>BMAW01015797.1:119573-140211 GCA_019974015.1 Nephila pilipes
TATATTTGAATTTTATATTATATTATATTATATATATTTGAATTTTAATTCTTATTTATATTATATTATACTATTTATATTTGCTTCTTTTGAACTCTTATTAATTCTTATTTATATTATATTATACTATTTATATTTGATTTATTTTAATTCTTATTAATTTTTATTTTAATTATTAATAATTCATTTTTTATTATATTATATTATTTATATTTGACATATTCTAATTCTATGCATCTATATATTATATTTCTTATTTATATTATATTATTTATTATTTATACTACTTAATTATATTATTTTTTAATTTATTAGTTATACTACTTAATTATATTATTTTTTAATTTATTAGTTATATTACTTAATTATTTTACTTTTTTATTTATGATTTAATTATTACTAATTTAATTAACGCCGAAAAAAGCATTGTGAATGATGATTCGTTTAGAGATATCCTTTGCTCGATCGTCACAGTTTATCCGCCTGGTCACATTTGTCTTCCGGTCATAATTTCACCGTTTTTTCTTACCTTCTTTTAACATTTCGTAGTTATGTTATTTATAAGTTTATTTATTGAAAAAAAGTCTTATTTATTTAAAATATATTTTATATAATCTTAAATATATTTATCTATGTTTTATTGTTTTAAGTAAGATTAAGATCCACCCTATTTATTATTTTAATGTTTGCCACCAAACGTTGTTTTAATACGTTTTTTTGTCTTTTGGATAAAATTTCGCCGTTTTTTTTTAACATTTCTACCTCTTCGGTTGATGTTTTTTCTATATTTCTCAGTTAACGTGTTTTTTTTTTTTTTTTTTTTTTTTTTGTCCAACAGACAAAACGCCATCTTGATTCCGACTTAGACTTGGAGAATTCTGCATTTGGCGCGTTTTTAAAATCGCGCCAAGAAGTACGCTAAATTAGGACTAACCAAATTTGTGTGGAATGGCGTGTTTTTTAATAATTCAGATTCTTTTAATATATCAGCCAAGTTAATCATCGAAATTAATTTATAAAATAATATGTTTGATTTTAACTTTTTTCATGTGAATATTAATATTTCATAAAAAAATGTATGGCAAAATAATTAACCTCATCAGGGACGATTACCTTATAATGCAAAAAAATGACTTAATTATCTTATTTTATTACGAGTTATTCATTTTATATTAATAGAAATCCAAGAAGAAAAAAAAGGGAGAGGGGGGAATAAAAACAAACATAAACAACTATTATGTCCACATTTGTGACCACTGAACGTTAGTAGTAATTTATAAGTGAAATAATTTGATGCATTATGGAATTCGATAGACATTATTCACATTTCTCATGAATATAACAAATTCATCTTTCATAATTTTTGTCGTAACATTTTGGAGGATTTCTTAATTGTTTTTTTAGAACGATGATCTATATCGTCAAGTCTGACGTTATTTTCGATAAAATTCTATGCAACAATTGTACAATTTGTGAATTGTGTAATTTTTTAAATTATTCTTGTAAGCCATTTATAACTGAAAATGATTTCAGAAATAGAAGCTAAGAATTTTTCATTTTGATAATGCATTGAAGAAAGAAATGAAGACAAAACAAATTATGCATCTTGTTTTTTATACTGATATTTAATACGATACTGTTAGTATTGTAAGGTAATAATAACATTAATTGGGTAATAATATCTTTAATGGGAACACCAAATGTATGTTTTTTTTTTTACATTACTTACGTTATGATAGCATCATTTTATCTTTTACCGCTAAAATGAATAAAGAAATGGAGTTTTGGTGATTGTAATTAATTCCCTTAGGAAGGTAATAAACTTCACTATGTCGGTCATATCATATTCAAACAAGAGATTAAATATCTTTTGTACTTTTCGGAAATGATTTTGAGAAACATTACACTATATTTTTGACTAGGCGTGGATGTCAAGAGTGGGGTGTCTACTGAGGAATCGACCTCGTCATCTGATCGCGGTTCCAAATTATAAGGCGTATTGGTTGTTGTTAGTTGATTTTCTATCTGGCAGAATATATTTGTATGTTCATATTGACAGCGGAAGTATTTAATACACCGATATTCTGCCAATTAAATATGAAATGGAAATTATACAAATTCAACCTACAAAATAATGTAATGTGTAGTGCCTATAACCGTATCTATTATTCAGGCCATATCCTTTTGAATTGTAGTCAATACGTATCCCATAGACATTACCTAAGGGAATATACTCAAAATAAACTCGCAATGTAATATAGTATCCAAATAACTTGTAGACAAATCAGTAGCTAGAAAATAATTGTTCAGAACATTCGTGTAGAAGATGAACCTACTTTTATATCTATTGAATTAAAAATCTCCTTTGAAAGAGATAATAAGCCTTGTTGTTCTAAACCGAACAAAACCCAATAAATCAAAGGAATGGAAAACTTTCGAGACATCTTACATATCTTACCATCTTGCAAATGCAGAATGGTAAGGGTTTTGAATTCTTCAGCAAAACTAATGGCATGCACGTTTCTAATAAAAAACCGATCATAACTGCCTGGAGTTTTTACACCACAAAAATATTCTAAAATGCTGAAAATACTTATGTAGCATAGATAATACTACGCGATTAATTTGATCAGATGGAGATCTCATGAGGCGTTGGAGGGAATAGTTTCCACCCTCTTTTTCAGCGAATTTGCTATTTGATTACCTTGTTCTAAAGCAAGTTGGAGACATCTGTCATTGAATCGTGGCATCTGCAAATCTACGATCAGCTTTAGTATCAAATATCTGATTGAAAAGACCGCCATCGGCCATTGAGAAAGAATGTCAGAGAATTTTTAGCAGAAATCTCTCTCTCGCTCTAAACCTCTCACCAAACCGATAAATCTTTTCAACTAAACCTCTGCCAAAACTGAAGATTCGAAAGGTTTAGTTTCATACCATGTTCTTTAACATGAACAGATAACCAATGAAAGGTATCTTGCGGGAAGTAAACTCAGAAAATAGATTTAGAATGCTCCGGGCGATTTTGTCAGGGCGATGAGTTAAGGCGTTGAATGTAGATATTAAATGTCGGCCATGATTCAGTTATTATCTATTCAAAAACTTGTGGCGTATTTCAAAAGACTTTGGATAGAAATAAGGTCGGATTTGAATTGAGAGAATAGTCATCTGCATTCTGTAATATTGTTTTCTTTATAAAGATGTACATGCTATCGATTTCTCGGAGAATTAAAACTATCCAGGCTATTATTTCTAATCTGGCTGAAAAGTAATGTGAAATTTAACTTTAGGTGAATATATATATATATATATATATATACTTGCCCAAGAGTAGGTTTAAAATTATAAAAAATTATATTTAACTTACTTAACAAATAAAAGTAAAACATATTATAATACTTAAAGTATACAATACTTGGAAGTAAAACATATTTCGGGATATAATTTAAAATTATTACATCTGTGAAAAAATTATGCCACTATTATTATGAGATGCCTACGCTTCAGTTCAATACATTTATTGCCTGATTGTCTAATAACGTCGCATTTGGAATTTAGACGAGGGCAATTCGCAGAATGCCCAAGGGGACCGAGTCCTCCCAAAGCGTTTATAGTTACAAACCTGCCCCACGGGGGACAATAACCCGCACAATCAGCATTTATTGGGAAAAAGAATTTTTTTTTTTTCAATAATAAAAGGTAAGAAATAACAGTACCGTGGAACAAAAAACAAAAGATAAAACGTATTTTCGAAAATCAAGAAAATGTAAAGTAACAATTTATTAACAGAGCGTGACGTCAAAGTTGTAAAACTTCATTTTTTTTTCTTTTCTTTCTCTTGGAGACAGACCGCGTAATTTTGAACCTCGTTCAAGCGACGATAAATACACCCAATCTGGTACCTCCCTCTCTAAGCATCCACACCACTCCAACGATAGGATGAGGAGCCTCGACAGATTTGACAGGCATCAGCCTCGCTGCAAGGTGAATCATTGTGGTATTAGGATTCGAACCCATGGCTAGACAGGAATAATACCGACTGCGAGTTCGTGACTATAACCACTAGGCTATTGCAGCCTCAGTTAGATTTGTAATTTACTTGATATTGAGCTTGAACACTAAGTGTTAATTAAGTATATGAAGATTCAAAAATCTTCTTTTTATTTAAAGTCAGTTTAAATTTTAAGTTCAATATCATTTCAGCATCGTAAGTAATATTTATTTCTATAGGAAGATTTTACATTAGGAACTGTCAGAAGAGCAAAAATCTTCAGCATATCGTAAAAAAATATTGTGGAAAATTTTTTGTTTCAGAAGTTCAGAATGGTCTTGACTGTTATTCACCAGAGGAAGCTGGGATCAGGGGAAGTTGAGAGAAGGATTTCCAATATGCATTAAGTAACTGTTCCGCAGTCCAATAATTATAAATTTTGAGTGCAACTGGGGAGGTCATTTTTGTAAGTGTTTTATTTCTTTTGACCATTTCAGCATAACTCTCTGTCATTTTAGAAAATGCTGCACGTATATGTGAGATATAAAGTTTTAATTTCTTTCAAAGTGATATGAATGAAATTCTCTCCGTATATGTATCGCCGGGGCTGATGCACGTTAAATCTGTTGAGGCTCAAAGTCTGTCGTTAACGTGGTGTGGAAGTTAGAAGAGAGGGTGCCATCCTAGTCACTTGATCGAGGTTCAAAATTACGAGGTCCGTGGCCAATACCCCTCGTGTTGCTTCTAGTGCGACGTTAATAAAATCAATCGATCAATCTCAGGGTGTATTTTTATCAGCGAATTTTAAGTTAAGATTCTTCAATACGAAGTCCATTAATACTGTATTGTAAAATCTTACGAATTTTCTCTGAAGGAGAATGATAATGAATTTTTCCAATAGGACTTTCTATCAAAAAATTCTGAGCCAGCCTCGACACAATTATTTAATTTAGAGGAGAAAAAAAACGATGTAGTGTGACAAACATGAGAAGACTGAAATACTGGCTTCAAACTGATATTCATCACTAAATCACTCTCATAACTTAGCAGCCACACTTTTTTTAAAAGTGTGAAATTTTTTTTAAAAAAAAATTTGCTATTAGCATTAACTGCTTTTTCTCTGATTTTTTAAGAATAGCTAATTGTTCGAATTTTTTTGCTGAAAAATTGTAATGGGTGGAATCGCTTGTGGTTTACAACTAATTTTACTATTTTTAAGGCTAATTTTCTTATTCAGTAGGGAATTTCGGTTTTTAAAGTTTTTTTCATTTTGAAAGGTATAATACGCTTGTCATTACAAAGCATAAATTACCGAAAATCTTGATTGTCAATAATTCCCTATTTTCCCGATCTATTTATATCAGGTGAAATATGATGATGCAAGTTATGTAAACTTTAGAAGTGAAATAAATCATGTCTTATAAAAGCGACAGAGAATGGAATTGAGATAATAATAAGGTTACAGTTATAGGAAGGGTGTTAGTGGAATGTGTGTGGAAGTCTACAAGTCTTGCGTATTTGGTAATTATTTTCAGAAATTCATAGAAGAATTCCAATCTGGAGAGCAAAATTTATTGCTATCAATTACGTAATTTCAAGCCCTAGTCAAGTTACAAGAACGTGTGGCGACCACACTTCGCAAGTTCGTTTGTGATCCCCCTTACATCCGGTCAAGATCCTCATTAAAGACATCTGGACACGTGAGAAAGGGAAAACAACATTTCCGTTTCTCATCAACTTCGACTCTAATAGAATCCGATTCTCCCGGGAACCGAGAACACTCACACATCAGGTGTCCAGTTTAACAGGTGGCAATTCTTGCCCCGGTTGGAGTGCTATTGACCAATAACTGTTTTATCACTTTCAGTTATCCAACCAAAACAAAGGAATATGTCCCGTGGTTTTAGAAGAGGCGTGGTCTATTCCTTTAGGCCAAAAATTTTCAAAGAGAAGAGAAATTCAGAGCTCTACAAAACATCCACTAGAACATCACGTCCAAGGACATTCCAATACTTTTTTAGCGTGCGATATGCACCCCACAATGTGTAGGAAGGGGAAGTGCGACATGTACTTTATTTTACAAATATTAACGTTAGTATTTTAAATTAATCGAAATTAAAATAGTGTAAATATTTATCTAAGTATAACATATTTTTTATTCAACGCAACCAACTAACAAGAACGCCACACGTATCTAAGTAATTTGGTCAGATTAGGACTCATTACTATCTGATTGATTGAATATTTGAAGGATGTACTCTCGCATCGTATTCTTTGATATATTATAGTTGTTATTAGTACGCACGGATGGAGATTTGATACGGGTTGAGAGCATTCAACTTATTAGAGCATTAAAATATTCTGTTTTGAAATATAATTGACTATTTTAGTTACTTTGTCTGTGCTTGATCTTAAGTTGAAATTTAGATCTTGTGATTAGAGTAATAATTTGAGATGACAACGTCACATGGCAAGCACGAAAATTCAAATATTATTTTTTCAAAAATTGAAATTCAGAAACGCATTTGACTGTTCGAGGGGTACAATGGTTCAGCGTTTCCTGGATTAGTCCTAATGTGGGATTGAATCCGAAGAATAAGTTTTTGAATTCTTAAGGCCCAAAAGAGCAGCCGAAAGAAGTGTGTGTGTGTGGGGGGGTGTCTATAAGTGAAAGAACAAAATACTAGGGTATCTCAAGTAGAATTCTTAAAATCAACCTGCCTTTCCCCTTTTTCTGGGAGTATTTAGGGAAGGGAACAAAAAGCAAAAAGTGAAATTTGTGGTCCGGAATGAATGGATATTTTGTCCACGCCTTTTTTTTCTTCCTTTTTTCGCTAGGAATGCGGCAACACGTGTTCCTTTCATAAAAAGTAAATTCTGTATCTAGTTCCTCCCCATTTGGATACTTTTGACGGAGCTTAAAAAAATATTATAGCATGTTCACAATGATTTATTTTAAATAAATCTAATTGATTTCATTTTAAAACTATAGCTTGTAGCAAGTTCCTTTTCTTTATTCGTGAAAATAGAGAGTATGAATGAATAAAATGAAGTAAAACAAAACTTTTTTTTAGAACAGATTAGTTATGGGATAGTAGTCTGTTGCTTCTTTCCCACAAAACCCAAAGAATCAGTTAAAATCAGACATTTTATTAGTATGAATTCTACATGGCATAAAATTTTATTGAATTGGAATTTTTTTTTTTATTCTTCTCTTTCCATTGCTTAGTAAAGGGAACAAAGAATGTGTAAGGTTCTAGAGTAATGAAACCTTCCGATCACAATCTTGTAACTCGCAATTCCTGCTGATTATTGACATTAACACATAGTTTGTGATCAGTCGGTTTTTCTATGCTATTGGAATCCGAAAGCAGAATCAGTATTGAAACATTAGAAAAAAAAATCGAAGAACTATTTGTTTTCATATATATCAGGTTTTATTTCCTGATCATAATTTAACTGTACAATACATTTAACTCCCGAGGCTTAAGAAAAGAAAGCACTAAAACGACATTAAAATCGTCTTTTTTTTTTAAATGAAACAAATGAATAAATAAGTTTAAAAAAAATGTTTGGGACCATATTTGTCTCAAAGAATTACATGTTTTTCATCGTCTTTAATTAGAACAGCAGCAACAGGAAAAATTCTGAATAATAACACGGGAAAAAGTATTGAAGAGAGAGCGTTTTTGTCAAAGAAGTTTTAAAACTTGTAAAGCTTTTTCTTTAAAGGGGAATTTTTTTTAATTGTATTTCTATAAAATTCTTCTTAAAAAAATCGAGCAGCGAGGGAAAAAAAACATTAATAAGACGAGGGCAAATAGGCTTCAGAAGTAGTGAATTTTAAATATCTGATGTTAATTATGAATACCGTAAAATGAAAATCGAAACTTTAAATGCTCTTTTCAATGAATATAATTTTGTCAAAATTTTTTTACGCGAAATATAATTTATTAAAAATTTTTCCTTGGGAGCTTACCCTTTTCAGGTGAGTACGGACATCATAATCACGAGGCACTTTAATAACAATTTTCCAAGGGGCTTAATGTCACGGGTGACGAATCCCTGGGAAACCCTAGCACCCCTTCTCTATTTTCGATCCCTTTATTTTGTCAATCAATTTTAGCTTTTTCTCTATTTGTTTTCAAACATCTAGATCCTTTTCCTTTGTTTGGCGCATTATAGCCAAATTTGGTTCTTGCGCTCCATAAACATCACAGTTCTCACTCACCCACTCAATATCGAAAACTTATCAATGTATTTCTGTAAAATTTTGCCCCAATATATTACCCCAAGTGTTTTATAAAGGCAATGAATTACAGAAGTAGGTCTGATATAAACAGTTTGTGATATTGGGTAGTTTTATTTATTTATTTATTTTTTTTATCGATTGCTATGAATTTTTTATAAAATTTTGATTGAAAATGTGCTATGACCCATGGCTTTTTTGTGATAACATCCGTATCTTAAAATATAGCTCATTGCTATTATCACTGTCCTGTGTATCTTGTACGCGAAATGTGAAATAAAGCACCATGCACAGCGTTTTTCATTTGGGTGTAATTTTCATCAAGTGTAACATTACTCAATTTTGTTGAATATAGTTGTATATTGTTATATACAACTGATTGGTGTTAGTCGTTATTTTGAGTCAAAATAATGTACTAAACTTGCTACTTAAATATTTTTAAAAATTAGTCAGAAAAAATGTAATGCCTCAATCTATATAGATGCCTTAAATTTATGTGTTTGATGTATACTTTTTTTCTCCATTTGAGGGAAAATAGTGTTGAAAAATATATATTCGACTTCGACCAGCTCGACTTAGGGAATTAAAATTCGGAATGGAACTCGATCGTAAGTCTGTGACGTTGGGCTATTCGCACAATTCTCTCTTCACTAACCTTGGGAATTTTATAAAAATGTGAACTACTTAAAATTACAATTTCTTCCCAACCCAAATGAAAAGTGATTCGGTAAATTAGATGAAGATAAGAAATACAGTGAATTTAAATCAATTAACTATTCTTTACGAGACAGTGATATATAAGTGGAATGGAAATGAAAAGAAAGAGAGGAAATAGCGGATAAAGTGACAAGCTGACAGATATTTGTAAATTGGAGTGAATCATCGTAATCAAGCATTTGAACTGAAGTGACTCCTAGTTGAGTGTCGCATACTAGCCCGAATATAGTGCGGTATTTTTTGACAAATCATTTCCCGTTAAAATATTGACTCGCACTAAATTCGAGGTCTAGAAAAATATAATATTCTTTTTGTATTTACTTTGGGTTACACTTTCCTAATATTACCTAATTTGTTTTACTGTCTTAATTTTACTACCATGAATGTAAACCTGTGTTATTATTTTAAACAAATGCTTATCTGACTAAATTATTTTCTTTAAATTTTCTTAAGTAAAATTATATTCTCTTAAATATTATATTTGCTTATCTTAGCAAATTATATATTTTTAAAATTCTTTTATATAAAATGAATGGATCGCATAAAATTCCTCATTTTTTTCTAACTATCTTTATACAAAATTTAGGAGTCACGTTACAATCGGGCAAAAAAAACGGTAATAAAAGTTGAATCTGAAATAATTAAGGAGTGTGAGAATTGGAACGAGTAAATAGCCAAGCTAATACTTTATTAGTTGATCTTAATTTAGAATTGATGCATTAAGTGGGATTCGAGAGAGAACAACTTTATCTACACCCATTATTGATAAATAAGTATTTTACCTTGTTTTTTCGTATCATCAATTCGAGCCTCGTATTTAACAACTGTTTAATTAAAAGGAATAATGGATTTTGAATTAAATAATGAAGAACGAGTGTCACAAGTCGAGGAGATCCTGTGCTGTGTCTTTAAACATTTTGTAACATCCCAGAAAGTTTAGAAACACTTATGAAACAAGCAATTTTTCACTTTCACATTTAAAATTAAAAATACATTTAATACTACAGAGTAGGAGATGAAATAAGGAACACATTTCCTATTCGAGTGAAGAATAAATTTTGCATATCTCTATGAGATAGCGAATATAGAGTATTATTTTAAAGTAGAAACACTTTTTTTTTAAATCAAAAAAATGTTCTAATTTTGGTCTCTGTTCATTTTAAGATTTCGCGTAGACAGCTTTTTAGAGAGATAATAATTTACATGCGCAGTCTTATAGCTTAATTTCAAAACGAGGAGTGAAAGTTGAAGTTTATGTGGCAAAAGCCAAATCTAGCTTTGCTGCGCTAAACATTTGTATTTGCGATTTAAGTATAAAAAATGAAACAAAAGTAAAAATTGAGTGAGAAGGAGAGTTAAAAAAAGAAAATGATTATTTGGATATCCCCGGACAGCATTACCTGTGTTTCACAAAGACAGTAAGCCTCACAGGAAATTAAAGATCCCTAGGGTACCTAAGAGTCATGATTACCTTACTTACCTAAAGATGGTAAGATTCTGAAGGGTCAAAACAGAGACAAAGCGATTGTTTTCTTTGATTTATTTTTGTAATAGTTTACGTGAATGTAGCTGTCCTGTGCAAATGCTGCCTTCTTCAGAGTTACCAGAAGCATTCATGACAATGTAGCATGAGGAGAAAAAAAGAATAGCAAAAAAGCAGGACAAGAATTTTTGCGCAACATCAAACGAAATATAAGTAAATTACTTTTTTTAAAAAAAATTTTGGATGAACCACGGAAAAAATTGTCTACGAAGTTTAATTAAATTTTGCACTTAAAATTACTCGTACAAAATATAAATATATTATTTAGTTTAGTAAGTTTCAAAAATAAAAAAAATAATAATAATTGTTCAAAAATGTTTAATTAAACATTATGCTTAAAATTTATGCAAACTGTTTATGCTCAATATTTTGCTTTCTTGTGTCTATTTTCAAGTACATTTCTAAATTCTATTAAGTATGTATGGCAATAGGAGAAAGGCACGCAGCAAATTCTTCTTTCTATGAATGAAATTTAAAAGTTCAAGAAACATTGTACTACTTTAGTTTTGTTTTTGATGACAATTTTTAAAATATATTTTCTTTTGCTTAAGTTGTAGTTTTAATTCAGATGTAGCTAACTCTCATAAAATTACGCGATTAGTCAAATGTGTAGAATTTTACCCTTCGGGTTAATTTCAACAATGATAGAAATAACTTAAAGTAGTTGAACAATACCTAAAGGATCGACTACTTAAAAAGTTAGAAGTACATTTCTTATGGCAGCAGAGTGTCCGGAAATACCAACTTCTGACGTACAAAAAAACCTTGTTAAAGTTGTTTTCGCCAAATGAGAAAGAGGAAATTTGGAACACATTTCTGGGCAAAAAATTGCTTCGATTTTCTAATACGGTTGTGACGTTGCAACTCATGCATCTGTTTATGATGCAGTATTCTTAAAACTTAGGAAATTCCAAATATACCTAATTTTTCACTAGAACAAGCAAAGTTTAAAAAATTCCTTTAGCATCACAGTATAGGAGACAGAATGTGGAACTTATTTTAAACTTGGAAAAAAGGAATTGATTTGGATAGAATTTAGTAGTATTATAAAATACGTTGTACACTAAAAGATAGCGAAATCAAAATATAAAATTAACGTTCCAGCGTTTTTCTAGCTTTAAAAGTGGGCCGATCTCGGGTTCCATTCTTCAACATTACGCTAAGACAGCCTTAAGTCAGATTAATTGGGATTAAAGCCCGGTCCGGAGTACCGAAAATTGAAGTTAATAAAGGAGAACAGGAGAGAATGAAATAAAATAAAAAAATTTCTAGAAAATCATTTTTATAATGAACAAATCGAATAGGTATCGAATGTACAGAAAATATATTAATATATACTTTGTGAACAGTCTAAGTGCGCTTAAAATTATTATATTGCGTTTTCCATTCAGTCAAAGTAGCTCCATTTGCCATTTGCCACACCGGTGATAAGAGGTGTAACAAAGATTTTGGCGACTTTTTGCTCAGAATATTTGCAAAGCCTTCCATCATTTCCTCTCATACATTCATAGCATCACACTAAGGCAACACGAGGGCCACTGGTGACGGACCTCGGAATATTGAGCCTAAGTCGAATTACGAGAACGACACCTGAGCTGGCACTCCTCCTAAATTCCATATCACGCCAACGGAATTTCTTTGAGCCTCGATAGATTTCCATCAAAGCAGCAACACGGCAAGTAGCAACAAGGATCGAACCCACGACTCTACGAAAACCATCAGTCGCGAGTCCGCGACCACTGCCCATAGCTGTTGTTGATGTCAATAAAGAAAGTATTTTTTCGAAAAACATGGATGACACGAATAAATGTTACGGAAATTTTCAGATTGCTTCCCAAATTTAAAAAAAAAAAAAATCTTCGTGCATAACTATCCGGAAATCCGACTTGACAAGGCCTTGCTGTAAATGAGACTGAGGCAAATTCATTTTTTTATAATTAAAAAAAAAAAGATTTTGTATAAAATTAGTAAAATGGAAGACATCATTATAATAAGTAGTTGTCCAATATTCTCAACGTACACAATTAGTAACTCATGTCTTAAAAGAATACGTTTGATTTGCTAAAAAAAATGTCAAAATTCCCGAAACATCGCATGAATGAGCAGGCCGAAGTAAATTTTAGCCCACTGTTCCTCAATACATTCAGAAGGTATTGAACACATGCACGGGTTTAATTTATGATCTTATCTTTCCTGAACGATTCAAGATTCTTCTTTCAACCATCTGTTCTTTTCAATGAGATGAAAACACGTGTGCGAAGTGAATTTATTATCTATCCGACTCCGAATGGAATTCTTCCTTTTAACCAAAAAAGGTGGTCATTCATTATCAAGAGAGCTCTTCAGTTGTAAAACTAAAAGCAGTAGAGCATTTCCCTGTGGAAGTTCGCCCTTCCCCTTCGTAGTGAAACTGCTTCGCTGGAGCACCTAGCATATAAGTGCCCTTCCCCTTCTAACCAGGAAATTCCTGTGGAGTAAGAAGAAAACGCGATGCAACCCAAGAAAATATTACTTAAGTTTTCAAGAAAACACTCCGGATCGTACCAACAATACAAACGTTGAAAATGAAAATCAAATCAAACAAATTCTTCTCCGCGCGCGAGCTAAATTAGTTCTTCAAATCATTTTCCACAAAATTATTATAATAATAATAAATAAAACTCGCGGATAATTATTCTAATTTTGAGACAAATGTTTCCTTTTTCTGTGCCGCCTCTTCTTCCTTCTCTCAGTTGATGACACGTTTTTAAAGATTTTTCCAACTTAATTTTTCACTTTATTGTATAGTAATTAAATTTAAAATGATTCATTTTATGAATCGCTCTACTTAAAATAACTTAATTGAAAAAATATTGAATAGAAGAAAATGAGCAATTAAAAATAATCCAATAAAAAATTTTAAAATTTGGATTCAAATCACCTGATCGCAACATATCGCTGCTCGCGTTTTCGTCCAGTCTTATAGTTTCAGTTTTCATTTCAGTACAGCGGTTCTTGTTTTCTAGCAGGTTGCTTGTCGCCTTAATGCGATACTACAACTGTATGCGTACAGCTAGGGTTTCTTTTTCCTGGGAAACCGAGTTCCCAGGAAATCGTAAGATTTTCATGGTTTTTTATGTTCCAGGGATATAAAAAGTTTTACCCGTGATATTGAAAGTTCCAGGAATTAACAAATGAAAAAACGGGAAATTCCAGGAGAAATAGACTACTGAATGGCATTCACATTTTACTCTTTTTTTTTTTTTTTTTTTGTAACAAAAAATTGGGGAGTTTGTATTTCATCTTGGAAATATTACGATTTATATTCTTTGAAACAAGTTAAGAGATTTGAATGTTATAGCTGAATATTTTTACATAAGACGTTTTAAATTTAATTTTTTCTTAAGCTTCTTCAAGCCGACATCTACCCCGTTTTATCTTTACTTTTAAATAGTTTGTGCTGCCATCTATGGAGCAATAGTTGAATCTTAAATCCAGTTGTCCCAAACCCAACTTGTTTGGAAGCAACCTTTGTGTAATTCTTGTATTCGTCCACTGACTGCAGGACACATAACACATGGATCAATAAGTCCCGAGACTGTGCGGTCGTTTTTTTGCGATTTCCTCCTTCAAACGCACCAGCAAGTCAATATAATAATCACTGTTGATCGATTTACCTTTTTCGAGGTAGTCAATGAAAATCACGCCATGCATATCCCAAAAAACTGACGCCATGACTTTGCCAGCTGACTGCTGCGTTTTCGGACGGCTTTTGCCAGCTGTGCGCCACTCAGATGACTGCCGCTTCGACTCTGGAGTGTAGTGATGTATCCATGTTTCGTCCATGGTCACGTAACGACGCAAGAAATCTTTTTTGTTGCGAGTAAATAGTGATAAACAGCTTTCTGAATCATCGACTCGTTGCTGTTTTTGTTCCATCGAAAGCAATCGCGGCACCCACTTGGAAAAAACCTTTTTCACTTCACTTCAAAAAAACTTTTTCAGTAAATACACTTCCATATGATATCTGTGTCATCTCAGCAATCTCACGGAGCTTCACTTTACGATCTTTCATTATAATTTTTGTCACTTCACTCACATTTTCCGGTGTAACGGCTTCCACAGGTCTACCCGAGCGTTCCGCGTCATTTGTGTCGGTACGACCACGTTTAAACTCGGCAAACCACCGACAAATCGTTGCTTTTGATGGACAAGAGTCCGGGTAACATTTTTCAATCCATTGTTTCGCTTGCACGGTGCTTTTACCCATTAAAAAACAATGTTTTATCAGAACACGAAACTCGGTTTTTTCCATTTTTTAAACAAACTACAAAACGACTTTACTCCAACCTCGATAACTCAGCTGTTTCTGGTCCGATCGACTTAAAATTTCGACACGTTTCAAGCAAAGGTTAGTACTCTAGAAAGACCTGGTTACTGGTTTACTACGAGCACCATCTCTGGGTTAGTCTCGGAACTTATTGATCCATGTGTTATTGATTGATTGTTCTGCTTTTAATTCTGCTCGCTTTAAGCATTTTAAATCATTCCCGTAAATATTTAACTAAAATAAACTGACTTGGTGTTGGATAAATTCCCCAACCAAAAATATTTAAGTTCTTTTCAAAATCATATAATTTTTTTCCCTTATGAATTCAATTTTAAAGGAAACTAATTCTATGTACTATCCAAAGTCAGCTTTTAAAATTATTTTACTGCATAAAATGAAACATTTCCAATCAATCACCAATATTTAGACTTTTCCAGCACTCTTTTTTTAAACTCGTAATGTAATGGAGTACATGTGAGTTGATCATCATTTAATTAAAAAAAAATTTATATAAAAAGCCTACTTGGCGTGTTTTTCTTTCAATCCTTTTGAAAGGAAAGAATGTTTGCTCATTGTAATAATGTATAGCAATATTGATACTGATGGAAGATTAGCTCGATAATGAACTGCAATGTATCAAATGAACGACATTTAGCACTTTCGGGTTTCACTGCGGTATTCAACGATAAAGAAGGGAAATTATTGAATAAATGCTTTTCAATTATTTTTAGCTGATAATTATTGCATGCCCTTCATTCTTTACCCCGAGCTTCCGAATCAATTTCCAATACTTTCTGAAAAATCTAATTTATTGAAAAATCACAATAAAACAGTATTTATTTCGTAACTTCATTTTCTAATACAATATTCATTTTGGTCTTAGGACTGCACTAGCACGTTTATATTATTAAATTTCCTTCTAGATTGAGTTTCATTCATATTAGCCTTTCAATTTAGAATTGAAAAAATGGATTAGTAACTAAACATGACAATAGTGTTCATGTTTCTAATCTAGCAATGCCGTTTGGTTTTGGCGAATTCTACCATTTGTGTCAAAGGCAATAGAGGTAGTTAATGTGGTTAAACAAGTAATTGTTCTAATTAAGCGAAGACCTCATATTATTGAAAAGGTAGAAAATTTTTTGCTGATATGGATACGTAATTTTATTTTCGTTGATGAAAAGGGGAAAAATTGCTGTATTTTTGTACAAAAAGTTATAAATAATTTTTAAAATAAAAATTATGGACATGATACAAACAAACAAATAAAAGATTATTCCAAGCGATTCCGAAATAATAAAGATTATTATTATTATTATTTACAGATGCCTTCTGATATAGATAAGGATAAAAGGGATTTTGCTCTCCTCTCATGGAATTTATTCCAGGAAAGTGTGAGACAAAACGAAATCAAAGATGAAGAAGAGAGAGAGAAGAGGAAAAAGAGGAAGAATATGAGAAGAAAAAATCTGAGATCGGGTGTCGTTCGTACGGTGAGACTCTTAATTACTTATTATATGCTATTATGTACCTAATTTCGGAATTTTATAATCCCCTCCCCACTTTCTGATGGGCTTGAGCAGCGCGGACTCTAGTGTTTTTGCCGCCGTAAGCAAACTCGAACAATGGCACACATTAAAAGCTTTATTTTTAAAAAGAAATTTTTTTAAAAAAATTTCTTTTAAAAGCCAGATTTTGATACGTAATTGAGTTAAGACAATAATACTAATACAAATTTAAGAAAAACTGTTTTGTTAAAAGCAAAATTTATATTTTTACGTAGTTAACGACAACGTGTTTACACACTAAAACTAGCAAATACTAATTTTAGGGATAATTTTTCACATAATTTTGAAACAATAAACTCACAACTACATTCATGTCCATAAATTAAGGATAATACCTGCTTCGGCAAAAACAAAAAAAAAAAAGTTTCAAAAACAAAACAAACGTGACTTATTCAGAAAGCCTATTTATTAAACAAAAGGTAAATAACAAAAAGATGGTGTATTCATAAAAACTACGATTTTACCCGAAGGAGCAATTACAAAAACTTACATTTACATGGTTGTTATAATAATTAATACCTTGTATGTCTCTCAGACAATGAAATACAGTCCGTACAACGCCTAGGCATGTTGAGTATCAAATTATCGAGCTGATCTTGGGGAAGATTACTCCACTCAGCAAGCAATGCTCTTCGAAGTTCCGGTACACATGTAGGAGGTGGTTGACGGGCTACAACTCGTCAGTCAAGAATATTCAATACATGCTGTATCGGATTAAAGCTAGTGAGAATGCTGTTCATTCCATTCGGAAGATATCCTTAAATTGAAGGCTTTCGTTTATAATATTTGCAGGGTGATGACGGGCGTTGTCATCCATAAACACACATTTGCACCCATGGCACCCCTAAACAAACGTACATGTTGTTCCAGAATGATGTCCCGATAAATTCGGCTTGTCATGGTTCCGATTTGAACACCCCAAACAAGCAATCCTACACCACCGTAATGGTCTCGTTCAGTGATGACGTCTTGTTGGTAACGCGTACCTGGCGTTCCCCATATGAAAGTCTGACGTGAATCCAAGCTAAACCTGGAAAACATCACAACGCAAGCCCACTGTGACGATGTCCACATTACATGTTTTCTACTTCAGACTAACTTCTGATGACAATGTGTTGCTGTGAACACATCTGTTAGACTTGCGAGCATATCGATTAATATGTTCCAAACGTCTGTACACGGTTCGCCTCGAAACTGAAGTACACGTGGATGAAGATAGCTGAAGAAAAAGGTCTGATGCTGGGCTTATTTTTGCAGTTACTGCCCTGTGCCATTCGGCATTCGGCGTTGTAACTCTCGGGGGTGACCTGTACTGTAACGTCTACTGACATTTCTAACATTTTGAAAACATTCCCAAAACCTAAAGATGACTCTTTGGGTGATTCCGAGTTCCTCGGATGTTTTCATCTGAGTGCGCCCACACTCCAGGTGGCCGTTAATTCTATCACGTAAAAAATCATCCACATGCGTCCTCTGAGTCATAACTATTTGGTTTTGGCTCTAAGCGGCTTACAGAATGCTTGAGAACAAGTTTACTTCTTTGCTATCATTCCTTTACATAAACCTCTCTTACACTCTCATCATTGTGACGTACTATCGGCATCATCAGAAGGCTTCCTGTAAGTTGCATATTATTCTTGATGATGCGTGCGATAATTCGAAAGGGGAATTTTTTTACTTTGAGCTCGATTTCCGTGTGATTTTGAATTATCCTCAATTTATGGACATGAGTGTAGAACAATACAATACGAATTCTAAGCCTAAATTAAAAACAATCACTTTCGAAGTTTCTTTTCTTCTAGAAATATCCAGAAGCCTGTCTATCCCTGTTAAATTTGAATAAGCTTGGTAAATTCGACACGGCTACAATTGCTTGGTAAATTCGAGGCGAATTAATTTTAAATACATTACAAAAGGAATAAACATGAAAGAAAATTTAAAAGAGTTGTGAAGGACCACAGAAGAATTTTAAAGATAGGCCTTAAAACTAGTACTTAAAGATAGTAATTATTAATTGGCCTTCGTATTTTCACCAATTTGTTTCCAAGAGAAGTGCCTTTGACTAATTTTGTAAATTCGTTGTAAATTCATTGTAAATAATTGCAATTCTTCATAACTCTTTAAATTTCCCTTTTTTTTCTTGTTTATTTCGTTTGAAATGTGTTTCATACTTACTTCTGTAAGCCCTGTGCAATATTTTATGTTGGACGGAAATTGAATAGTTTTTTCAATTAAAAAAAATTCCATCTCAAAATATAGGAATGCCCAGAAGTCAGTCAATCGAATTATTTTATTGAACTACTCATTTTTTTTAAATTCAAGTAATATAAACATAGTAGGACCCCTTGTGAGGGACGCCTTTATTTAAGGGATAATTTTGTTGGTACCTGTCCCATTGAAATAATAGCACGAGTATTTACCTTTTATTAAGGAACACACACCTATTTAAGGGTACAGTGGGTGTCCCTTGTTGGAAGTATTAATGTATATTTTTTATGGGTTGTGTTTTTTAATTTTTTTTTTTTTTTTTTTTTTTTGCACTGAATTTGAGTCATTTTGTTGTACCTACATTTTGCAGTCGTCTATCTTGCCTACCGCCTAGAGCCAGCCCTGGTTTGAGCAACGAATGATTCTAATTTCCTGGAATATTAAATTCTGACATTTTTTTTTTTTTTTGATGAACCAGGTGGTACAGCATAAATTTTAAAGCAACACTTTTAAAACTCAAAGTCTTACTTTTATTAAAGTATAAGATACTAACATTGACTGGTGCGTACATATTCATTTAAAAACTATTTAAAAAAATTATGATACTTAAAAAGTTCTCAAATTTAACTGGATTCATGAGCTGGGTTTGTGACGCTGGGCTATTCGCGATTTTCTCTTCACTAACCTCAGGAGATCGGTTGCCTGGACCAGCGAGCCTAAGCATCTTACGATGTAGCCCTTTCCATTAAAAGTTTGTAGATCCTTAAATTATCGTCTGTTTTGACGCCCATCGACATAACCAAAACGCATCGTCAATTAGCTGTCTTTTTGGATTCAAAATATTTTAACCATGAAGGACACACAGATGCAAACTTTCGGTACCAAACAACTGGAAAAAAAAAAAAAAAAAAAAAAAAGATCGAAAATCCATTGTGTTTTCAGATGTAATTATTAATTTCTTTTTATTTTCTTCCTCTTTTACAGAAACACATTATTGGACCTACAGGCCCAAGAGGCCCTGTTGGACCACCTGGACCTCCTGGTGCCAACATTACCAAAGAGCAGATGTTTGAAGAATTTGGCCAGATGATCAGAAGTAAATGTTTAAATTGAATTGAACTAAAGTAATCGTTTAAGGCACCCGACTAGGTTCGAAGACTAATTTTTTAAAAAATGCTTTTCAGAAGAGTCTTTTAGTGTCAAATGATAAAAATAGACTCAAAAAGCAATAAAATTATATTTATATACATATACAATCTCTAGTTTTTGAAAAAAAAAGTGTTTTTTTAATGAAATTTCAGCAACATTTACAACGTTAAGAAAAACAGCATAATTAAATAAATAACAGACATAATGGATTTTTATTTCATACATATACTTCTTACTTCCTGTAAAGTATAACTGACCGCAGAATAACAATTAATTTCAAAAATAAATATTTTATAAGAATTCCAAGTTGATGTTTATAATTTTTCATGAAAATTACTATATGTCTTGGACCGAAAAAGACTGTAAAATATATCTATCTAAAAACCTGCGGTCTATTACACTCCTAAGGACTTTTTAAATATGTGTACCAAATTTTATTGAATTTAGTTGCAATGCTTTGGAGATATCACGTTTTCCGTGCATGACTTTTGGTGAAAAATTCATTCTTCAAAAAACACATTTAAAAAATATATTCAAATGTTACTTAAAGTTAATATTACAGAAATAACTTAAAACTCCCCAGTTTTATATGTTATACTTTCCTAATTTGCAATATTGATGTTTCTTTTTTTTTTTTCTAATGACCTAAGCCCTCTTGTGGAAGTTTTTGTCAATGGTAGTGAGAGCCGTTTTTAATTCTTCGAAACTTATCAGACATGGATTACAGACTAATTTTCAAAAATTGTCAATCAGAAAAGTTTTATAATGACAAACAATAGAAACAGACTTATAATATCACAAAAATTTGAATGTATATAAATATATACGTATATTACCTCCAGGTTTTGAAAAAAAAGTGCCTTTTATGAAATTTTAGCAAAATTTTCAATATCAAGAAAAACAG
>BMAW01015797.1:145211-252161 GCA_019974015.1 Nephila pilipes
ATTAACATATTTATAATCATGTAATATATAGATATTAGTTTCCAAGAAAGTACTTACTCAAACATCACGTTTTCAAGCTAATTACTTCACATATGGGTAATGGGGATCATACTGTACCACTCATTATATGAGGTATTCATTTTCACCATTTTATTTTAAGGAAAAAGCCCCAAAAAGTTTAATTTTTAAAATTTTTTTTGCTTGTCTTTCAGAATTGGTCCAGGAAGAACTATTACATATACCTGACTCAAAAGTAAGTGTTCTTACAATTTCGAATTTTTTTGTTTGTTTTTGTTTTATCACCATATTTAAACGAATTACTGTCAAATATGAGTTATTAAAAATGTAGATCAGTTTATTTAAATATAGGATAATTCCACATTTAAATAAACTGATATATTTCAAATGGTCGATCAGAAAATTTAAAACAGAATTAAAAATAAAAATATGTTGAATCAAAATTTTGAGAATTTCTTATATTAAATTTGAATTCCTATCCTTGACCTCTCAACAACCTAGAATATGATATTTATTTTTTGGACTATAAATCTTTAGAAGTTCGTGGAAAGATTTCAATCAATTCGTAATTTCTTACGAGGGAAAAAAAATTCAATTTATTCCATTTACTTCCGTTGATAAGTCATTAGAGCATGTTTTTTTCTTTTTTTGCAAAGTCTTATTATAGTTTAAATTATTTATTTTACCTCGTTACAGTTTGATGATCTTTTTTAAGATAAATAATTGAATCCTCTACACATACATGTATATTTGTTTTTTTTTAAAAATCTAATTTTATAAATTTTAAGCATTATGTAAAGGGACTGTTATTTAAAATATGAGTTGTTATTTATGTATTATCATTTTCGGCACAAAGAAAAATGGTACATTTATTATTTCATCATATACACTATAACATAAGAAGTGACACACCAAAAAGCAGTAGGCCGAAAGGGACGAAAATCAGTAGCTGTTATGTACATACATAGATAACAAAACACTAACGGTATCATAGGAAGTATATGTTTTATTAGGGAAATACAGCTACAAATGCAACACTAATAATAATGGGTTGGCCCACCATTGACCCGGATGAGAGCTGTTTTCCAGTTGGGCATTGACTCGTAGAGTTGGCAGATGTCCACTTGCATGATTGCTTGCCCCCCACGTTCCAATAGGCGAGTTAGATCGGAACGATGCAGAAACGGTTGCAGACTCCGACTCTTCAGAGCCGGAGCAAATTGAATTGGGGAGAATTCAGGCGATCGCATTCACCAGGAAAATACTGAAAAAGCACGAAGACAAGCAGGAGAAAGGCATGCTGAGTGCTGGAGGACATTATCTTATTCAAATGTAAGCCAAAGGGGTCTGTGAAAGGAAGGACAACATTACAGAGTGTAGAATATTATCTTATTACCCGAGCGGTTCAATTGCATGTACCGCTGGGGTATAAGGGTGTCTCGGAGGACAACAAAAAGTTCCAACTATCAAATGAACAATATCATAATTCCTGATTGTCGGGCTCTGTGCGGCGGACTACGGTCAGGTTAACATCCCTCCTCTGTCCTTGACGTCTTCAGACATCTTATTGGATGCAATTCAATGCGGGGTTCTTTGTTGAAAATAATTTAGATTTTCGACAGTAATATTGCTATCATTTTATTTTATATCTTAGAAACTGGGAAAAAAAAACCTATCAGTTGATGCAAGAAATCTGCGAAATATTTATATTAAGTGCAAGCAATATTTACATTAAGCTCTTAAGATACACTTTTTACATTTTAGGACCCTTCCCCCCAATTTGAAACGTTCAAACAATATTTAACAAAATTTAAATTTTGGACCTATTTTATATCGAGAAATCAATTGCTTGAAAAAATATGACATAGATCATGGGAATTTTCTTAGAAGTTAAGTAAAAATTAAGGAGTTTTCAACAACAATTTAGTTATCTTTAAACTATTAAGAGTGATTCCAATTTTGTTCAACTGTAAATAGAATTATGTTAGTTATTAAAATAGTCGATTTTTTTTTTAAATTCATGTAAGCATGGTCTTATTTATTTTATAGATATCAAGCTTGGAAAATAACATCACAAAAATTTACAATCAAAATGCTCTGTTTGAGAAAGAAATTCACACGCCGAAAGTTGTGACCGCCTTCGTGTGGGAGCTTCAAGAATACTTGAACTCACCCAAAAGTTCACGAATCGAGCTCGACTTGTTCGCAGAGGTGAGTAAACATGAATTATAAGAATCTTGACTCCTCCCAAAATGTATGGAAATCGTTTTCTTTCTCTTATATTACACAACCATTAAATCCAGTGTTTTCGGGAGGAAACTAAAAAAGTCTGCATGTTTTTCTTTTAATATTCTTAAGGCAATTTAAGACCATTTGGTCTATAAGTTTCCCTACGGAGAAAATTTTTACTGAAATCATCAAGTATTCAAATCATCAAATGAAAGTAAATTATTAACGTATGGTCTTGTAAGATGGTACTTCGTGTTTGGCCGAAGGAATGTCACTGTACTGTCCTTGTAAGTTCTGTTTTATGCTAGTGATGTTCAATTTTCCCTATAGGGAAAAATGTTTGTTGAAATACCGCTAAGCCAAATAAATCAGAAGAGAAAGAAAAATATTCAAGTATGACTTTGTTAGATGGTGCTTTGGCTTTTGCCGTTGGAATGTCATTTGGTTAGGTTTACCATACGTCCGGGATAAGCCCAAACAGTCCTGATTTTTTAGTACTATCGTTGCAAAAATGTCCGAGATCTGAGAATTTTATCACTGGTTAACATTTTACTAAAATTTAGACCATATCCTGCCAGAAGATTGTTATGCATTCTAAAAGAAAATGATATTCAGGCACAAAATTTTTTCTCAAATGCAGACAATTTTCTTAGAAACGGAAACATTTGTTCAGAAGAAACAGGCAGACTTTCTGTATCTTTTGTTAAATATCTGCTAAATATTAAAATTCAGAACCTCCTGGTATTGAAATCAATTACAACAAACAAACCATTTTAGAACAAAAAAGCCATGGCAAGGGGGAAATACATCTGAATAAATAAAGTTTAACGTTTCAGTAAATTGTTAGACTTTTGAATAATTTCAAAAATGTGTCCTGGGTAGGACCCGAAAAAAAGATTATTTGCATACATTGGGTATATCATAAGTGTACTGTTTAATGGGAGTGTTTGTCAGTGGTGTTGAAGCTTCCCTATATAGAAAAACATTTGTTAAAATTCCTCTAAACTAGAGATGGCAGATTAGAGATTGAAACATTCATGTATAATGGTGATCCTGCTTTTGTTGAAGGATTTTTCATTGTGTAATTTGTATGTCTATCTGTCTTGTTTAATGCGAGTTTTTGTATTTGGAGTTTAAATGATATATATATTATATATATATCACCAGAATCGAGACCCAACAGTTAATATTTGGCTGTTTTTCCTACTATTTCTTTATTTAAAAACTCTCAATGAAAACAATTGTTTAAGTGTTTATTTCTTCTTCTTCTTCTTCTCTCTCTCTCTCTAATTCTTCGATATCTTTTTTTTTAAAAAGGACACATTCTCACTGTTGAATAACAATTTTATTAAGAAACTATACACACGTCTTGCCGTCATAAACTCAAACTAATGCATAATTGCTGCTCAACAGGCTTCAACCTAACGGTGTAATGTAGGACAAATAAATAACTAATATTTGTTTAGTTGTTTGATCCAAACACTTTAAAATTATTAAAAAAAATAACCCGATGGATATCGACTAATTAGCAATGAATAATGAATTGTGAATTAACAACGAACGACAAATAATAATCTCATCAGACTTAAGACGTTATAACTACAGATATAGGCTTTCAGCACAGAACTACGAATAGGATAAAGTATTCAAAATGCTTTATAATTAAATTCATGCTTTTATAATGGGACTAAATTTGTGGATAAATCACAACTTTTAGTCCTGACTAGACGGTACGTCACGAAAAATTTGTGACCAAAAGTTGTACATGGTACATTAAAGAAAAATTTGAAAAATCACGTTTACTATAATTATAATCTAGACCTTTTCTCTCACCCACTGGGAATGTTCCCTAAGTCCCCGGAAAAGAGCTTGACGATTTCAAGAAGAGGAAGACAAGAACAGAAATGCCTGAGAGTTGACCCGAGAGTCAAAATTTATCCGAGTCCACAACGTGGATGGTTAAGAATTGAGGATAAACGCCATCAGTTAATTGATAAAGCAATATCGAGAAAAAAAATGTTAGGACTGCGAAAAACACCGTTGTTGACAAATGTCTGATTTTTTTTTTTTGTTTTTTCACTCAATTTATAAAGTTAACAAAGCTTTAATTTTAAATGACTTTAAGTATGATAAGAAAGGTCCATGAATGATCAAGAAACACTAATATACAAGATATTTATTCAAGATTCGCAATTAAGTGTTAACTGTGCTTAGGAACTGCCTAGTTCCCACCAATAGTTAAAATTAAATTACTACAATAAACTACCAATGCATTGAATTGAGGTATTTAGATTGCAACTGTCTCTTTATTATCTTCAATAACTAAACTTTTTTCTTCCTAGTCTTTGCGACCAGGGGCGCTCAGTCGTGATAATGACAGATCGAGTGCCCTTTTAGGAAGATTCGAGGCTCCTCGGGCTGGTTACTACATCTTCAACGCTCGGCTTCTCCTCCATCTGCCAAAAATGAAGAAGAGCTCTAAAGAACATCTCTCCGTTTCCATTTGCATCTCCGGACAGTGCGACAAAAAGATGTAAGTAGCATCCTATATTACAATTCCCTGTTCATCTGCAGCCCATTATTTCAAAATAATTCTGGCTCTATTAGCCGGTTATTCACGTTCGCGAGCTCGTGAAGTCGAGTCCTGAATCCACCGAAGACACGTTGAATAGCGGGACTGATTCGTGTTAGGTCCGTTGGGATTAAAAACTCTCCTTTTGGCTTAGTGAGGAAGCTTAGAGTGTGGGTGGCTAGCTCGATAGCCGAATGGTCATGATCACGATCAAACGGCAGGCGTTGTTTCCGTCGAATCATGGGTTCGAATCCAAAAGGCATTCGAGATCCGTCGTATAGCAAAGGTGATGTGTGGTAAATTTGTAGAAACTCAGTGTACTCCGTAGTGAAGATTTGGAGAGTATAGTGCTAGCTCAGGCGTCACCCTCGTAATTTGACCTAACTTCAAAATTACGAGGCCCGTTGAAACTAGTCATGTTGTTTTTTAGTGTGCAACATTAATAAAAAATCGATATAATCAAAATAATTCCTTAAGATTCGCGATTCTTTTCTCAGTTTCTTTCTTATCGGAATCACGTACCTCAGTAATAGATAAAGAAGACTTATTTACTTCTTTCCCTTTTTTTTTTTCTCTCGTTATACCGGGACAGTAGATTCTTGAAAGGGGGAGGTATTTGTTTCGCCGATGCCTTTTTACTTTTACCCTTGAGGACAGTATTTCCTACTCCGATAAGAAAGAAAAACGATTTTCTGCCATTTCAGTTCCTATATATTGCAAGAAGATGAGTTGCTCTGGATCGTATAAAATAAATCTAGTTTCAACAATATCTCGGAAGCAAAAAAGAAAAAAAATCCCATGTAATATGTAATTAACCCTTTTTGTTTATTGGTAGGAAAACGTTATGTAGTTTCACAGATGGCGCATATTGTGCATCCGTTAATTTTCCGAATTATAACATCTTTTATTATGTTTTTCAATAAATAAATTAGTTAAATAAATAGTATGTGTGGCAACTAATGAAATAAAAACATATTTATCTGAATTTGTCTTTTTTTTTTAATTAATTAATACGTTTTATGCAAATTAATGAAACTTCTGGAATAAAAAAAAAAGTGAACTTAAGTTATGAATTTGAAATCCAAAAAATATAAAACGAACTTGTCTAGATTTTGAAGGAAGAAATTTGAGAAGAATTTGCAATTTGTTTGACCTCATTGTTTCTATAAAGTGATATTACCACTTAGCATTGACATTTCTAAGAGTAACTGGTGTATCATTTATCATTTGCCGAATTTCTGCAAGAACCTCTAAAATGGGTAGTTAATCTGCTAACGTTGTCAAAGGCGTATTCTAGTATAAAATGTTTTTCAATAAATTTTTAAACACTACTATTAGCATTGCATTGCATAATTAAATGCATAAAAGTTATTTATTTATTCATTTATTATTTTTATTTCTTTTCAATGCAGAAGTTTAAAAACTACTGTGGGTGTAGGAAATTCTGAAAAAATGACTGTTTCTACCAGTGGCATGTTGTATCTGAAAGTAAGTATAATTTTTTATGTTACTACTCTGGCTTTGTTAATTAATCCATTTAAGCTATTTATTTGTCCGTTTATCCAATACCGTTTTATTCCAATAATCGCATTCCATAGGGTGGATAAAAACAACTGACAATATGATGTCCATATCTCCCTTTTTCCTGAACAAATTCGAATGAAATTTCAAATATGTGTTATGTAATCCATGGGCCCGAGGGCAAGACAGAATAAATTAAGAGATGGAATATCTATTGATAGATGGTGATAAGTGGCAAAACCATATGCAAATAATCAAAGACAGTAGTTATGCTATAAAACCTCAATTACACATAGGAAGTGCCACAGTAACATTTTTAATGACGCTTCAATTGAAACATATTGATCATTCTGTGTCGTCATTTTACTTCTCACAAATCTTAAGGATATACGAAACTCATTTTCACTATGACATTGCAGTGAACACGCGTAACTACCACGTAAAGTATTCCACAATCCTCATGATGTGCAATACAGTCGTTACATTCATCATATGTATGGTGTCAATTAACAATGTGCTTTATTCTAGGAAGAAGTAAGTTCCATTTTCGCCAAGGGTCACAATTTTGGAATTAGAGATTTCTCTATACAAGGAATAACTTCATATTCTTGAGTAATCTCTATGCTTCTATTTTACGTTTCATTCAATTTACCATGCAGACAAAGGGTGGTCCAAACCTCATCAATAAAGATATTTTTCTATTTTACAGGTGTTACATTACTTTGTCATGCACATTTATATATGTGTGTGGTATTATATGCGTATGTATGTATGTGTGGGATATTATATACGTAAATATGTTTGTGTGTTTGGTATTGTAAAAAATTCGGGGTATAGTGATGCGAAGTAATATTATACCAGAAACATAATACAAATAAATTTGATCCAAAGGAAGAACATCATTCATAAATGATTGAAATTGAGAATTTGAAGAAAAAAATATCACACTTGATTTTTAATCGAAAAAACTCTGAAATTATAAAAATAATTCAAAATTTCTAATTTTTTCTTTCAGGTGCAAGAATACGTATCGATATACATCGACAATAATTCCAGCCAGGAATTCTTCATTATGGAAGGTTCACAATTCAGTGGCTATCTGTTAGGAATATAGAGAGTGCTATAATTTGATTGGTAGACACAGGAAGACTCGCTCACCAATCAAAAATATGGAGATGGATTTTTGTGGAAAATTTAGTTATTAAATCAATCAGTTATTCATTTAGTTAATAAACTGTGCTTCTGTGAGCAGATAATTTTCAGAAGAAAACTGTTCAGAAAATACTAATTTCGGATACTTCTGAGAGGATGGAATTATTTCATGAAGTGAAAGAGGATTTACACACACCAACAGTATTTGGATCGGTGTTGTTTTGGATAGTATTTGGATAGGTGTTGTTTTGGATAGTATTTGGATCGGCGTTTTTTCCAATTTTAATGATTTTATATAATTGTGCGACATGTATTCATTATTAGGTTTTTTTCTTCTTCTTTACACATTTATATATAGAAATGTGTAAAGAAGAAGATTCTGATTTTCGATATGTTACATACATCGAAAATCAGAATTTTTTCTTAATTATTAATATGGTAGTTCTGGTTTTATCTTTCGTATATGTCTTGTAATGCCAAGGTTGTTTCGCAAATTTACATATTCTTATTACAAATAAATTATTATATATAATTATAATGAAACTGACGAAATTCAAAATGAGATAATTTTTTTCCCATTCAACCTTACGTAATAAGAAAAAAATAAGCGAATGTATTGAACAAGAAAAGTTTTGCAAACGAGGAAGGCAATTTTTTTCAGATCGCAAAAATTTGTGAGTGCATGTGCAGAATATCGTCGACCATTTTCGCCAAAACCAAAAAAACTGTCACTAAACAAGGCCTTGATAGGAACAGTTGTGATATGGTTTTCGCGTTAAATTACTTTCTTTCGTGCCAACAAAGCTCCAAAGGGAATACTTTAGGCCCAGGAAGATTTAATGTACATCAGCCCCTGATCTTTAGTGCCATCGAGGCTCGAGCTTTGATGGCACTTTTACCTGCTGTGTAGCCGGGACCGATGCACGTTAAATCTGTCGGGGCCGAAAGTCCACCCGTTGGCGTGGAGTGGGAAATTACGAGAGGGCTGTGCCAACTCAGGTGTCGTCCACCACACTTGACCGAGTTCAAAATTACGAGGTCCATCTCCAATAGCCAATTTCAAAAATTATAAACTGTGGTACTTATGCGCTAAAAAACCTATTATTGTCTATGGTGCGGGGGGTGACCTAAACTCCTCGCAAATTACTAAGCTAAACTCTATTCAGAGAATTTACCTTTTAAAAATTACCAAGGCCTATAAGACATCTCCCACTTCTGCTTTGCAGGTGATTGCTGGCTTTCCCCCTATTCATCTGACCATAAAATTTCATTTTCTTAAGTATCAAATTTGGAGGCGGTATAATTTCAACTTTTTTCACCTGATTAATAATATCCCATTTGATTCAAATATCTCACTGAAAACTGTTCGCCCTGAAAAACGAATTCTTTTTCTTAACAAATTTTCGGGGCCCTCGGGGAGGAAGATTTACACCTACGGATCAAGGATCGGGTCCGAAACTGGGTTCGCCGCGTGTGTCTTCCACCGGAGTGTCCTAAACAGAGTCTACATGTTCAAACTGAATTCTTATAATTCAGTTTTTCAGGCCGCGCTTTCAGCAATCGGATTTGCCGTTTTGTGGGCCGTCTCTCATAACTTTAAAGTTTCTGTTTACTCCGACAATTTATCCTCTATATTGCTTCTGCAGAGTACTAGAAATAAATAGGCTTTTATCAATACCATTAGAGAAAAATTAACAACTTATTCTGATTTTTACAACTTACACTGGGTTCGGGCCCACATCGGAGATTATTGTAACGAAATTGCCGATTTCTTTGCAAAGCTCGCTATCACTTATGGTGAGAAAATGATTGTCCTTTCCCCTCGGTCTCATATAGTTATGACTTTAAAAAATAAGCTTCTTTCTGACTGAGAGGTCTGGTGGTCAACTTATAATACTGGTATTCGGGTTAAGTCATATATTCCTAGACCAAATTTGAGTTTTTATACAAATTCTAGTTTTATTATACGTTTCTTAACCGGTCATGGTCCCTTCATTTCTTATTTAAATCGTTTTAATTTAAAAAGTACAAATTTATGTCTCTGTGGCTCTGTTGGAGATGCTGACAACTACGTTTTTTCTTGCCCTTTTACCAGAGATTTTCATTTAAAATGTCCTGTTGTTGAAGCGAAACTTATTTGGCTGAGGTCCGTGTGTGAAAATCCCTACTTACATTCTAAGCTTAAATCTTGTATAACACACATACGGCTCGTAAAATTACCCAACAAATTTATTAATTGTTTCAAACTTTTATTATATTTCTCAATATTTTTATCATCCCTTACCATGTAGCTATAATTGCATGTCTTGTTATATGTTCACACCTTTGCCTAACACTTCATTTTTGTTTACGATTTTGTGGACGTTTTTGTATTGTGCCATTTAACCAGTTGTGCATCTTATTTCTGCAAGAAAATTTCAACTGTTTCTTGTGTTTCTGTCATGTATATATTTTATTGTGCAAATACCTTGTACATTTTATTTAACATTTATTTCAAAATTATGTAAATCTTGTGTTATTTTGTCTATAAATGTTGAGTGGGGGGTGATTGTTTCCTGGGGGGGGGTTGCAGTTCTAAGCCCTTTGGGTGAGCTCGGTCTCCTTGGGTATTCTACCAATAGCCCTCGTGTTGCTTCTATTGCGACGTAAATAAAATCAAACCAAAAATGCTTTCCTTCGGTTGCTGACTGAGGTACTAATAAATGATTGACACCGTACAAAAAATAACCATTGCGTTTCCTGCTTAAATTCCTTACTTGTTAGTCATGCATCCTCTTCAGAGCAAATCTGGAGGACAATCTGAAAATTACTTATCGTCGGGAGCCATCCTCATGAATGGGATGGGACATGATTGGCATAAATTTGTTTGGAATCGCGTCCGTCGGTGGGATTTTACACATGCACTGATTCGAGTAACAAAGAATTATACAGAATACGTATAAAAGTATCTAATTAACATTTAATTCAGTTATTTGTAATTGTAAATGGTTTTTAAATCGGTATTTAAGAGTTTATAATGATTCTTTTTTGGCTTGCCAACACAGCTGTATGTAGAAATAAGTATTAAACATATACTAAAAGAATGTAATTTTAACTTAAATTCAAATTCCAGAGGTAAATTGAAATTCGAAAATTCTTTTCGATCGAAGAATGCGAAACTTCCTGCGCCATTTGCCTTTCCTTGATACGCTTAATACATATGAAGATAATTTTTTTTTCTTCCAGTTATCACAGTATTCAAGACCACAATATTCATCGTTAAAAATTGTTTCATTGGTGAAAAAAATTACAAAGAATGAGTTCTTTCAAACAAAAATTAACGATGCCTTAATTTTAAAGAAATTGGTTTATGAGTTTAAGTACTCCAATACTTATTTAGAGTAACGAGAAAAAAATCATATACAAATTAATCATTAATTGGTGGCTTATTTTTTTTCTCTTTACATATAGGTATTCGAAAAGGCATATTTTGATTTAGCAATATTTATAATAACATATATATAAATATAGTTTTTTTTTATTTTTCTCTTAAATCTTTATAAAGCAAAAAAGAATTTGAAATTCATGAATTTTCTTAAATGTCTTAAAAGTAAATTTTAATGCTTGATTTGGTTATAAGGGGAACACTATCGTGGCTGATTGTTATTTTTGTTCTATACATTAATTTTTCTATCTAATCCGTATCTTTTTTTAAAAAAAATTTCATGAATACAATTGTATACTTATCTTAAATTTGTATAATTATCTAAACATATTTTTAATTAATTGTAAATTCTTATGCATTTAACAGTTCTAATCTTTTTGTATATATTAAGTGTATTATCGAAAGGCTTGAATAAAAAGTGATTATGACTCTCTTGAATTTCTTATTTTTACCAACAATGAAAGCTACTAAAAATCGATTAAAACAAATGCTGTTACATGAGTCTGAAATTCATGTATTGTATGTTAGTTTTCAATGTTGATACGAATCACATTAACACCTGTACTAATTTTGAAATAAGTAACATGTTAATTAAAATACTCCTGAATTATTGTCAGTTCAGTCAAGTATTTTTGAAACATAGAATAAATAGTTGAAGTACCCAGCACTGTCCATATTTTATACAGAGTGAAGATGTTTTATTTAAGTTGTGGTTTTCCTAAGAAAAAGGTGCCGTTATCAGGTGGCCGCTATATTGCCGTTGATAACGACATTAATCTTCTTGGTCAAGTCTGTCTGGAAAACCTTAACTTCACGTTGATTTTCATTTCGCTCGCATTCAACGCCTTTTGGGAAATTTTACGGTATTTAGTTTACATAGACAAGGATTTTGTGTCGTCCTCCACAAAAATATAGCGACCGCCAGATTATGCGGGGCTCTGCTTTTCAAGGAGACTAGTTTTAGAACTGTAATTGCGAACCTATGACCCTCGTGTCAAAGGTGACACACCAAGTCATTTTGGATGACACATATTGTTCACGAATGGTCACTGCTGATGAACAGTCAACACCCGCTAGTTTATTTTCCTTCTTGCTTGCAGTAGCGGAAGTTAGCTTCTCGAAATACTTAACTCTTTCGGACTTTTATTCCCGATCTGACTGGAATAATGAACTTTGGAACTTACAATTGCCCAGGAGTAGTTGTAGATTATGTGTGGATGTTTGAAAATACTTTAACCCTTTCGCGGACGGTGGCTAATACGTCTAGCCACGTACAAAACGAATTTTTCTCTAAGAGGGCAGTAGATAGATATTCTAGTCACATGTGTTAATTGAAGTAGAAATGCATAAAAATTAGTATTTATGGCAGCACAACATCTATTCAACCAATAATGTCCTCTGTTAAGAGTGCTGATTTTGGTCTTTATACGCAGATCATATAAATTGTATTTTAATTATTTTAAATAAAATTTCTGATATGTACAAAACATTTTGTCAAATCAGATGTATATGTGCCTTTCGCCTGAATAAATTTAAACAAATGCACAAGCAAAACAATTGATTTTAATTAGGTTTCTGGAAAGCTTTTAGTAGTGGATTGAGAGTCTAGCCACCTCCCGCTGGGAGCATTTAACATTGACCTCGGATGTATCGTTCTACCTCTATTCGAAAGCGCACTCAGAATTACGTAAGGTTGTTAGGGGTAAAAAAATATAAACATACCTTTTTTTGTTTACAACATGTGACAAGACGGGTGTTGATTTGAAAACCTTTGAGTATCGCTTTTCTGTGTTCGCTCAGGCAGGCATGATACTCTGAAAACTTTGCTTATGTAGATATTTTTCAATTTTTTTACTTAGAATTGTACATTTATAACATTATTGCAAGTTTTTATTTTATTTTTATCACGGGGTATAATTTTAATTTATCCTTATAAATTTAGTAAACAATGTACAGATAGCTTATCTGTACACGAGGCTCTTACGATATTCCAATAAAAACAGAAGGTGGTTTATACAGAAGTTATGGTCTTTGCAGCACAAAAAAAATGTTCATCGTTCTCTATGTCTGTGCCAGACTTGTAGCGTACCACTGTGCCTTCAAGCAGTTGGTCTTACTTGATATGAAAAGTTCCATGGTAAATAAGTCAGCAAAATTTATTAGATACCATATAACACATCGATCAATAACTCCCGAGTCTAACATTGAAAACAACATTTTTTTTGCAAAATTTTTTTTTATTCATCAACATAACACCTTTTGTTAATCACCTTTTAGGGTGATACAATCGTTCCAACGCTTTTCCAAATCTTTTTTTTTTTTTTTCGCAAGAAATCTTTTTTGTTGCGAGTAAATAGCGATAAACAGCTTTCTGAATCATCGACTCTTTGCTGTTTTTGTTCCATCGAAAGCAATCGCGGCACCCACTTGGAAAAAACCTTTTTCACTTCACTTCAAAAAACCTTTTTCCTGGTCCGATCGACTTAAAATTTTGACACGTTTCAAGCAAAGGTTAGTACTCTAGAAAGACCTGGTTACTGGTTTACTACGAGCGCCATCTCTGGGTTAGTCTCGGGAGTTATTGATCGATGTGTTATATTTCCACAGTAAAATTAACTACTACGCAAAATGTAGATGGACATTATTTTAGAATATATGGATAATTTGAAAATATATTTCAGTAAATACAGTGTTAAAAGTACATATTGTTCAACAATTTTACTCTTAATTATTATTATTTTATTAAACATATGTGTTGTATTTAATTTTATTAAAATTTTTTATAAGCATGCATTGGAATCTTTCATTAAAATTTTATGATATCGTTTATTGATTTTGTAGTTAACAGGTAACCTAAATACATTAAGTACACGTTGGCTGTAACGTTTAGCCACCACCTAGGATAAACAACGCTGATCTAAAAAAATTTAATGATCATGTAATGTTTACAGGGGATGGAAACATTGTTTTTATCATGTATTTTATCATAAAAAAGCGTATTTTAACTTCGTGCCCACGAAAGGATTAAAGAAAAGAAGAAGCAATAGCATAAAAATTAAATTAATTACTCGATAAATAGCAAACAAGATAATTGGAGCTGAAGAATTATTACCATGGCAGTAAATTTTTGTTGACTTTGTACCGTGCTCGAACACTATTGAGTTGCTTTAAAGAGAAAACAGAGATATTTTTGATTTGATCGATGCTTGGAATGTTAGGAATACTCTAACCAAGAGTTAGAATTGAATTAATTGGTACGAAAGATGATTGTTTGGAATGAATTTGGTTGGACATTAAAAAAATAATAAATTTACAAAGTAACTTAGCGATAACGTGATTTTATCATATAATCTCACATACACACATATATATAATATTTTATACATATTGCTGTCAAACGTTTTTGAACTGGATATGGATTAAAGCATCTCTTAGATGAGCATCATTGTCCTTTAACAAATACAAGATTTTTCATCGCATTTTTCATAATAGCTTACAATGTCTCTCGTAAACTAAACAATGTTTCACAGTACATTTTTCTCTTTAAATATGCAACTTTATAAACATATATATATACACATTAAAGAAATTAATGGCCTCTCCAGTAAAGAATAACCATTTTTTTACGAACGATGTCTTTCTAAAATTTGTTTCTCAACTGTGAAATTTGCTTTATTTTTGTTTTTTATTAATAATCGTTTGCTTTAATTTTATTCATTATCCTAAAACCGTACATGAAATTTGGTTGATATGACTTTAAGGGTATGCTCGGAATTTTGGAATGAAAATCTCTAGTGCGATTTTCCCAAAAAACAACAAAAAAAGTTTATATAGATATTCCGTAAGCAAAAGAAGCAAGACCAAAAATTAATTTAATTATGAGGTAAAAAAAGGAGGATACTTTGCTGAAAATCAAAAAGAAGAAAATTAAAAAGTTCTATGCAAAGAACAAATTTAGCCACCCTGTGACGTTGGGCTATTAGCGGTTTTCTCTTCTCTAACCTTGGGGGCATTAATTGAGATTGATTGCTGCAAATAACAATTTCTTCCCAACCAAAATGAAACCTGATTAGGGAAATTAGAGGCAGGTAGAAATAAAGTGAAATGGGTTAGATAGGAGAGTATATAAGCAAAGCGAGATTTTAGACGATAAAGGTCGAGTGGCACTAGCGTTGGGTATATGCTTTACAGGCGGTAGACAAGATCAAGAATTGTTACGGGTGATAGTGATCGTAGCGAAATCAAGTTAACCTCAACTGGGAAGATTTTGGTAAGATACTCTTAATTCGGTATTAGTTGAATAGGTGAATCTAATAAATAGTTGTTATAATTATTCAATATTTAATAATAAATCATATTTTTGAAAGTTGAACTCGTTAGCGGTGAAAGCAGGTATCAGATATATAATGCGTATATTTTATTTCAGTCCAATAAAAAATTCAGGAGAAATTTATAATTTATTAGAAATTATTATCAAAATTAAGTTTGTTACTGGAAGCATGAAAAATATACTCAAAAACAAGATAATTTTTTGAAAAGTGGTTAGGTACGACATTTTTGGGTTAACTAAAACAATAGCCCCTTGGGTGGCTAATTAAATAAGAGAGGTTTTTTGGATTTGGTAAAAGAAAATAAAAGCCCCTGTTAACATGCCATTTTGAATTAGCAATGAACTTCCAATGGTAATTTTATGAAATTTCTGCTTTCCTTCTTGAAACTACAATAATTTTACTCGTATTTATTAGAATGCAATTAAGTACATAGAAATGAGCAAACAATAATGACTGTGCAGCGAATCGCCGTCGTTGTGATTTAGAGACGCAATTGCTGCCGGTTTAAACATTCACACAAACTAAACATTCTGATATTTCTTTATTAACACACCATTGAACTACGTACAGCGAGCATCAAGTTAGAGCACAAGTCGGAAAGAGAGAGAATGAGTCAGTTCTCAGAAGAGGAGAGCGCGCACCAGGGTTGCTGCCTTTGGCTAGGAGCACCTCGCAGCGCCCGTAGAATCTGTTTAGCGGTCTCCACAATCGGTGAATAATCTGCCTATTGGCGAACCGCTGCACAATAAAAATCAACCAAAAACCTATCCTCTTTATTTAGATTTTGAATAAGAAAAATCAAAATTAATTAATAATGGGGAGCGGTTATCTAATCGCACCCTTGCCTAAATGTTATAATGAAGAATTCCATTTTTCTGGGTAACTGGACTCTCTTTTCTTGTAGGGAGGAGACCCAAGTCGGGTACACACGCTCAGTATATCGCCTCACAGTTACTCAAATGGTGTTCTTATGAATCTCTCCAATTTCTCTCTCTCTCCTATTCACTGCACTTCTTATATTATACAGATTATTATCATTTTTCGTGGTTCTTTCCCAAGGCGAAAACATCGTAATAAAGTAGCTCCAGAAGTCAATTAAATATCGTTGTGAAGTTGTTGCCTCAAAGCTATAAGAAGGCGGTCTATAAATATGACGTCCTTAGCCATAACTTTTCTGCCCAATGAGATCGTCATCACCTTCTTTGGAGCATATTAACCGGAAACCATTGTTTGGACAGATGTTTAATTTTTGATGTATAATGATAAACATTGATACTGACAATTCAACCACGCATGAATCATAACTAAGAAATGAATCTATGTCAAACTGCTTTGGCGCCATTTCACAGAAGATAACACTTAATGATAACACCAATTCGCCTTAGTAACGCTATCTGTTTATAAAAACGGGCCGTTTTTGAACCAACCGTGTATATATGTGTGTGTGTGTGTGTACGGGAGAGATTAATATTTGAATTAACACACCAAAAGAAGTTATGCGAAGGCTATTGGCCACTCTAAATTCACTTATTCATTCATTGGACTTATTAATCTTGAGTCACACTCAAGTATTGAGGACGATACTTAAGATGATATCTTTCTTTCCTAACTCTTAACTTCCAAATCATTCTGTGAAGTATGAAGTTCAGTTTCACAACATAGAGCAAACCATCAGTATTCTGTTTTTTAGTTTGTTCAATTTGTGGCGTCTCGTGATTAGATATCCTAAATAAGCAAAAGAGGAATGAAACTAATTTTATGAAAGAATAAAGAAACGTGAAAGACAAAACTTTTTTATTGAGACAACATGTTTAACTTTTTTCTGGCTCGAAAATTCAAAATACTGCAAACAAGAGAGTTTTCAAAACAGATATTCTTTTAATTTACAAAAACAAAGAATTTGATGCATACTTGAATATCTTTTTTTTTCAACTGCTACTGCTGCATATATAAATGCTTAAGTTTAAAATCAGAGATGCACAGATTTAATATGACGAAGAGCAACATAGGGACTATGGATCACCTATGGTTCAACTATAAATAGTTCGAGCTTTTTGGAGGATCCTAAAGAAAATCAGAAGTTATCAATCATACAACATCAATTTTATTTACATTCTATTATTGTTACGAAAAATGTTAGTAAAAAGCAAATTATATATTTAAGTTTCATCTTATTGATATAATAATGCTTGGATCGATTTTCGTATCACTTTTAAAGGTGAATAATTTTAAATTTTCATTAATTAAGATATTCTTAGTTTCCAATTTGATCATATCTGATGATCCCAAATTACGGGAGAGGGATCTGGTCTGAGAAAAGATTTTTCAATGGGTTACAGGGTTGCTTCTTCAGTTCAGCCGATAACCTCTACATCTGAATTAATATATATAAAATACATAATTAATTATTGTTCCAGAAAGAGAATTAATATTTATGAAAAGAGAAACATATCTAAGTGATTTTGGTACAACTGATCGAGGAAAACTTTCGACAAGCTTAGATATGCGTAAGACAGGGCATAATAAAGCTGGTCAATCCCTTCGAGACACTGAGACAGCTCAGCGTGGGAGATCGATTGCACAAGCAAAACCAAAAAGCGAAAGAATCGGGCGTGATCTTTTCTCCTAAGAAATGGTGTAATTGCACCCCTCGAAATATATTTAAATTTAAAGATAAAAATTAAATGCTGTTCACGTTAGACTTTTTCTACACCAGGACATATAGTATCTATTGTAGATGGTTGGGTCACAAAAGTTTTTCTGTATACGTTTTATCCCTGCTTTCCCAATCAAGAATTTAATTTTCAAAAATAGGTCGTAATAAATAGCTCTTAAATTTTTTTTATTAGATTAAAATAAAACATATATAAAATTAATTCATTTTATGGGAGGCATAATTATAAGTTTAGCTTAAAATATATTCCATTTTAGTAATTTATAATGTTCTTTAATCTTAATATCCAAAAAAAGAACATTCTTATCAACTTCAATATTTCATCGTGTGCTCAAATACTAATATTTAATTGAATAACTTTATAATTATTTTTAAAAAATTTATTGATAATTTGATCTTGATCATATGTTGAAACTAGAAAATAGAGGGTGCTGCATTCCACACGTGATACTCTCTAGTGCAGAGATGTAACTGCCTTCTGCAATGAACGGCATCAATCGAAATGTTTGAAATTTGATGTCCAAAATTTATTTTATTCTCTGTTTAAATGTTTCATGACATCGTAACAATTTATTAATTTAATGATGTCAAGCAAGTCTGTTGTATGAGTTTTTGGATTCAATCAAAAAAAGATTATACGAAAAGCCACCTGTTTAACAGGTAAACGAAACTTCCATAATTTTTAAATGCGAATTTTAGTGTTAGTTTACATATCATATTTGAACTCTCATATCATTCTAGTTAATTGTTTCTTTATATATGTTGTGTTTATAAATAATATAAATAATATAAATAAATAATATAAATGTAAATAACATATTTTAAAGCTTATTTTGTAATTTTTTGTTCTCGGTTTTAAAGCATTTTAACATATTTTCTTTCTTTTTTTTTTTTTTTTTTTTTTTTTTGAAAAAACCAGATGTTCAATGAAAGTTCTTTAAGGAATAATGAAAAAACTCTAAAATCCTTTAAAATTGATGGTGGAAAACGTACTCGGAGTATGTATTTTTATGCCTCTTGAAGAAAGTAATTTATTGGCAACTGCTTTTTAAAAAGAGAGCAGAGCTCGTAAATGGAAAATTCTGGTTAAAAAAATAGTTCATATAAAAATAATATTTTAATTTGTTCAACATTACGGGAAATTTATTTAACGTCGTCTGTTTGTTAGATCTTTCAGTTCATATCAAGAAAACATCAACTGAAAATTTACGATTTTCTTAAAAATAACTACAGATTATCTAAAGAAGTTTCAAATTGTAAAAGTGATGACATTTGAACTATCAAACTTTATTAGTTTTGTCTTAGTCTACAAATAAATTTATTTGTAGAACAATAATCGTTATTTTACTCTCCAATTATACTTAAAAATACATGAGAAATTCAAAGGATCAGTTATTAATTAGTTTTTTTTAAAAAAATGTTTTAAGTACTCAGATAGTAATTTTAGTATATGCAGTCAAGTAAATTAAGTTCATTCATTTTAATAAGGCATCGTACTGTAATTGAATAATAAGGATAGCATTATATAGAAATTTATTCTCTACTTTTGACACAAATAGATTTAAAGAGTTAAATAATTCCAAAGTTAGACTTATTTGAAAAGGTAAATTCAAGCATTATATATATTATAATATTATTAGAAATTTGAAAATATTCTAGAGTAGCAGTGAAGAAAAGGAAAGCACATCTCCACAAATTAGTACGTTAAGGATGCTGCTTAGTATTTACATTAAGGATAATTAGCAATCTATAAAGTGATTTCTAATTCTTATAGTTAAATATTTTAGATGAATTCATATACTATTCGAAAATCTAAAGAGTGAATTTTAAAAATATTTATATGTTCAGCATAATTATTGGTGAAAAGTGAAGACAAGCAAAAAAATTTATACGTGGAATTCCAGTATTTTATGTAATCTACATGATATAGATTTATGTGAGTACCTATGTAAAGGTGGTAGTTCTATTACTTGAGCTAAAATCTAACTGAGATTTAATCTATTAATTGATAAACTTGTTTCAAAAATAACGCTGAATTGAAATGATAGGTACTAATTTTCTAAAGATAACTTAATGACGTAGTAATGGATTTTTTTCTGCTATTTTTCTTTAGCTTCAATTCACAAAAATATAATCGTATAGTTATACCACGATTCATGAACTTAATTCGTTCCGTGACTCGGTTCGCAAGCCGAAATGTTCGCAAACCGAAGTTATTTTTCCCATTTGAATCAAAGAACTAATCCTCTCAAGCCCTAGAACAAAATAATTTTTCATTTGTTTTTATAGATTTAGTTGAAAAGAAATTAATAGAGACTTTATAATGAAAAACTAATGCAAAAATAAACTGACGATAATTGTTGAGCATACTCGCATTATTTTTAGCTTCGTAGTGGATAAAAATTAATAAAGATGGTTGATTGTTGTAAATGGGAGAACTACAAGTAGGACTATACTTAGGGAAAAAGCGTCTATTTCCATAACTGCACTAAGTAATTATGATTTGGAAGTTTTATTTCCTTCTTTATCAATGTATTCCAATTCTCTGGCTGACAGTACAAATGAAAGATTTCGCTAAAACAAACTTCCGAGATTAGAAACACGAGAATCATTGTCGTGTTTAGCTAATATGTCCTTTTTTTTCAATGGTAATTCAATTATACTTCCTAATTACTATTAATTGTTCTCGCCATTAATTTTGGGGAGCCATATTAAGGGTTAATTTAGAGTTAAAAGTCACAAAAAGAACACATACAGCTCTACTGAGCTTAACATATAGACGTAATCGCGTATCGAAACAATATTTGTCTGAAAATCTTGTTCGTAAACCGATTTTTTCGTGAACAGAGTTAGTTGTTCATGAATCGAGGTAATACTGTACACACAAGGCACAATGCCTCTAGATGCAAATATGTCCAGCTGTTGATCTTTTGCATGGGTCTTTTCAGATGACAAAACAATATGTTGTCAAATATAAGTTCTTTAAAAGGCCTGTTGTTCATAAGAACAATAAGATGGTAAACACAAATCCTTTAGGCTTGACAAAGTAAGATGTTGGTAAAAGCGAGTTCTTCAGGTAATAAGAATGTTTAAGATAAAAGAGAAACATATCGATTCACAAGGACAGTGGATGGTAATAGTGTATCCTTCCAATAAGGGGAAGCAAATGTACAGTACTATCAATAATGTCCAGTGGATCCACGCCGGAGGTCCACCCTCAGGTGGTTGTTGCTGTCGCTTCTGGCCCACGGGATGGAAGTTTCTGACTGCATGGAATTGGCTCGACTTTGACTCCTCGATTCTATAGCAGACCTGATCCTGGCGATTCTAGGGCTACTTTTGATGCGGTCCACCAAGAAGACAGTGAAAGTGGCCAGAGATTCCAGGAAGTCCAGGACGGCGATCAAGGACACGCCCAGCCAGATACCCACAAAACCACCCAGAAGACTAAACAACTCGATACTCTGAGAGAAAAGAAAAATAAGAAGAAAACATATTTTATTTGAATCGTATGACAAAATTAAAAGATTAGTTAGTTTCCCTCAACGCTCGAAATTCATTATTAAAATATGTGCCAACAAATCGAGGAGGTATGGTTAAATATTGTAATACGTGAATAATTATAAAACAAAATTATGTTCGAACCCCGTATAAAGGAATTAAAGAAGGGTATGAAGAAAAATTTGAAGTAACTATCCTTTATTACTGAATTAGTTTTAAAAATATTTGTTAGCCTGGAATTTTTCAAAACCGACATGTTACCAATATGTTAATGTTAGTTTCCATCCTCAAAGTGACAATATTTATAAAATGCAAAGTATTTCTTAAAATGGTTTTCCCTTTTCAATTGTATTATGTTTAGATTTTCGTTTCATTCGAAAATCTCCTCTCAGTTGAATAATCAGCCGTTTTACAAATTTGAAACGATTTTAGGAGGCTTCTTTTTTTTTCTTTCTTAACATACTTTTCTTTGTAAAGAACATAGGCATTAACGTCCATATCTCCAATCCTAAAATAGCTATTTGATGGCAGTTTGCACTAATCATCGACATTGTAACATGGGGTACGTTAATTTATGTGCGAATCTATAGTGCATGTTATTTACGTGCGCTATATATATCAAAACCATCTCTAAGAGTAGTGATTATATATATGTATATATAAACACACACATTTGGTTTCAAAATAACTATTAAGTAAATACTTACGTTTTCTTTCATTAAGAATTTGTATCTAATTATAAACACCAATACCACAGGATTAAGACAATCAAAAAATTAAAACATTTTTGGCAAATTTGAAACGATTAAGAAATTATTGAAACGAAGAATAGATATAAAGAAATTAAAATTGATTTTCTGGCATGGAACTAAAATGCATGATTAAACTTAATTTCATATAGGTTCTAAACCATCTCATTCAGGTATTATTTCATAATTGATATTAGTAAAGACCAAAAATCCGAAGGAGCAAACAAACAAAACCAAAACATTGCACAAAAGACATATTAAGAATACAAAATGAATAAAATATTTAAATACAAAGGTAAACAAAAACTATGCTAATTTACTTATTTAACTGCAAAAAAATTATATTCTAGAAAGCATCGTACAGAGGGGTTGGCAAAATTATGTAACCGCCAGAAGTAACTATATTTGTGAAAAGTATAATAATAATAACACACACAAAAAAAATTGAAAAAGTTATAGCTAAATTTTTAAGCAATTAATTTAATTAAAATTTTTTTTACAACTTAATGTATTTTTATAAGAGATAATAAACATATATCCCTAGCGAAGTCATCTGATTTCCATTGCATTTATATATATTTTAGCTGCGAAGCCTTTCGAATGTTAATAACAGTGAGAAATCAGCGTACATGTAAAGATTTAAGGGGTCTCTGTTAAACTTCAGGTGTTTTGATTTTTTTTAAAAAAAAAAAATGTTTGTCATGTGTTATTTTATACCGAACATTTTTATACCTACTATTTGACGATATTAAAAAAACTTAAAAAGTTATTCAAACCATTGTACTGTATACTTTCGTAAAATTAGCATTGAATGGACATGCCCCACCCACGTATCTTCGAATTCGGCATGTTTTTCAGTTTATTTTACTTAATAAGCCACATTAACTTTTTAAAAGCATTAGCATTAAATAGTAGGAAGCTTAGCAAAATGAACAACTAAAATAAAAGTCTGTAATTTGTCAATCTCGACATTTTGGCCAAGTCGATTCGTTCTGATCTTCAATTTTTAGAGACTACCTCAAATCTGGTCCCTAACATTTACAATGAGGAACGTCAAGTGCATACCATTATTTTAGAGAAATCTGATGGAAAAATATTTTGAAATATAGGTTTATCACTGGCAGGAGATGATAAACTTCAAATCCAAAAGTTAAATTTTTTTTTAAAAAGCTCTATGCAAAGTTTTGCATAGAACAGATTTAGCCACCCAAGGTGCTAATTTTTTTTAAAAAAATTAATTATTGGATTAATGGAATTAAAGTAAACGATGAAATATTGAAATGAACAATAATATAAGCTACATGTAATTATAATTAAAGCAAACTATAAATATATTATTTAAGTGAATTTATTTAAGCTAAGTGTAATTAAAAGTGGAGCGAAAGATATATATATATATATATATATATAAAACTTATTAATTTGAATATTATACTAGCTATAAGTAATTAAAACTAAAGTAAATGATAAATTGTTAAACTGAATATATTTTAAGCTATATGTAATTAAAATTAAAGCAAACGGAAAAAAAATGAAAAGTGATCTGGTACGCTGAAACGCCCTTCCTAAAACAGTAGCCCCTTGGATGGGTAAAAAAAAGGTGAATCATTTTTGAGATTTTCGAAGTAAAACAAATGATAAAATTAAAGAAAGAGAAGAATTATCGTAGCAAACAGGGAAATTAAACTATCCTGGTGCATTTTAATAAGAAAATTTCAAAATTTAATTTTATAAATGAATGTTAAAATTTTAAATGAATTTTTCTCAGTTGGAGTTTTTTTCACTTGCGAGTCCGATATTTCAAACACTACTATGATTGGACGCTTAAAATTTTGTAGGTATAATAATTATGATATAATATCTTTAAATGTACCTAAATTTATAGTGTCAAATATATATTTATTATTTTAAAAAGTAAATATATATATATATATATATATATATATATAAAATTAAAATTTTTTTTTTGAAACATTAATTTTTTTTAAAAGTAGTTTTGGAACCTTTATTTCATTTGTAATAGGTACATATTGAAGAAGGTATATTTGACTTTCTAAATCAATTTGCTCCAAGTCATTAGAATTATTTGTCTACAAAACATCTGGCGCGCAATGAAACCAACTCAAATATCCTTAAAGGAAATTTTATTATATTCATGGGCATATTAAATACAAAATTAAGAATATATTTTAATTAATTTAACATGATGCAGAAAATTCATTTCTTTATAAAACATGTGTAAAACCATCAAAGTAATTAATTTCAATTTCTATGAATTATAGCCAGTCGAAAATTGTGTAATTACGTTTTCAGCAGTAAAGGTAAATCAAACAGAACCTGAGACCCCATAAATATTTTACATATAAAGAAAATTTCAGATACTTTTCTTCAGACTAAAAATTTTATTTAGATCAATATACATCGACTGGGACCAATGGCCTGAATCATCATATGCTACTTTACAAAGAAGAGTATTTTTGTTCCTTCAATACAAAGTATTTAATTTTATTTCAAATCCATTGAGCATAAATTGATTACAACTTTTTGTAAATCAACGAGTAATCAGATAATCAAAGCATAAAATTTCCACTACAATATAAATTGTTACTGGAAATATATATATATATATATATATATATATATATATATACATAATTTTAAACATCAAATGATTTTTATTCTCAACCAATACTTTTTGAAATGGAATACATACCTCATATTTAGCTCTATATCGATAGATGTTCACTTGTGTTCTTTTGAATATGAATAGTATCATTGCAGTTCTATTCCTGAAATAAGAAAAACGGAATAAATACGAAAAGATGAATAGATATAAAGAGCAGAAGATATCAAATGAGAAATTTTAACTAAGGGAATTTCAGAAAAGATGAGAGACGTCCCCCCACTTTATTGATCCATACACAAATCTTACTTTCAGTTCTGATTTTTTAAAAAGCTTTCGTTCCTCCTTTTTTTTTTTTTTTTTAAATCTTTCTTCTTAAACAATCCTTTTCAAAATTAATATCGTATTAGATTTATTCTTTTAGACTGTAGGAAAGAGCGAATTGATTTGTAAGGACAGAAGTAAAAGTTTTTTTTTTTTTTTTTTTTAATATGAGGATGGCTCAAAAAGTACCTGTCTTTGAGGACAGAGTGCTAGTTGTGAAAGGAAATTATGTTTTCTTTGTTCCTGCTCTTTATTGAATGGCGCCAAAACAAATTTGATACAGATTCATTGGATTGGTGCTACATTGTTTTTTCGGCCTCGAACTGGATTCATCATTACACATCGAAAAACCAACAACAATCAAAACAATGGATTGATACCCTAGAATCTACCCCAAAGAAAGTGAAGACGGTCTCCGGTAAAATTACGGCCACAAGTTTTTGTGATGAAAAAACGTTATATTCCTGGACTTCTTAGTAAATGGAAAAACGATCCCTGGAAATGATTACAGTAAATGTCCCCATTCCTAACTCGGGTACATTTGAACCATTCTCCTGCTATCAACATAGCATTAGAACAATGCAATGAGTATTCGTTATAGGAAAGCTTCCGTAAATTTCATTTACAATTAGGTAACGAAGACAATATCTAATTTAAAACCTTATTCTGTTAATTTGAGCAACAATTAAATGCAGCTTTTTGAAAGCTGTTTGGATATAACGTACAGCAGTTCTATTACTTCCCACGATTTCGTTTAATGGAGTGAAACCGGTGATTTATGACTATCTTGCTATCTTACCTTCACAATGACTAACGCAGATCAAAGATAAATGCAGGTCAGACTTTTAAGAGAGAAACTAAACAACCGACTAATACCACCGTATAAATAAACAATTATAATTACCGTTGATTAAAATAATAATAATGACTTCAATAGGAGTTCTATTAGACTAGTTATTTGGTTTTGAATTAGAAAAGATTTGGAGTGACATCCATCATAGCCTCCTGAGACCCAGTATTCATTCTGGTGGACATTTGTATTTTGCATGTAAAATAAATCATTACAGTTTCAAGTATTAAAATCTCCCAGACCATTCTATTGGACTGTCTGGTGCTGCTGTCTACGTAACCAAATGTTATGTAGAATGCTTGTTGAGTTATCATTTAAAAATAGTTACCAACAGAAGAAAGACGATAGAAGGAGAGTACGCTAGTTTAGTTCATTTTTTTCGTATTTCACTACAGTATTTTGATACTAAAGCCACTGATATTTAATTTTAACTATTGAAATAAAAAAGCTAAGTCATTTTTTCAGTATTTACGGGAATTATTTTGAAACAGTAGCTACGTATTTTCATCATTTCCATTCTATCGGACAGTGAGTCTTCGTTAGTTGATTATATTCATACTCACTAATTTTTTCCATATAGGAGTAATATATATATATATATATATATATATATATATATATATATATATTAAACAGTATGTCATGGAATGCTCAAAAATTAATATTTTATGGTTAAATTAGGTAATAGACCTACCTTTATGTTAAACTAAAACCTTATATACTTCTTTTTAGAAAGGTATGCTTTTATAAAATTTATCGAAATTTGGCTAAAATTATTTAAATTAAAAACAGAATTTATACTTACGGTTTCAATAATTCAAGTATATTTTATAATAAATCAGCTCACTTATTATGTGATTTGCTAATAAAATTTTCTGAATTAACTGCATGCTTTTAGAAACAAAAAATTATAAGAACTGCTAGGTATGGGTGGATACAAAGCATAACTATCCCTTTACTTTTGTTTTAATTTTTAATTTAAAAGTCAACAAGAAATAAAATTTTCAATTTTTTAAAATAAAAATACTATACATATCCAATTTAAAAATAATTTGTGGTTTTCAACAAAGTCGTGCAATTTTCTATTTTATTTCTGTAAGAGTTATTTGAGAATCGACGTTATTTAGATGCCGAAAAAGATACAGAAATTTTTTTGAAAGTAATAATGAATGGTGATGTGTCAAACATTGATACTAGTGATGAAGTTGGGGGAAAAAAGATAGTGTCAAAGAGAGAGCATGAAATTTTAATATCTAATGAAATATTAGATGAATATAGTTCAAGTGAGAATGATGAGCCTTCTAATAGAGATACAAAAGGAAAAAAAAATATTAAAAATGGAAAGAGCTTCGTTTGATTGTTTTGAAGAGCAGCGTGTCAGGTTGTGAAATATGCATTGTAAAATGGTACGATAAAAAAAGCTGTATTGCTATGTTTATCCAAAATTGGAGTAGAACCACAAGATAAATGTAAACGTTGGTCAAAAAAGGAGAAAAATTGCATTGGAATGTGTGTCAAGACCAGCAGTAGTAAAACAATAAAATATCAAAATGGGTGGAATAGATCCGATTGATAGGATGATCAGCTATTATAGAATTAAGACACGCACAAAAGAAATGGAAGATCGAAAAAATTCTTCATTTTTTTATTAACTCAAGGTTGTAAATGCTTGGATTTTAATGAGATAAGATCAAAATCAAATGTGAATGGTAAGTGCATGCAATTTTTACATTTTAAAGCTATAATTGCAGATCAAGTTTTGAGGACATCTGATTTGACTGATTCTAGTGATGAAGAAACAGACACGTGTAAGCATAAAACTTGACTTGAGTATAAAATACAGTAAAAAACAAATGAAACATCTTCCAAAATTGATGGACATCAAGAATTTTGTAAAGTACAAAAATGAAGGTTGTAAAAAAAAAAAAAAAAAATGAAAAGTAATATGTATGAAATGTAGTATGTATTTTTGCTTAATAGTGCAAAATAATTATTTTTCAGAAGTACATTTATAGATTTTCTCGATATTCTTAATATAAATATCCAAGATCTCTTAAATTTAGTATGTGAGTGCAACATTTTTCATAAATTATAAAATATTTTTCATTTTTAAGCACTTAAACAAAGCTACATCTTACATTTGTGTGAATTAAAATAAGTATTTATATCGTTTTTTGCTTATTAATGTTTGATTTTTCAGCTAATTATCAAAATATTAATTGTATTTTCAAATGTACTGTAAAACCAGTTCCTCAGCTACTCGATAGATGGCACCACGAATCAGCGTCATGTGATAGCTCACGCAGTGTCCCCTATTCCGAACAAAACCGAGAAGCTTTTAGTTCTCGTTCTCTTCTCTTCTGCTCTTCTAAGCCTTCTCCCGATGTAGTTGAACTCCGAACGCCAGTGCGCGTTCCAACTCCCATCGCTGATATGCGACAAAGTTGGGTAGCCATCTATTTTTCTCCGAAGAACTAGCTCCTTAAATAGAAATAATCTGTGTACATTAGTTTTGTAAACATTACTACTTCATCTCGTCTACTTAATAATAAAAGTAGTGAAAGAACTTTTAGCCTCCTCACTGAATTGGTAAATAGTAGGAAATCATCATAGAATCCGGTAATGGAATTACTCCCTTAGACAACCATATTTTTACGTAAGAGCAAACCTGTGAAGATTCGGGATGTATAATCCCCCCCCCTTCTACATTAATAAAACGTATTTTTGCAAGACGAAGATCCAATATCCATTAAGATGGACAAATAAAAAATATAGATATATATTTTTTTCCTGAAAAATGAATGTATGTGGTGTTTTGTAGTCCAGTTAAGAAGGTTAATCTCAAATTTGATAAAAATCGGTTTAAAAATATGAGCTTGGGTTTCAAGAGAATAGAAGCGTTTCCCAAATTTAAAAACTTTTGCTTGGAAATATTATAAATATATAAAAGTTAGCTTCTTTTAACGTTAAATAGTCAAAACCATATCTAAAACGTAATATGAGACAAGAAATATTCTGATATGCATAGAAGTTTAAGTGATTACAACAGAATTAACCATTTATGTTATCATCTAACCCATAACTGGAACATTGATTGACTTAAGAAAATTTTATAATATTAAAAAGAGTTTACGAGAATATAACTGAACTAATAAGTTATGTTAAATCACCCAACCCATTCCTGAGATATTAGTTGTGATAAAATAATTTTCAAATATACTAATAGTTAACGTGGTTATAACAGAACTATTTATTTTTATACTGTTGAAACATTAAATAAGTTATTAACTATTCATGTTAATTATCCTTACTTAATAAGTATTAAGTAAAGATAAAAAATATTTTTCCTACTTTTTTTTAAACCTCTCAAATTTGCGTTTATTCTTTGGCACATTAAAAGAAATTAATCAAAAGGAATATTCGATTGTTTTTCATATGTGAAGTATGTGAAGCAAAAAGTTATATTTGCAAAAACAATTAAAATATTTCCTTTTAGTATATACTTATTGTTCTAAATTCCCTGCCATGAAAATAGCTGGAGTCAAAATAAAAATTTGTTTTTTTTTAATAATTTTTAATAAGAAAAAAACTACTTAAAAATTTTTTTTGCTCACCAATTTCTCTTCAGAGAGTACAATTCCATAGAATCCTGTTGGAAGATAAAGACACTTAGACATTTACGTATAAAATAAAATATACATTTCAAATGAATGAAAGCTAGGTTTTTTTAAGAGATATTCGTTTTTAGAATTACATTGAGGGAAGGTTGGGGGAAGTAGTGATTTTTGAAACTTACCGGCATTACGGCTTCTTCTTTAACTGTAAACGCAAAGTTCCGGTCACTGAAATCAGAAAAAAATACACTTATAAAATTACTTCACATTTTCATGAACTTTTCTTTAAGCATATTTTATAAGTACTTTATACACTGAAAACAACAAAGTCAAGGTGAGAAAATATTTTTCATAAATAACTGATAAAAAAGCAAAATGTAACACACAAATTCAAATTATGTTTTTCTGGTTCTCTAATTGTGGCTCGCATTCCCCAAGGAATTTGTCATGCTACATCCTCCAATTTTTTGCTTCGCTTTGCAAGCATAGTGCATTAAAAAGTTCCAGGACTGATCACATACAAACCATATAGAATACAGAGGATATTCCTTTACTTAGTATTAAGCTTTTACATGGGCTCCTAACAGTTCAATATAAAACTTGGAACAAATGTACAGGTCCATAAATGTCTTTTGAAACGTTTGCATTCCCAACACCGTTGAGTTTCGATATCATTGCCGCATCTTTCTCCTCTATCGACTCATACCACTGTCCCTTCATTATCAATTTCAACATGAGAAATTAAAAATAATCTGGGTGAAGGGGGTGTATATGGGGAACACAGCCTGCCTTCTCACCAGAATATGTTGCTCAAGGATGGATTTGTGACAATGTGCATTGTTGTACAAGAAGCACTAATTTTTACTGTCCAACAAATCAGGTCTCGAATTTTTTTCAAAAGTCATTCCAAATAACATTGGTAAAAATTGAATTTTTGAAAACGGGTTTTCATTTAAATTTCACGCTTTGCGTAGCATAATTTTTTATACCTTAAATTTTAAGAGCAAAAGGGATTGAAAGAGTCAAATTGAATTTATTCAATAATTTTTAATAATTTATTTCATTATTCGACGTTTATTAAAATTATCATTTAAAATAAATACGTGTAAAATTTTTTAGCTCCAATAAGTATTATGTTGATCAATTAAATTGCATGTAATTAAAATTAAAGCGAACGATAAATTATTAAACGACGGATTTGGTGACCATTTAGAGACTTGTTGAGAAAACATGGCATAAAATTTAATTTTTTAAATAATTAGTTTTAATCAATTAATTTTATTAATTATAATTCAGTTATCGTATTGTCATCCAAAACAATCACGTGTAGAAATTTTCAACTCAATTAAGCTCTTTAAAATGTAAGGAAAAACCTTTAAAATTTTGAACCATACACAGTTGTAATGTGATTTAAAGAAATCCCATTAAAAAATCGTCATCAGTCAAGTTTCTTTCAGCTTTGAAAACCACTCATATACTCGGGAACATCTCGTAGCTTCGCCGTTTTTTTTCACAGTTTTAATCATTTCGTACGTTTCTGTAGGCGATTTCCCCAAATTTAAAACAAAACTTCATGCTCGATTGTTGCTCCACTTTTTTTTCGATAACTATGACACATACACAAACTTTATTCAAAGGAACGCTATAATGTCAGAACTAGTCAGAAATTGATGCAACCACTAGATAAACAGTTCGTTGCTGCATCATCCCGTCGTTTTATTAAAGATAGAGTCATTTGTACTTTTTAACGAGTGGGTGTCAAGGAACGTTTTGAATATACATACATGTAACTCTTTTTTTTTACACGGTAGATACAGAAAATCGTGCAAAAAAAATTCGTGTAAGAATACATGAGACATATGGTAAATTTCGGGATATATTCCACAACTTTATAAAATCGTGTAAGATGAAAAAACTCTAAATATTTTCCCCAAAAAAAGTGCAAAAAAAAGTAATAATGAAATCCTTCTTACATATAAAACAAAAAAAATCATTTTTATTACAAAAAAAAATTAAAATTAGAGCACAGGTAAAATTCAATATATATGTACATACAACATATACAAGTTCAAATTGAAATTAGGAATAAAAATACTAACAATTGTTCATTGCTGCTTGATTACAAGCGTGCACGTTTATTATGAACTGGATCAAAAATGCTAACATCAGTAGATGTGTCAAATATCTGTCTAGCAGAACTGTCAACTTTTATTCAAATGAATTTCTTTCGTTATTAACGGCCTCTGTTGGTTTTTTTGTTTCTACAAAGTCTGTTATTTATCGGGGGAGGGGGGTCTCACGCTTTGCTCATATATTCTTGATATCCAACTACACAAAACTTAAGATTACGTTGAAATCTTAAGGCACGCTTTATGTCAGGATCGTATTTTTCTTATACTTGTAGCAAAAATTTCAAGCCCTTGGGAATTAAATCAGCTATTAATAGCTGAACCTCATCATCGACTTCGTTATTACCGACTTCTTTGTTATCATAAACTGCCATTTATTTGATCAAATCGTCCTAGTCCAAAGGGTTTTCTTGCATCAATTCCAGCGTTTGCATGTTGTTAAAACCTTCGCCATCAATTGCATTTTATAGAGTTATAATTTTGGAACAGACAGCTGATTTTTGTATTACAAAATCCACTTTACTCGCTTGATGCAAATTTTTTTACCCATCAAGCATTTAAGGTCGATTGGCGCAACTGTTTGATGGCAAAAGAAGCATGCGTAATGCAATCCATAACTAATCGTAAATTTTCTTTATGCTTCCACAACAGTCAAATTTCTTTCTTCCTCTGAGTTTCAAATATATTTAAACGTTTGCTTTACATAGTATGTTTTAAATGCCGCTATAATACCGTGATCGAGTGGCTGAATCAAAGAGGTGGTATAAAACGGTAAAAACAGCATTTGAATACTTGAAAAATTTTGGGGGGGATTAGTGTTAGAGCAAAAAATTGGTGCAAAAAAAATATTGGTGAACCATGTTATTTCAATGTTATTCATGTTAAAAATATATCGGTGAACGTATAAAAAATGACCGTGTAAAAAAAAGAGTTGGGTGTACTTGTATACGAACTGAAGTGAAAATGTGTTTTCGGCTATGAAGTGAATCGAGTGAGAGAAGGAGAACGACGGAAAGAGAGTTAGTAGCCAATTATTCGTACGGGAATAAGATGTCTATAAGGCATCTGAGTAGGAAAAGAAGTTAGACGTCTGAAGAGACATCCGATGAGAATTTAATTAACCATTAATCATCGTTAATAATGAAAACAGTTTTGAGCACAGTTAGTTGTGCACGCACCATTTGACTTATTACTTTCTCATGTTTTTAATTTTTCTCATTCGGACTATAAGTTTGCTACTACAAATTGGAACTCAGTGGTATGTTTACCTTTCGTTACATAAAATGGAAAGGGAAAAAATATTAATGACTGCACTTAACAGGAAGTCCTGATGTCATCTGAAAACAGATTAACAGGTTAATTTAAAAGTCCCCGGCCTACCATAGTAAAACACATTTTTTTGGCAAAATTAGTTTTTTTTTTTTATTCAACATAATTCCCTTCAAGGGTGATACACTGATTATAGCGACCCTCCAACTTTTCGATACCATTTTTTAGTACGATTTGTCCTTTGCTTCAAAATAGGCCTCAGTTTCGGCGATCACCTCTTCATTCGACGAAAATTTCTTCCCAGCGAGCATTCTTTTGAGATCTGAGAACAGGAAATAGTCACTGGGGGCCAGATCTGGAGAATACGGTGGATAAGGAAGCGATTCGAAGCCCAATTCATGGATTTTTGCCATCGTTTTCACTGACTTGTGACATGGTGCATTGTCTTGGTGAAGCAGCACTTTCTTTTTCTTCAAATGCGGCCGTTTTTCGGCGATTTCCTCCTTCAAACGGTCCAATAACGCTATGCAATAGTCGCTGTTGATGGTCCTTCCTTTTTCAAGGTAGTCAATGAAAATTATTCCAAAATACAGACGCCGTAACCTTGCCAGACGACTGTTGTGTTTTCGCACGCTTTCGAGCGGGTTCATCGTGTGCACTCCACTCGGATGATTGTCGATTGGATTTCGGAATAAATGATGGAGCCATGTTTCATCCATTGTCACATATCGACGCAAAAATTCGGGTTTATTACGCTTGATTATCTTCAAACACTGCTCCGAATCATCAACTCGTCGTTGTTTTTGGTCAAAAGTGAGCTCGCGCGGTACCCACTTTGCACAGAGCTTTCTCATACCCAAATATTCGTGAATGATAGGATGTACACGTTCAGTTGATATCTTTAGAGTGTCTGCTATTTCATTCAATTTCAATTGACGGTCATTCAAAATCATTTTGTGGATTTTTTTAATGTTTTCGGTTTTTTTTAATGTTTTTTTAATGTTTTGTGGATTTTTTAACAACCTCTTTTGGGCATCCACCGTCTTCGGTGCTCATTTCACCCCGTCTAAACTTAGCATACCAATCCTTGATGGTTGATTTTCCTGGGGCAGTGTCCAGAAACTCGGCATCAAGCCAAGTTTTTGCTTCAACTGTATTTTTTCCCTTCAAAAAGCAATATTTTATCAACACTCGAAATTCCTTTTTATCCATTTTTTTCACAATAACAAAAGTTGCTTCACTCAAAATGCTATAATTCACAAACTAATGATCCGACAGCTGTCAAATTTATACACGCGTCTTTTGAGGGTTAGGGCTAACTAAAAAACATATGGATTTAATTCTAGTAGCGCTATCTATGTGTCAGGCCGGGGACTTTTCAATTGACCTGTTAATATGAATTTCATAAAAGGGAAATCATGGTAGAACCGCAAGTTAATGGGGTCCGACTTAATACCAGGGCGTTATATCGTATTGAGGAAGAATTAAAGTTATAGAAGAATAAAAAACTCTAAGGAGAATGTTTAATTACAAATCCTAAATATTTCATATCGCTTACTATGCAGCTATTGTGTACAATTCAGATTAAAATTTTATCTAGGTTTTTAGCAAAGGATGCTTATATGCAAAAGATTGTCCTGTCTTCCAAGGAATTCTTCTCGAGGTCTTGCTTCTGATCGGCCCCTTCCTTTCCTCTTCTCATCAAAAAAATCCACTCACGTTACGGAATATATATACAAGGGGTGTTCAAATGAAAAGGTCCGAAACGTCGTAATAACGTAACTGTTCACATATTTGCCTATGCCGACTGGAAGAACGTAGTGAGACATGTAGGGATGCGAATGAGGTCCCCGAGGTGGATCGGAGGATGATTAGGCGCCCGTATGCACAGCAGAGGCTCTTATAGAGAACGCCGTCCAATTGACACGACAGTGTGTGTAAGGACATCAAGTGTGCTACGGGTTTGAAGGACCAGTGACTAAGCAGTCACTTCGATTTCGCATAAGATGACATGATGGCGGTGCATGGCGGATAAAGACTAAGAAACGAGTTCAGGGGGGGGGGGGGGGGGCGAGAAATGGAGTGAGAGAGGAAAGGGAAGGAGAGGAAGGACGTTATGCCGTCCTTATTGCAAAATTCGACGATTGAGGAGCCGCATGTTGTTATCCGATTCTTGACAGCGAAACAAAAGACATGGGCTGATCGCGGAGGGTGTGGTTCTACTTCATGATAACTCGCGTCCACACGTCTCCAGGGTCAAACACGCAGCACTGGCCAAGTTCAAATAGAAGCGGCTCGACCATGCGCCCTACAGCCCCGATTTGTCACCCTGCGATTTCCATGTGTTTGGTCCCCTGAAAAAACATCCGAAAAGGAAGCGCTTCAACTCGGATGACGAACTCAAGGACGCTCTGAAAAACTAGGTCTCGTCACGGACACAGGAATTCTGGCAACAAGGAATCCTGCTCGTTAATCAATCGGATCATAGTGCAGTTTTACCATGGCTCTCTATTTATGAGATTCATATTAAACTTCTTTTTTCATATGATGGCTAGATTTCCTGTTCAGTGCAGACATAAATGCTTTTTTTTTTCTATTTTATGTATCGTAGAATACACATACAATGGAGCTCCAACTTACAAGAAATAAGTGAAATGGTGTTACCGCACTCGAAAAATGAGCAAAAAAGAAACGGAGGGGAAGAAATATTTCATGAAACTAGACCCACGTGTACACTGATCGTAAGGCACAGGCAGTGACTTTTTTTACAAATGAGGAAGATAAAAATCCGACCAAGTGGCATTGAGCAAAATGTTATTTTTGAGATGCATCCTTTTCTTGCAACACAACTGCCATTTTCTTAAAAAAAATCTTTTCCTAAATGTAAATAAAATGTCCTACTTACTGGCAGGCTGGACTACATTTGACAAAACAGTGGGTGTAGTTGACTTTTTCCGTGCAGGCTTCTGCTTCTGAAAGCGAGAAGTAACTACTGTTATCAATAAAACTAGATATAACTAATTAATAACAGGAACTATCTCAAAACAAAATATTGCGCACAAAATTAATTTGACCAAATTAAGTTTCATTAGTTTAAGAACTATAGAGATAGATATTATAAAGATACAAAATCTAATAGAAAATATTCTGAGACTCTTTATTGTAAATTCTATTCGAGTGATTTTTGATATTAAATAATAACACCAATATTTCTAACAAAATAATTTTTTACGTTTTAATTTCGATTCCATTCGAAGATAAAATTCATATAAATTTCATATTAAACATTTCAATTTTTAATTAACAAAAAAAATTATATGCTTATCTTATATATATATATATATATATATATATATATATATATATATATAGAGAGAGAGAGAGAGAGAGAGAGAGAGAGATAAGCTACAATTTTATAAGTTGATGTATAAGATCCTTAAGAAATTATGAAAATATGAAAAGAGGATGCAATAAAAATTAGGGTACAAAAGAGTAAGTATTTTCAATCTTTTTATCTTTTTTCTTTTTTTACACTTTAATTCGTCATTGCTTTATTTTAATTTAGAAAAAACTTATTGATCTTTAATACTAAATTATATATACTTCAATTTAGTATAAAAGATCAATAAGAAGGTGTATCATACAGTTTTTATTATTACTAAGAAATAACAGAGATATCTAGATAAAATTTATTCAACACATTAATTGATCCTTATGTATATAATTTTGTATAGTACAGCTTTCGGCATTGAGTGATTTTCAACTCCGTAGAAGGGGATAACTGTCGAACTTGAGTGTGAGGTGGTGTGTCGAACCCTGGAACAACGGGTCCGAAGAAGGAAGTTAACTGGTCGCTTTTTGCTGTATCTTTACTAACCAGACAAAAAGAGACGTCTTTTCTCGGGCTGGTTATTAAGATGTTTTTAACTTTTCATATTGTTGTTGAAGATGACGGCTGCTTACTCCTCTTCCAGTATCATCATGATGATAGGAAGAGAAACATTCTAACTGTTATTTGTAAGGAAGGTCGCTTTTCCAGCCACTACTGCAATTGAGAAACATCCTCATCTTGTTGAATTGAGCTTTGTTTCAGGAAACCATCGGCTGTCTCTAGTTGAGCCGCGGATTTTGTCGACATGTGCATCGCAGCCGGGATATCATTAGCAGTGATTTATGGGCAATTATCTAAGACGCACAGAGGCAAGTGTTCTGTGTCAGGGGCATGTGCAACCAGTAGTTTTAGACAGCACTGTAATCTAGTATTCAAATCCTGGGTCACCACTTCTGCGTTAGGTGATTTTTCTACCCCGTGCATGAGTGTGTGTGTTAGCGAGAATTGCTTCAGTTGAATTAATGACTTTGATTTCTGACGGCTGTTTCGAACCGCAGTTCATTGGGTTCGAAAAAAAGTTGACCGGTCACGTTTTGTTGTGCCTTTAACAACCAGACTAAAAGAGACGTCACTCTCGGGCTAGTTGTTATTGAAGGGAGCCACTTCTAGCTATTATAATTGATTTGTTTGGTTTCAGGAAACTGTGGATTGAAGTAATCAGCAGTATCGTAAAAATCTAATTATTATTAAATATAACCGAGAGAGAAAACTTAATTCATATAATCTATTCTTAAAGTTTTTCGGTACAGTCATCCTCCATATTCATATTTTCCTCCTATCATTTCCTGACCTTACGAATGCTTTTATTTTAGAACTCAACAGACTCAACTCTCTTATATATCTTCTGGATTACATCAATCCATAACTTCTTGAGACTAAACTGATCAACATTAATAGTTGTAACTAACAACATTGTGTGCTTAAGGATCAATTAATATACAAGTAAATTTTATCTAGATTTCTTTGTTATTTCTTGGTAATAAGAAAACCCTTACAATACCCCCATATCTTACTTTTTCAAAACATTATATTACAAAAAGAAAGGGCTTAAAAGCTCAGCAAAAGTTACATATCAACAAATCACATTAATTATCAGTTTATTAGTAAATCTGCTTTTTGTTTTAAAATCCTTTAAATTTGCGGAACATAGTTCCGCGAAAAACTAATTACAATAACAATGTATATAATAATAACAATAAGTATATATAAGAAAGCTTGTGAAACAATATTAATATTTACTTCTCGTAGAAATATTATTAAAACTACTTTTCGAATGTTTCGATATAATTCTTCAAACATGTCGGTACTTGAAGAGGAAATGAATTCAAAGAATAATATTGATGATAAATCCACAGAAATAAAAAAAATGACATGAAATCGTAGCTTGTTTTTTACAAAATAGATAATTCGTATTCTCTAATTTTTTTCTCTTAAAATGTGTACTGATAAAATAAGTTTTACTTACGATACCGATTTGGATGTAGGTATAGAAGTTATAGTAGAAATCAGGTATAGAAGAAAAAATTCATAACATATTAAACAAAATATTCATGCGATTAATTATAACAAAACCATCCTTAGACATTAACAATTAAAAGTAAGCATAACTAATAATCACGTGATAATACACAAAATATATTATTTAAATATTTTATACATATTAAATTTTATTAATATATTAATATGTGCTAACATGCTGTTTTTAGAAAATCGCTCCAAGAAAATGCGTAGACATAAAATAAAGGATGCATGGCGTTAGGTTCTTAAGATTGACATTACAATACATTGTGATTATAATAGCATTTAACATTAAGTTTGCACATTAAATTTGCTTGAGGTATATTTACATTCCTCAGATATATTTAATTTAATATTTTACCGTCTGCTTTTATTTTAATATCCGAACAGAATATTATTGTCTGATTTAATGATTTATCGTTTGCTTTTATTTTAATATTTGTTATCATAATCGATTTTAATGGCATAATTGTCTGTTTTTATTCTATTTGCTGTCAATTTTGGTGATGTTTCTGTACTACGTTGTTATATGTATTTTGATGTTTTGTTTGTGAAAATAACAATGTATCAGGAATTTGAAGAAGGTATTTTTTTATTATTAGCTATTGCCTCTATGGAATCTGGGGCTCGGAAGTACGCTTGCTTTATGCAAATTAATAATCGTTTTGGTGAAGTAGTGTTATAAAGGATGATGAACTAACCAGTAAAAAAACTCGGAACTTCCATCGTGGAATGCACTCATTACTAAAGGTTAAGGCCTTTTATAACACGAATAAATATCTTAAGAATAAAAAAAAAAATGTTAGCACAAGTTAATTCCAGTTTTATTAAAAAAAAATTTATACCCTAAATGTACACAAATTGGATCCTCTTATTAGATACTCATATTTTTCTCTCCTTAAAATGTGTATTAATAAAACAACGTTACTTACGATACCGAACTGCATGTGTCAATCAGGTAAAGAAGAAAAAATTTATAGCATGTTATACAAAGTATTCATTAGACTAATAATTACAATGTGCACCTTAGATATTAAGCACCGATGGTAAATAAATGGACATGTTTGCGATGGAATCCCTTAAATATACTTCATTTATTAGTAATATGTATTTTAATTTAATGAAAACCTATATATAAACATTTTAATGATTTTACAATTTTAAAATTATTGAAACAGGCAAGTTAATTTTTTCACCAATAGCGGCCTATGCCCTGTTGATCGAAATAAATTCTCCTCCGTATAAATTTTTTTTAACAATCTTTTTTTTTCTATACTTGTTGAATAGAGAGGAAGCCCAAATTAATTAACCTGAAAGAGAAGCATTCAAATTATTATTCACAATAAATATAATTTTAAATCTATCTCCTTTAAAAAATGGCATGTAATTTTATCCAAAACTTTATTTCTTTGATAAAACATACTTAATGGATAGATATGCTATAAACAAGATGTCAGCAAAATTATTATTATTATTATTATTTCATTTGCTTACTTACTTATTTTCAAAATATCTTTAAAACAAAACAAATAAAAAAAAATACTTTAAATTAAGATACTGGTGCTCTCTCTAGTAAAAATGTCCTTTAACAAATCAATAAAATTATTTTTAAATGTTTAGTGCATGGTGAAAATTAAATTTGTAGCGTCTTACGATCCTTGCACGCAGACCACCAAGAATATGAGACGGAATTTATTGCACCCACATGGATGAACTAGTCAAGTGTGAAAAATCAAATGCAAAGTGAATTCATCCTTCCACAACAAGTATATAAAGGGTAGCTTCAACGTCCTTTCCATTATCAGCAGCTTCTGACACCGGAGACCACTTCTTTCAGTTGGTTGGTCAAATCGTCAGCAGATGCTTTTGTATTAATTTTAAGTTTCTTAAAAATATTAATAGTCTTTGTTTCTTGAAATGTCTAATTGCTGATCTCTTACCCTCTGACATAACTAATTGGTCGTACCATATAATGGTGACCCGGACGGGTTCTGAACACTCAATCTTCTGATCTGGAGTCAGAACTGAGGTCAACATTATATCTACTGACTAATATAATGATAAACAAAAAAAAAATTTTCCTTGGGAAGAAATTTAAGTGAGCATATCTTATTGAATTTCGAAAGCAGAATGCTGACATAGTTGTGGGTTCTTTGTATATTTTAAGCAATTTGTACCTTATTAACAATTGAAATATAAAGGCACAATTTTAATTTATTTTCAGTGTGATAAACGAATTTTTCTCTTTTTTATTTCTTTTCATCGACGCCCTTATTTAAAAATTTTCGTATTTCGAACAACTTTCACAGAGTTGACCTTACATGTGTACGTTATGGTAGAATCAGGAACACATTACATCTTACCTTTTCCGCAAAATTTGAAATTGTGCGGGTACAAATTCGTCGGCAAGACGCACTGGCAAGTATTCATAGTCTGGTTGAGTAGGCACTCTTCAATGCACATCTGAAATGAAAGGTAATTTTTTTAAAAAATTAAGTAAATTTATGTAGGAATCAATGGGAAAAGACCAGTTTCCTATAGCAAAAAAAAGAATATGGTTATAAACAAATTAAGATTCTGATGAGGTATCGCCTTTTAATTGAAAAGTGGAATAGATTTCTAACTTGCAAAGACAGAATAGGCTATCGAGTCGGTTACTCTTTCTACCAGGTTACTGAGGGTCAAACTATATAGCTTGATGGATTTGCAGGAGCACATAAGCTTTGCTGGTACTAATCTCCGAATCTTATTCATTTTTGGAATTTTGCTTCGGTATAACCTTGCACAGATATATAATTATATGATTTAAAGAAACAAAAATTACTGAAACATTTAAAACAAAAAAGCGAATCGAGAAAATTCGTTTAGTTTAACAAGTCTGATGTATTAGAAATATTGAAGTTATGTAAGTTTAGAAGCAAGCCATTAGAGTCGAAGTAGATGACTTGTTTTAATTTAAGCTCTCAGCCAATGAAGTAGCAAAGAATCATGTCTAAGGCTCAATTTAAAGAAATGTAAGTTATGCTAAGAAATTTTCAACAGTAGTAAAAGTATTTGGCTTTTTTTTTTTTATTTTCCATGGTTGCCAAGAAGGACGCCATGTTAAAAAAAATGAAATGATTTGATTATCACGAGACAAAATATAGATTTCCCAAATGTTTAAAATTTCAATTTAATTTTATTACAAGACTTCGTTCAGTACTTAGGATGCATTCATAGACGACAAATCCTTAAATGAAACAGTGTTCAACGAGATTATTTCGACACATTGTAAAAGGTAAAAAGGAAAACAATGACCCATAATTAACAAATTTTTCTTCAAGGCATTTTTATATTATTTTACATTAAATATTTCTCATAAAGCAAAAACAGGCTCACAAAAATAGGAATAAAGGATTTTTGAAATAATTTTTCTAGCTTATTTTATCTTAATATAGAAATTGTAGAGTTTTTTTTAATGATTATTATTAGCAAGACATTTTGATTTAGCCCTTTATATTTTTCATAAGCGGAAAAAGCTACCAATTTTTAATGTGACTACGGTAGCCTAGTAACCATGGTCATGGACTCACGGCCGGTTGTTTTCATCAAGGCGTGGGTTTTTGCCTTGATGCTGTAGTGTAGCGTGGCTGATGCTCATTAAATCCGTCGAGGCTCAAAGTCCTCCTGTTAGCGTGGAGTGGAAATTTGGTGAGGGAGGTGCTAGCTCAGGTGTCGTTCTGAATCCTTAACCATGGTTCAAAATTACGAGATCTGTCGCCAATAGCTCTCGTGTTTTTTCTACTGCGACGTTAATAAAAGCAATCACAATCTATCACCAACATTTATTATATACATTACTCACTTGTAAGTATTGTGTGTATAATACATAATACAAATATAATACACTCTCAAAAATATTATATGTACATACACCTTTAATTTTTCATCTCTGTTTAGTCTTTCCTATATGAGCTCACATAATAAATTAATTTATTCTAAAACTAACAGAAAATATTGCGAAGGACAAGAAAATACAAAGTGAAATTTAGCGAAAACAAGATAACCGCTTTAGTTATATTCTATCTAAATCAAGCGAGGAAACGTGATATGAGGACTTACTTTGCTTTCAGTTATCTTCTCCTTTGCATTTTATCTAAAGCTTAATTAAGTTAACACATGCGTAAGAAGTTGAATTAAGATAACGCTTACACATTTCACCGTAATCAAACAAAACTTTTATTTTAAATCTAATTTTATTCATCATATTTAATTTTCTTATCACACTCTAAAGTTTTATATTACATAACCCTTTCAATGTCCATTGTAAATTTTGATTACCTACGGAAAATATTGGGTTGCAAATTAAAAAAAAAGTTAATACATTTTTAAATAAATTTAATTCTCAAAAGTTTCAGTACAGTTTTTCATTCAAAAGTTAATTCCGCCCTGTAGCCGGGTTTGACACACATTAAATCTGTCGGGGGCCAAAGTTCTCCTTTCTGCGTGGTGTGGATGTTAGGAGAGGAGGGGGGCCAGCTTAGCTCGTCACTTGACAGTGGTTCAAAATTACGAGGTCCGTTGCCAATAGCCCTCGTGTTGCTTCTAGTGCGACGTTAATAAAAACTAAACTAAAACTATAAACAAAAGCTAATTCATTCAAATTTTATTTGAATTCAACAAAACTTCAAGGAAAACTTTGTTCCAGATAAGACTTTTCAAATTAAAAAAAAATGGATATACCAATGGGTAACTTAAAGTTTTAATTATCATTGAGAGATATCTCTGGATAAAATTTATTCTGCATATTAATCGATGTTTATGTACATAATGCTGTAAATTAGAGCTATTAATAATGATTTGATTGATTTCAGGTAGCCGTAGATTGCAGTAACTCGTAGTATTGCAGGGTTTTAATTATTATCTGGGGAATTGTAAAGTTTATTAATCACTAAAAATAATCAAGATTGAAATTTAATTTTCGTTTTTCAGATTTCCCTACTTAATTACCATCCAGAGTTATACATTTCTTCTGGAGCTTCTTGAAGCCCGCCCGTTATTGTAGAACTCGACAGATTAAACTCATATTTTCTCCATGCAGTAAGTTAATTCAACCTGCGGCTTCCTGAATCCAAACAAATAATCATTAATAGCTTCTAGTGTATCTCCATTGCCTGATCGGTCAGTCATCTTAAATATTAATGTAATCGTAATTCTAAAGTGTCTAACTTACTTCTAGAAACTGTTATATTAATTAAAATAGTATCACAAAAGTAATTTTCAAATGTAATCAAATTATTTTTCACAGCGTTTGCTATTATTTCTCTAAAATGGGAACCATGTCTGCTATCAAAGCGGATACTGTCAATTTCTATAAATGTTAAAGGTTACCCTTACCCGGATATTCAGGTTCGATAAGAGTTAATTCACAACGGATATAGTTTAGACCAGACAGCGTCGGGACCTAGTTCCCTTAGATCACCTAAAAAAACAAATAACTTCCAATGGACCGTTCTATTTTTCACACTCTTGCTATCTTTCTGCTACCACATTCTCCCTAACATCGCAACCTTCTAATTCTCATACTCATTTCTCAGTCACTTTTATACAATTTGATTACATCTATTCACTCTACTTCTAAAGTTTACTTAATTTGCGTATCTGCGTTTCATTTGGTTGGAAAGAAGATAGAAACCCCAGATGTAAATTAAGAGAAGATTCGCGATTAGCCAAATTACAAGTTGTAATCTACAGCATAATGTACATAAGGATCAATTAATATGCAGAGTAAATTTTATCCAGGTATCTCAGTATTTCTTTGTAATAATGTGGGCTTTGGTAGCCTATTGGAAATGGTAGCGAACTCGCGGCCGGTGTTGTTTCTGTCGAGTCGTGGGTTTGAGTCCACGTGCCCCAAGATCTGCCATACAACGGGGCCGATGCTCGTTAAGCTATTAGAGGTTCCAAGTCCTCCCCTTGATGTGGTGGAAAGGTTTTGAGAGGGTGGCTCCACCTAAGGTGTCGTCCTTGAAATTCGAATGAGGTTCAAAATTACGAGATCAGTCGCCAGTAACCCCCTTGTTTCTTTTCAGTGAGACGTTAATAAACAATCAATTAATCAGTTCTTAGTAATAATTAAAACTTTACTATGCTACCTCGTTCTTCAAATCACCATAAATAAAGTTACTTGAGATGAACTTCTACGACTTTTGGTCGAATAGTGTTAAAGAGATTGCCTTTAACACCGTTGTCTCGGCTCGGGTCGAGGCCATCCAGTATTTTAAACAGACAATTCTAGTAAGTAACTCAATCATTACATTTATACTAGATAAAAAACAAAATTTTTTTTAAATATAATTATGTTCAGTAATTTTTCATACAATTCTTTAAAAGAAATCTCCCTGTTTTCATGTCATTGATAAATATAATATATGTATTTTAGTTAAGGTTGTCTTCAACTAATGTCAAAGAATCTGATTGGAACTTTTGAACACATTTCTAAACAGAAAATTGTTCCATTTTTCTATAAGTTTGCGACGTTAATACATACATCTGATTATGATTCAGTATTCTTAATATTTAGGAACATTCCAAAAATTTTGCGCTTTCACGTGAATACATATTTAAGAGCCGTTTACCATTACAGTATAAGAGGAGAAATATGGAATACATTTTACGTCAGAAAAAAAAAAGATTGATCGAGATAGAAATGAGTAATATTATAAAATATGCTATTCTCTAAACGATGCGAAGTCAGAATATAAAATTTTATTCAAGCGCTTTTTTATCCGAAAGAAATGTTCCAATTTTGGGTTCTATACTTTAACATTACGCACAAAGATACCCTTAAAGAATAATTACTCGTTAAAATATTTCCTGATTAGTAGCTGTGTGAAGAAATTAAAAGTAACTTTCACAATTATAGAGCTCAAAAAATTAGGTCTGTGTAGGATTCAGCTGTAAGAACGCATTCCATATCTATAACATTTTATCTATTTCCAATAATGTGAATTCGAAAAAGCAAAAAATAAAGAAGGTTACTACGGAATTATAAATTTACTTTGATTCTTGATAATATGATAGAATTTTTTTTAAAAAAAAATCTAAATCTCACAAGCGAATAATTAAAAGAGGTTAAAGTATTTTTAAAAATCAAGGAAGAACTTAATTCCGCTGAAACTTTCATTTTTTTCCTCTTCAAGATGCACTGTTTTGCATTGAAACTGATAAAACAGTACAGATTTGAGGATGGTGGTAGAAATTTCATAGGATTAAATTACGTCATGTGCATGGAATAATTTTCATTGACTACCTTGAAAAAGGAAGGACCATCAACAACGACTATTACATAGCGTTATTGGACCGTTTGAAGGACGAAATCGCCGAAAAACGGCCGCATTTGAAGAAAAAGAAAGTGCTGCTTCACCAAGACAATGCACCGTGTCACAATTCAGTGAAAACGATGGCAAAAAACCATGAATGGGGCTTCGAATTGCTTCCTCATCCACCGTATTCTCCAGATCTGGCCCCCAGCGACTATTTCCTGTTCTCAGATGTCAAAAGAATGCTCGCTGGGAAGAAACTTTCGTCGAATGAAGAGGTGATCGCCGAAACTGAGGCCTATTTTGAAGCAAAGGACAAATCGTACTACAAAAAGGGTATCGAAAAGTTGGAGGGTCGCTATAATCAGTGTATCACCCTTGAAGGACATTAAGTTGAATAAAAAAAACTAATTTTGCCAAAAAAAATGTGTTTTACTATGGTAGGCAGGGGACTTTTCACTTGACCTGTTATTTGATCTCTTTGAATTCAATAAAGTGCATCTGAAAGATCAAAAAATAATGAATGCTTCTGTGGAATTACTTTTTTCCTCCGATTTTTAAAATTATTTGAAAATGTTTTTTAAAGATCGGAAAACTCGCAAACGAATCATTAAAATAGGAGTAAAAATATTTTTAAAAATCTTAGGAAAAAAGTAACTCCACAGAAGCATTGATTATTTTTTGCTCTTTCAGATGCACTTTATTGAATTCAAATAGATCAAATAGTAAAGATGTGAGAATTAAAGTCGAAATCCTATAGAATTAACATTATGTCCTCGAAATTAAAATGGCGAGTAGAAGGGAGCCTTAATAGGATCTCGGAAGTGGAAATGAAAATTTTAATTTCCTTCAAGCTGTCTACCTCCAAAATGAAAAAAATATTGAATTAGAAATTACAGATACTTTCATACCTCTTTGGATAATGGTCCATTTTGCCCTCTGATCCTCCAGGCTTCAATGTAGTCAGTGCAATTGGTCTGATATGGATACGGCAGCAAGTTCTTTATATCCTGAAAGCAGATGAAAATGATAAAATATCAATGAAGCATAAAGCTATTGTTAATAAAAATATCGAGAAAGTGGCAAATCTTTCGCTTAAGACAGTCTCCAGCGGCACTACCGTTTTTGCCGCTGTAGGCAAACTCCAAAAGTAACACCCTCTAAGCTTTAAAAAACTTCAATAAAAAAGAATTATTAAAAAATCATGTTAATCATGAGAAAAGAAATTATTTTATTAATAATTTAGCAATGGTTTAAATGGTAGCTTCATCACTTAAAAGTCTCATGACGTATGGTTTGGTTATAAAGAAATCAGGGTTAATATATTGCTTAGCACTACGCAGCAATTTTTGATTAAGCTCAATACATGGTGCTGATCAAATATCCATTTGACTTTTCAAATTTTCAGAGAGCTCTAATGAAAGGATCATTTTCTGCAAAAAAAAAAAAAAATGTTGCTAATTTTCTTGTTAGGCAATGACCTGATAAGTTTTTGCAACCAAATTTTTTCACATTTTCATCTCAATCAGAATATTCTTTTTTTTTTTCACTGTCATTTGTATTTGGCTCAATGTAATCTAATAATTGCACCAGTTCCTTGGCATTTAATTCAATATTTTCACTTACTTTTATGCACTAAAAGATATTTCTCCTGATATAAGTCCGTTATTTTGATGGGATTTGTAAACCGCAATGTGCGAGTACCAAGTTAAACAAGAGATTATTTGTATTGGTTCTATTAAAAATAAATAATGATAATTTAAATGTGGAAATCATGGACACGTTTATCAACTAATTTTTAAGTATAGTGGAAAAAATATAAAGAAACATTAAGAATAAAAGTTTCTTAAACTATCTTCGATAATTCTTCGAATAAAAATGCTTTAGTTTAATTGAAATACAATAGAACTATTTCTTTATACTTTATTTATTAAATATTAAGGCCACTCGATTAGTTAAATAGAACACGTTATATTGCAATAAATAGATACAGCTGGTATCTGTAGAGTTCTAAGGAAGAGACTCCGATGATTCCACTTGTTTGCTTTTACCTGGTAGGCTGGTGTCTAGGGTAAAATTTTCTTCCGAGTTCCGTGGTGTATGTACCAATTCAAGGATGAATATAGTATTTGAATTATTCTGTTTATTTTCGAAGAGATAAAGGAATTGTATTTACAACAGGGCTATGTACAGTTTGATTTTCTTTAACAAACTAGTTCATCATGATGAAAGATAGTACTTTGAATTTGTGTCATTTCGAAGACGAACATTTGAACGTGTGCTGACTCTCAGAGCAGTACATTTTTACAGTTCACATCAATAGTGAAGTCACTCTATTGATGGCTCTATTTGGCTCCAGTTTGTAAGGAAAGCAAACTGGAGCCAAATCATGCCAAAAAGTTGTATTAAAATAGGATCTCGTTGGAAAGCATAGTAATATAGATATCAATTCGGTATATTTATCGTGCTTTTCAGCGCCATATTGTTTCCCGCCGCTAAGGCGCGGGCTAATATAAGATCCAACGATCATTTTTACGGGTAATGATTATACTAAGTCTATAAACTTAACAGAAAGCTTTTTTGAACTAAGCAATTATGATATTTTTCTTTTTTTAGTATCTTATGATTTTTATTTAATAACTAAATTCAATGGAAATTTTTTTTTCCAAACGTGGTAGGAACGTGACAAATTAGCGTCAACTCTTTTGATAAAAGTACACGTACAATGAAGTGAAAAATTCACATGGTTTTCATAGAACTTTAAAATGAAAGTGTATTCTAAATACCTAAAACTTTCTTGTATTTTAAAAAGCATTGGCTCATTTCTTACATTTGTCTTCAACACACGAAGAAGAATAAAACTTGCAAAGGTGCAATTTAATCTGAATTTCTCACTCGACAATTATATGGATATGAGCGGCGTGAAGAATTGATGTAATGAGAAATTAAGGAAATATCAAAGATTGTTACTTATCATGGAGCAGAAAAACAAAAGGAATTACCTCTTTGATTTGAACGACGTAGATTTTGTTGGGTTTGATGGTGAATCCCTCTATGAAGGGATTGAGGATATTCCATGGAGAGTGAATGGCCAGCTGACCGGTCACTATCTGATCGATGCGGAAGTATTCCTCTGGTTCGAAATCTATAACCAGCTGCAGAACTATTGAAAAAAGACAAACATGTATCAAATGATTCATTGGATTTAAATGTACTCTTATGTGGAAAGATTGAACTGCATTGTCTTCCTTGTAGAGTGACTCTTTCGGTGGAAATGATATTTCTACAGTGAAGATGAGAATACGCTGAGGAAGTAATACTGAACAGCTAGATATGAGGATCTTGGCAGCAAATTGTTTGACAAAAGTCGCCAAGTTGCAAATTTCGTGGTAAAACTAGATTACTCTAAACGAAGGGAGAAGACTAGAAGAAAAAGAGGAGCCCTCGAGCTTTCTTTTGTGGGTAATTTTTTGAGTCGCTGTGTATATTAGGTTATATAAGTTAGTATATGTTCTAATGCGATATTATGATCTCACGATTTGAATTTGGTATCATGGGAATTGTGAATTTGAATTTGTGCTATTGGGGAACATATATTTATGTTAAATATTTCTGGTTAAAAGGAAGTTATTGTATCTATTTTAAAGTCTCAGAATAAAAATGTAATTTAATCCGGTAGAACATGCTGATTAATTGCATGAACCTTTCTTGCACTGTAAAAGTCGACCAGCAATGTAACCATACATTTTAATGCATTATATATAATATAGGTTTTAAATAATTATATAAGATTATCCAAAACTCTCTTTTTAGTTTTAATTGAATGTAATTTTGAATATTTTATTATAAAAAATATATTTATTCATACATGTCATATTATACAGAGTTTCAAATTTTTTGTTGAACTAGGTACAGTAAACAAAATCTCTTAGACCAGAACCATTGCCTAGTAAGCAAATACCAATACTTTCCAGTACATTTTACATAGCAGTTTTAAATATCTCTCAAAGCTCTCGTCTACAGGTCATTTTGATTTTATAAATATATGCTAATCCTATGGAATAGATTTATGGAAATTCCATTGATAAACATTACGTTCCTGAAATCAAAATACATGGTAGATGAAGGTCTTAATGTATCCTTTTGACGGATATCAGTCTTGCGATGAGAAATAGTTTTAATATTATCGGAGAAAATACGGCTTTTAATGTTGAAAGACATAAGCCTTGAAGGATGCTTATATTCCCACTGTGTGAAAATAAGAGAACCTTTATTTACATATTAACACTGGGCAATTTTCACACATTGCTCAGTTATGTATTTTTCCATAAAAAAAAATCTCAAGCAATGATTTTCAAATTCTGATAACAAATAATAAAAAGTTAATTTTCGAAAAAGTTATGAACTTTTTAAATAGTAGAAAAGTGTCTTTTAGTCCACTCTGTATTTTAAGTAGAGAGGTTTTACTTTATTCTATTTAGAATTTTAAGACCAATTTAAGACGTTGGGCTGTTCGAGATTTTCTCTTCTCTAGCCTCTGTAATTTTTTGGTAATTTAAGTTGCATAAGACTCCAACTCCTTTCCAACAAATGAAACATGATTACACAAATTTGTTGAAGATAAGAAGGGTAGTGAATTGGATAAGAGATAGAGATGTAAAAGCGAAATATAACTGAGAAGAAAGAGAAGAGAGATAGAGGATAACAGCAAGCTGATAAATGCATAGATTGGAATGAATCATAGTAATTAATCGTTTACAATGAAAGTTAATCAAAGTTTTTCTTGATCGGAATAACAGGAGTCAAATATACTTTAATCGATAAGTGTTTGAATCGGAATGAATGACTTGATAAGTTAATACTTTTATTATTTGAACATAAACTAAGATGAACTGAGTTAAGAGGGATTCGAGAGAGATAGAGAGAGATCTTTCATATTCTTTGATAGACAATAAAGCATGTTGACTTTCACTTAGATATCTTCAATTGAGTTTTGAACTTACTGACTTTTTATATAGACTTTAAGATGGCTGTAAAGTTAAATAAGGAAGGAAGGTCGTCAAAAATTTTATTTTGAAACAGTCGCAATATTTTACAAATTTGTTGGATGAAATAATTAACTCTTTGAAAATTTTATTTTATGTCTGAAACTAAAGATTTTAGTAGTATGTTATAGTAGAAGCTAATTGTTCCTCCTTCCTTAAAACAACTGCAATAACAAACCGATCATTGCTTTCATTATTGTAAAATGAGAATAGTACTCGTATTTCAGAAATCAAGGCTATAAAACACGTTTTGAAATATTTTTATCAAAAAGTTTAATAAAATTCCGAATATGTTTTAAAAAAAAATCAAGCCAGTTATATTTCAGCATCTTAGTACAACAAAACTGTTACGTAGAGATGAGATATAATAAAGCAAAATAAGTCGCTTACCTGCCCTAGTGGGCACTTGAGGTAAATTCAAGATTGCAGTTGACCATAGAGCGTTCATGATGTAGCATTTCTTCATTCGGCCGTACAAATCTTGAAAAATGAAAGTTTTGAAGGTAGTGTTCCTGTAATGATGACCAAGACAGTATCAAAGAGTTAAAGCAAATAAAAATCGCTAAAAATTATTTGACAAAATAGAATTATCAGAATTTATCAAAACTAAGAGTGGTACAGTTAATCCGGTACTGAGAACTTGAAAATCCTTATTTTAGTGGGAATTTTGAGTCAAATTCACTGTTAGTTACTTAACACAAATTAAAGTATGCTTTAATTCCGTAATTATTTTTCATTATCAAGTGAAATATGCGTCCTTAAATCCCTAATTTAATACAATTCACATAATGTATAAAAAAATTATTATTTTTTAAAAAGAATTGTCAAAGACTATGTATAAAATACAACAAAAATATGAAAAATAGTATAGTCTTAATCACTACAATATTGACGAAATATTTCTGAATGGCTTGAAAAAGCATAGTAAAAGCATTTCTTGCAATAATTATTCAACCTGTTTCTTTCCGGGGGGGGGGGGCTATTATGTTTAATTGTCTTTGGGACACAAATATTTCATTAACATTCTTACTACAGAGCATCTCTCATAAATATATGTATATGTGATTGTTTCTGAATAATATATTAATTAAAAAAAAAAAGAACAGAAGAAAAATAATCAACTCAGAAAACCACAATAACACTATATTACAAAACTGATACATTACACTGATACATACAATAAGTCCACAATTTTTAGCATAGAAATTAAAGTAAAAAATGCACTGTCCCCAAAATGTATGGACAAATATCCATTATAGCTCACATTTTGAAACCATTGTTTGTAACTAATATCAATATTTAATCAAACTTGCTTTCAACTAAGGTTTGCAACAAATCAGTTTTAAAGAGAACCAATTTTGGTCTATTTGCTGCTTTACCTCCTACAGGGCGGAAAATTGACGTCCATGGATATATACATTGCGTTCCAATGCTCTCAAAGATTTTTAACCGGGTTAAAATCTGGGCTAATAGCTGACCAGTCCATATATTGGCAATTAAACTTTAGCAGATAAAGATGCATGGCTCAAAAAGTTGTCCTGTTGGAATATCCAGTAATTGCCTTTCAGAACTTTTCCAAACAAATTCAGTTGTGTCTGAAACACATCCGGATAATCTGCTGAACATTGACCCCGGGTAAGAAACATATATCATTTGCACCGATGGAACAGAACGAGCCCCACAGCATGACAGAACCATCGTCTTAGTGTCGGCAAATGAAAAAGCGAGTTTCGTGTCGGAGGTCATGCTAATAATAACATTGGGTATTTGAGCCATCCATATTAAACGCGTTTTCATCGCTGAAAGAAAAGTTAACCATTCTCTAACCAATGCACGTATTTCTTAGTCCAAAATAGTCATGTTTTTCTATTAAGTGCTTTGAGCATTGGTGTTTACCGAAAACTACAATAAATGTGAAATTTATTTGCTTGCTTAATATAAACGGCGATGAACTGTAAATATGAATACTTAGATGGTTAGATTATTAGTAATATGACTAACAAACAGTTTTTGACTGGATGCATAGTGTAAAAGCTGTCTATCTTACCATCTAGATGTCTTCATTGGTCTCCCTGAACGCTTCCTTATTGCAGATATGCCACTTTTCGGCAAAATATTATTTTTCCAGATTTGATGTATTGCATGTACTCAGAAATTTCCAAAAGCTTCATTCTTTCACATCATAAACGTCGATTTTCGGTTTTATCAGCCTGTGAGAACTCTAGGTAGCGAGGCATACTACAATAAACTTCAGATCGAAAAGCTGGTTCATCTCTTAAATTCTACAGCAATTAGGCCTTAGGAAAGGTGCGTGGAGTATGCAAATGTGATGTACCGATTCTGAACGCGTAATTCCGTTTTTTAGAGTTTTCCATATACTTTAGGAGCAACATATTTTTTAAATATTAATTTACCTTTGTTTTCACTTAAAAAAGGAAAATAAAATTTTAACTCTGTTTTGTACCTTTATACATATAATGTTAGGCATATCATTTTTATTTTATAGCATTATCGCCTTTACTTTAACAGTTACCGAAAAAACACCGGTCTATATATTCATGAGACGGGCTTTAGTAGCTTTGTGTCTCCATAACAAATCTCTGTTAGTGACTCAGATGATTCAAATTATTCAGTGACATCTTCAGGTTACATTTTTCATTAGTGTTGCAAAGCTTCTAATCCGATATCTTTCGCCCGTTTCACAAGACTGACTGACTTCTTGCGGGCCGAAGTGGAATGGGACAATAAGTTTCTTGATTGTGATTGAAATGAAATTTATATTCAATGGTACATTGTTCCCTGTGGGAAATGAAACGAATTTCTCTCTTACTTAGATATTTTAATCACACGTACTTGCAGAAATCGAAGGTGACGTTCACCTCACTGAAACCGCAGGAAAAAACCAAGGGATAAGAGTCGTGTCCAGCTTCAGCGATGACCTCTTGAGTGGCGGAAATTTCTTCCGAGCGAGAACTCATTTTAGGAAACTAGAACAGAAAAAGAAAAACCTAAACACAGAAAAGTAATTAATGCTTTATAACATATTTCAAATTTAAAATTCAATAGCTATCAGGAAAATAAGTTATGTTTCCGATCATTACCGACATATGACATGAGACATGCAATTTTCATTGCGAATGCGACGACTACATGTAAACAACTAATTTCTTGTGTGGGCCCTCACATTCCGACAAAAAAAAAAAAAAAAAGGCTTAAGCACATACGGGCCTTTTTGAAAAATCGTCCTGCCTCGTCCTCGATTTCAAGCAAGCGAACTTCAACGGACAAAGCAAGAGGTTGTTACGGGGAGGAAGAGCAGTTGAACTCCGGCGTGAGTCAGCTGCTCCTCACGTCGAGCACTTCATACTCTGGCAGGCAGCTGCCGGACAGCAAGATCGCCACTATAGCTCCCCTTATATATATACAGAATGCTTCTCTCTTTTATTAATTATAAAATTCTTCTTATGTTTTTAAAATTCAATAATAATGCTGATGAGTGTGATATGAGCACTATATGTGGTGGAGGGAATAACTTGAGGGAGTAAATAATTTTGAAAACAGAGGGAAGGGATTGTATTCGATACAGAAATGCACAAGAATTTATTCCAGTTTTTCGAGAAAAGCGAGACATAATTTGGGGTAAAAATGCACTTCGGACCCTAATGAATTCGAGGAATCAGAAGTCAGATGTTTTCGCTTTCTCCAGTCATTTCAAGCCGTGATTTTGAAGCGAGCACCGAAAGCTTTCGTTAATCACATTTACTTTCATTGAAATACAGCAAGGATATGTCTGAATCAAAAACAGAATGAACTTTTTCTGTTATCCGATAATAAAATTTTTTATGTTCATAAGGCGTGACGTTTCTTTTAAATAAACAGCATTTAGATATGTGCAACGTTATTTTTATTATCTTCTTTTTTTTATTTTTAAATCCATCATTTTTACATCAGGCGTGTAACGCGTACCTGTAAATTTTGATCTTAAATTTGATGCTAAACTACGTGTTATTTGCCGAAATATACAGCATAACGCGAACTATAATTAATTAATTTCTCATAAGTAAAATATTTGAATGTAGAGTTCCGTTTGAGTACTGTACCAATATCCAATCAGTAATTTTAAATTTAGTTAACAAGATGACACCCGACAAATTTGATCTCGAGTTCCAACGAACTATATGACATGTCTTTAGTCAGAAAATGCTTTTATAATTACTTTATAACGAAGTCACACCAACATTTGCTGCAGAAAGTATATATATGATAACTGTTAGTATTTCTAAATAGACGTAATCTATTTTAAGATTTCATACACTCTTTCTTTTTTTCTTTCTTTTTCAATTCAGTTTTTGTTACAGAGCTTATGAAATGCCTGGTGTATCATATTTACTATAGAATGATTTAAATATATATATATATATATCAGTATGTAATAAAGCAATTTCAGAACTCTGAAAGGATTCACTTACTAAATTGCTGCCTTTGACGAGACCATCTTTACAGCTTTCTGGATAACGGCCACAAAACGCGTCCAGGACCACGGCTTCTTCACAATTTTCGGGTTTCATTCGACAGTATTCTTTTCTTCTTAATCTACAGATAAATTGCATTTCATTCAGAAACATATTGATGTTATTATAACGTACTTTCTTACATGAATGGTGATGTCCTTTATATGAATTTAACATTCAGAAATTTAAAAAAAAAAACAATTATAATCTAATAAATAAAAATTATAAAATGTAAGGAGAAAAAATAAAGAAGTTTTTAAGGTTACTTCATATACTAAAATAATGCCAAAATTAACAGTATTAATAACAAAATCCTTTAAGTAACAAATAAAAACAAAACTTTACGAAAATAAAATCTGAAATATGCCGTTAGAACACTTTTGAGAGTCCATTTTATTATTTAGTATGGCTTTAATCCTGTTCTATCGATTCTAATTTCTTCCAGACAGCATACCATTGCTCCTAAAATTTTATACAAATGGACAACAACAAAAATGAAGTCGGTCTAACTTATACAGGAAGGACCAAAAGTCAAATTACAATTTACATTTTAAACTTTTGTGAAAGTTAATAATTGATTTTTTAGGGAGAGGGTGTTACCAGAATCTGAATATCGAGGCAAGAGATTTTAATTAAGGAAAATTACACAGCTATTCAACGTGGGAAAATTATCCAGTGTTGCTATGTGAAGGGTGGCAGCGGCCTTCCTGCTAGCATTGATTTCGTAGAGTCGTGGGTCCCAACCCGAATGCCATTTTTGCTCCCCGTGCAGCGGTGCAAATGCACATTAAATCTGTTTGAGGTCCCGAGTCTTGTTGGCGTGGTGAGGAAATTTAGAGAAGGAGGCGCTAGCTCAGAAGTCGTCCTTGTCACTTGATCGAAGCTCAAAATTCCGAGGTCCGCCACCAATAGTCCTCGTATTGCTTTACAGAGTGATGTTAATAAAAACAATAATACAATGTTAAAAGCATTCTCCTGTCTTCACATAGAACAGGTGTGCATCATTTCATTTAAGAAGACCAACTTCTTGGCATATCATATTAACCTTGATTGAACAATTCGTAACACAAGGATCTGTGTGAGATATTTCAAGAATTGGAGACTCCCCTCGACTCACAACCTTTCAAGTCTTGACAGTGTTGAAGAAAGGATCATTTCCAATGGTTCAGACTCTACTTGGACATCATGTTACCCTGACCTGACAACATCAGATTTTTTTCCTGACGTTACCTTTCACCAATAATCTTAAAATCATTTCTCAGTTCAGAACAAATATCTATATAACATTTCAAGGAATACTATGAGAGATGTTGCAAGCTATAAAAATTGTGAAAGAAAGAGTCCGTATTTTGCGACCTGAGCACAGTGTTGCTCTTCAAAGATATTTTGTTTTTCGGTTAAAGTCTGGAACAGGGTGTCTCCTAGGCGATTGGCGACTTTTGGAAGCATTGGCGATTTTTGGGAGCGATAATGATTTAAGCGTGGCGATTTAGTTTATGGTAAACCTAAGCATACTCAATGCTTAAGCAACACATCCTAGATACAGATGTATCTAGGATGTGTTGGCTTAAATCGCGCACGCTTGACGACCTATCTAGGAATTCTCTCAGTTTCGTTGCCAATCGCCTAGGGGACATCCTATTCCGGACTTTAAGCTGTTTTCCATATTTAGTTCAAAAAAATTTCGAAAGAAAATTATATCATATATATAAATAAATATATTATATTATAAAACATTATATATATATATATATATATATACATATATATATATACATATATACATACATATTCTATACGATATATTTTTATTATTGATATCGCCGGCTATGAGTTAGAACACATAATCATTCGACTTCTGTAGCAACAAAAGAGAAGTAATACCAGGCTTAGTTTAATTCATGCCATGAGTACTTGGCATGGATGTGATGAATGGGGTGTCAGCTCAGGTGTCGACCTTATCAACCGACTGTGGCTCAAAATTACGAAGCTGTGTATAGCGGACCTTATCTCGAACAGAAATAGGTAGCAACAAACAATCCAAACAAACAATAAAATATCATATAATAAAATATCGGTCAATAAACGAATAAATATCGTAAGAGATATTATTCACTTACTTTTATTTGGTAGACAGAGCCGATTGAGATGCGCTGTGTCTGGCTTTAGATTAAAAAATAATTGAGAATTGAAGCTGCAAATTGAATCTTATTCCTCCTGCTCATATTTGGTACTCTTCTTTTTCCTTCAAGTACAAGCTTATTTCTACATCTTCCATGCTGAGAATTTTTAAATAAGTTTGTTGAATAAAACGAATTATTTACTTTTTATCGTTTGTTAGAATGTATGTGTGGTTTTGTTGCTCTGAAACTTGGAAGTTAAGAGAAAATACACTGTCGGACCCAATATATTGTCGCGTAATATTACATTATACTACCGTTTCCGTATGCGATTTAAAAATTATTCAAATATTTGCTTTAAAAATATAACATTAAAATAAATTTAAATAATAGAAGTCTGGCACTTGAATAAAAATACAGTATTTCAAGAATTTTATACAGCGATAATTTTTTAAATGCTGTAATCTACTATTCCCATTAAGGTGCGCTGAATGGAATGTGCTTAACCTTTCCATGCCCTATTTGAAGCAATGAATGCAAAGATATTAAATCAAAATGGTATCGAGAGAAGAAGAGATTACTTACCCATTTCTGTTGCAGACGGTCACAGCAGGCACGTCCACGAAAGGGGGTGTAGTCACTTGGACGTCGACCAAAGTTGGATAAGAAAAGTACATAACCAAGAAAGCAGATACCTGGTACAAGAATCTGAAAAAAAAAATTACAATTTTTGTCGAATTTGTTTTTCTATAACCAACAGCAAGATGAGATTCGTGACCAAAACTTTTTTTAAATTCATGTTTATCGCAATTAAATTTCTTATCAAATAGGTTTTCATCCATTGTTAATGAAGAGGACTCGAATTCGGAACTCTCCCTCTCTTTTCAGCGTGAAAAACACATTAATTTTAATATATTTCTGTGTATTTATAACACATATACTCCTTTTTCATAACGCGTTTTTTTTTAAAAATTTCTTAATATTTTATACATTTTTTTATTTGGATGTATAAATTTAAAATTCATTAAGTATTAAAGTACAAGTAGGTGGATATTATAAATATTAGGCATAACGGAAAGTTCTGCAACGCTTATTTGTTTTCGCAATTATTAAGTGTCAGGTTAGTTAATGTTCAAGGGGGAAAAAAACATAACTCTGCAATTTGTATAAACAGCTGTAATGCGGTATTCAGAAAATAGTTTATGATTGTGTTCCAATAATAAGCGCTTCATGAGTTGCCATGATTCATGATGCCTCAGCGAAAACACAGTACCCATGCTCCCTTAAATCTGTCACTGCTGGATCATACCATAGTTTTGTATTACACATGCATGCAAAATTTAAACTTGATCGGATGGTAGGAAGGGAATTAAAATTCGAGAAAAATGTGCAAGGCCCGGTTCCCTTGAACGCCCCCCGCCTTCTAAGTTCTTCACTACTTGAGTATACCATAATATTGTATTGCCATCAGAGTTATTCGTGCATGCAAAATTTCAGCTCAATAGGGTGATAGAAAGTGGGTTAAAATTCGAGAACAACGGAAAAACATGCATGCATATAAACATAGCAAGTTAAATAAGAGCCAGTAAAAAGCAAAGTCAACAATAAAAGTGAATTGATGTACGAACCCTGTGAAGCTTCCTATGACGACGAAAGTCTTGAAGACTTTGCTCCTGGTGGTGGGTGCCGTGACGATCTGTGGCACTCCAGTCAACATGGACTTCTGGAGCATCTCCTTACAATACTCCACCACATCATTCTTCTCTTCTTTCTTCTCCTCTTTCGGCGCTATTTTCGACTTCCTGAAGATGGGATAAGGGGTTGGAGGTCTGCTCGACGACATCACGAAACCTGTCGGAAAAGAAGGTGTAGAAACCAACTGTCGAGATTAGGATTGTCTGAAAGAAGTCATTTTTTGCGCCTTATTTAATCAATATAGGAGCTCTTTTATTTTTTAAATGCATTTTTAAAATTATGGTTAAGACAGTTTGTACAGCACAAAGGTATAGCCATAGATGCAATGGAATGCATCCTTTAAGTATTGTTATTATTTAAATGAGAAGTACGAAGTCAGAGACAGAGAAAGAGAGAGCAAACACACACTCACAACATAATTATTTCATTACACATTACAATATGTATTTATTAATAATTTAAACAAAATACGCATTATTATAAGAATTATTATTATTTAAAACAAGGAATTAGGATCAGTATAATATTTTCTATTATATATAATACTAGCTGTTGCGCAATTGTAATATATTCGTTATATATCACAATTGCGCGATTTAATAAAGCACGCAATACTCACATATCTGAATAATTTTAAAAGAGTATTATCTTCTGTGCTCACAGAACCACTTTAAACACTAATGAGCTGAGAGGATAGTTTACTCTCATCATTCATGATAAGTATGGCTTTTTTTCGTATCATTCCTGTTACAGAAGAATATTAATTTTTCACAAAACTCAAAATAAATATGAGTATAGTTTTTGTTTCAATGTTCGCTGTACTGCTGGCTATGAATTTCTCTTATCATTCAAGGAACAAATAATAATAGATTTCCTTTATTATTCAGTTTGAAGCGGAATGTACAATGTTCTCACTGCTCAAGGCATAGATGAATATTGGTTTTTTTTTTTTATCTCAACTTTCACAATACAAATGATTAGTTTTAAGAGTATGAATTTTTTTCGTCGCCCATGATTCCGATATTTATAAATTTCTCCAATCGTTAATGGTATAGAGGAGCATGATAAAAGAAGTAATGTATCTTGAAACATTTCTTTATATTAGTAATGCATTACAATCATGTGATAAATCAAACACATTTACTTAAAGGCTAAAAGTGTAAGCCTTTAATCCCCATCGGTTCATTCTTCAATTTCATCAGCCAGGGAGAACAACAATATTCGAATCAAACAAGGTTATTTATGTATATAAAGGTCTGAGGAACTTAAGACGATTTTAATAAAAGGATTTCTTGATAAAACAAGACGAAAAACAATATTCGAAAACTGGATCCAAAACTAAAGCTGATACTCACCGAATTCCCGAACAGAAAAACATGTGGCGAAAATTTTCAGTCAAAAATAAGCTTAACAAGCAGCAACAAAAAAGAGGGCAAATTGTGGAGCACACAAATTTATCTTAATGTTTCTCAGCATTTCATTATCCGCAGAAAATGAAGGGCATCTGTGTTCTATCCGCAAGATTATTATATGGAAAGAAGAAAATATTCTAATGGGAGAAAGAAGAAATATTCAGAGAGCTCCTCTATTACATCAACAAATGATATAATCTTTAGCATCTTTGCTTAAGCCTTTTAGCTTATTGAAAATCGTAACAACCATAAAGCACCATGAGCGAGCCATCAAAAATATAATTGATGCAAACTATATTTTTGAAATAGTGTAAATTCCGTTTTACGCCAACAAAAAATAAATAAATAAAGAATAATAAATTTCAATTGCAAATTTCAACGGCGAATATGCAGAGTAAGAAATAATTTATTGTAATTATGCAAAGAAAATTTCATAGATAAAATTTAGCACGAAAAAATCTCCAAACTGAAACTTTTATTGCAAAAATGAACTAATACATTATTGAATTTTTTGGTTTAAGTAATAAGAAACAATTCTAAATGTATGTCATACGCAATTTTTAATTGATTGATTGTTTATTAACGTCACACTCAGAAGTAACACGAGGGCCTCATTATTTTGAACCTCGATCAAATGAAGAGAACGATACCTCAGCTAGCTCCTTCTTCTCTAAATTTCCATACCACGCCAACGGGAGGACTTTGAGCCTCGACAGATTTAACGTGATTCAACTCCGCTACACGGCTGATCTTTAATGGCTTCAGGATTCGAATCCACAATTCAACCCAGGACATGAAACAAAACCTGCTGTGTTGTTCCAGTCGAGACCTCAAATAAAAGGCTACCGTGGCCAATATATTATAAAGGAATTTAATAGATAGAAAAACTAAAGAGAGAAAGAGATAAATAACGATAGCGTAAATTGGTGGTTGGTTGCTCGAAATTTCTGACACTGAGTCCCCGTGGGATTTTAATTGGGATTTAAATCCCCGTGGGATTTGTGCTAAACAATTAAGTCGAAGAATTTTACATTTCGTGTAATTCAAAACAATTTGAAAGTACAATTATGAATAAAACAAATATTATAAAGCTGTTTGTTTTATTATTAAGTGATTGAAAATAATGCTAGGTGAAAAGTAGAATACTTGAGGATAGGAATTTTCTCTAACGAAATTATATTGCAAAAGAAGAGTCAAGTCTTAACTTTATTGGATTGTAATGAGCTAGATATAACAACGAGAAATTACATAGAGAAAAAATCTAACTTGAAAAGCAATGAAGAGAGTAACTTTATTGTTATATAATATAAATATATATTAGAATAAGAAAATACTCCAAAAATTCTAAGCGCTGGAGATAATATTCAAACTTTTCAGAAAAAAAGTAGCCTTCACCTCATTTAACCTTTAACGTTCGAGATGTAGCCGATGTAGCCTAGTGGCCATTTTCATCGTTGATTCCGTAAAGTCATAGGTTCGAGCCTAAGTGTCACTGAAGACTCGTAATGTAGTGGGTCAAGCGCGATAAATCTGTCCAGTTCTTAAATCCTTCTATTGACGTGGAAATTTGGGAAGGGAAGTGGCAGTTCAAGTGTCATCCTCTTCACTTGATCGAGGTTCAAAGTTACGAGGTCCGTTGCCAATAGCCCTCGTGTTGTTTTTCAGTGCGATGTTAATAAACAATTACAATTTATGTAAAACAGGTATGTACACAAGTTTTCAATTCGAGCAATACAACGCCATTGATTATTGCAAACTGTCACCAAACGGCCTTTAGGAGTTAGAAGTTAATGAAGTTAAAGTTTACTTTCTGTAAGAAGAAAAAAGAGAAAAACGTAAAACACTCTTAAGCGATTTCATGATTGTAAAATGGTTGGTAATCCGAGCGGAGATTTTCTAATGAAAAGGAGACTACAATGCCAATGTAGTACGTTTGAAAAGGGAAAGTGACGTGATGGAACACTGCACATTTTGCTTTCTGGAAACGATTGTCGAATATGTTCAAATAAACAAAGTTTTGAAAGACGCAAAATATCGACAGATTATTCAACGTGTCCGGGAACCCTTCGCTACACTACAGGGAATATTTTGAAAAAAATTTAAGCAATGGAAGATAGTAAGTTTGAATTCATGAATAAAGAAATATAATTTCAATTTTCACGTATCTTTTATTTAAACATAAAAAAGCATAAATCGTTTTACTATTAATCCAAGTTCCAATATATTTTTTGTTGTATTGTTATGTAATCATTTAACTCCTTAATCTCCTTGATCCATCGGTATACATTTTAATAATCAATATTGGTGCACATTTATACATTTTAATTAATGTTGTTTCGCTAAGTTCATTACACTTTACTGACTATTAATTATCATATTACTTTCAAACAAAGAGCAAAATTGATTAATCGACACCACACACACATATATATATATCCAACTAATTGTTTTTCTTTAATTGTTAAAGTCACTCTTGAAAGAAAATGAAGGACTTCAGAAAATCAGGCCTTTCGGTCGAACCACAAAATTTCGAACCACGGTCAAGTGACGAGGACGACACTTGAGTTTGCAATCCACTCTCCTAACTTCCACACCTCCCAAATTGAAAAATTTTGAGCTCAGAAGAGTTCACGTGCATCATTCATCCTCAACAACGGATATTTTGTGTCATTGGTCCGAGTAGTAGCGCACAACTCGACTGATACAGCGTTGGTCATGAGCTCGCCACCATGTCCACTCGGCTGCTTGCCTTTTTTAAAACAGAAGCTTATATTCAATAACTGTACCAGTGATTTCTAATGGGAAGGTACCGCCATCTGGTGGGCGTTAAAGAAATCCAAAGTCATTTTAAAAAGATCCTTTTTTAAAAAAATAAGAATAAAAATGTTTAACATATAAGAAAAAAATTTTTCCTCGTATTTCACTTATTTTTACCTACTTTTCTACATAATTTCCATTTTTGTTCAAACATTTGCCATACCGCTCAACAAGTTATTAACTCCGATGTCAAAGAAGTCATCCGCCTGTGAAGAAGCCCGATCCAAGTTAAGATCATTAAGTTAATTGATTATTAAGCCCGATTCAGTTATTCACTTCGTCGTCGTTTAGTCACGAATCTCTAAGGAACTCCTATAAGTACCGAAACGAGCGAAAATCACTGAGTGTAAAGTCTGGACTGTAAGGTGGATGATCCGGTAGTTCACGTCCAAAAGAGACCTTGTGTTTGTGCTGAAATATTCACACCCACTTTCGAACTTTACTGTTCCTCATTGCATTATCACCGTAAACTCCACAAATTGGATGGTGAATTTCGGCTGCTAAGAAATTTCTTATACTCAATAACCGAATTTGGCAGGCGATTCAGTTTTCATACACATTACAAACTTTTACAGCTCAGATGAACCTTAGTGTTAAATTGCAGAGTAATTAGTTACTTCAAGCGAATAAACATTGATCCAAAGCAATGGTACACCATCATTTTTTTATCAAAAAAAAATCAAACAGTTATTTGTCAAAAGATTGGTTTTTTCCTACTATCCTAACCCTTTTTCTAGCCATCCCTTTGTCATTTATGAAAGTTATCAACAGACTGGCAAACTTCATTCTCATTTTTTAGCCATCCACTTAGTGTAGACTCAGGCAGATTAAGTTCACAAGCAACTTCTACTTGTCTTGCCCCTTTTTGAATTCGATCGATAACATTGAGTTTTTTCATGTCCATATAAGCTTTTTATTTGCGTTCAAGCTTTTTCGATATTATTTTTTATTATTACGAAAATAACTTACACACACAAAATTCTTTAGAACTCTTAAGATTTGACCAATACGAAATGATTTGTTTCTCGTATAACTAATCTCACTAAACGTAAAGCATCTTGAAAATAATCTCTTACTAAAATAGTCCAAACTGAAACATTTCACTTTTCAAGAAATGGTGATTTATATTTATAAAATGGAAAGAATAATAGGTATTGATGTCTGCTCTTAACAGGAGGTAGTGACGTCATCTGAACAAAAGATAAATCTGAATTTCATGTAAAGAAAAATAAGAATTATGATGTTATTATATCTAGGAGTGATACCACAAACGATTGCTTATAAGGAATCCATAATAAATCTATGTGTAAAACAAACTCGCATGTTAACGATGTCAGACTGTATATTAAAAATCACCTAAAGCATGTTTCAACAAATAGTTCTAAATGTCTTTTAACAATATCACTTCGTATTAAAAGTAGGCATCGGTACATTATAATTTCGTTCCGAATACTTTTTTGATTGTAGTATTATTACGAAAATTCAGCTATCACGTGAAGTTGTATGCGAGTGGAATCAGTCCAACATAGACAAATGGCGCTTTTTTTCGCAAATTTTCGGGGCAGGAGACACCCAGGTAGCAGAGTTTGGATAGGAACAGTTTAAACAGAAAACACAGTACTTGTACAAATTACCGACACAGAAACAAAACAGCACTTGACCAATTTACAGTTGTATCAGCAACGTTCTGCTCACCAGCTTACTAGTTCGAGCTGTGAACAAATCTCGGCCGCAATACTCTGCACTTCCAAGGCTCCCACAGTTCCCAGCAGACAGACTACTTTCACAAATCTACTTGGCAGATCCATTTCCAAGTGTCGACCGCTTTCCCGTCGGCTTCCCGATCGAATTCCAAAGCAGACTCCAAAAGTAGACTGACTCCTCTCCCTCAAGCTATAAGATACCTGTTCCGACCAGGTGTGACATCATAGAGAAAATTCACAAAAAATCAGTAACTTTCTTCCCAATCGATATTTCGCCTAGGTTCCAGCCCTTTCAAGAACGTTTGTTTTGTTGCCAAAGTCAACAAGTTAATCGTCAAGTCACCAAAATGATCGCCAACCTGTTGCCAATTTAAGGATCATTGCTTGAACTTTCCTTGGATGAATGATGTCTTTTCCTTCATAAGAGAACCATTACAGGAAAGTGTCATCTCGGGTTCGTAACAATATGATGGAGTCGCAGCATGTGCAGTGCCTCGAGCGGAAAACTACTGTGCTGTATGTTTCTGTTAATCATCAAAATCTGTTAATCAATTGTTTACCCACAATCATTATTGCACCATATATCTATTCAAATTTCTGTAAAAGAAATTTCGTGTTATATGTTATTTTATATTTAATTTATTTTCCAAAAGCAATATTTTTGAAATTTTTTGTTTATTTGGTTATTGCAAAATGTTAAATTGATTCACCTCTCCTATTGAAAAAATATTATTCCATCCAGAACCTTCAAACATCCTAAAACTGTTAAAATCTCTGTAAATATCTGAACTTTAAATGTTTTCCACCCTCTCAACTATCATGATCATAAAGAAAAAAGATGTTCGGAACTATCTCCAATCGCTCCGAAAATACTACTCATTATGATGCATTTTACCTAAAATTATAACTTTCCTACAAGAAATCTGTAAAAGGCACATTCTAGTCACCTCTAATCTGGCCGGAGATTATATCAAAATTCCGGACATAGTCAAAGAGCAAATGAACATCACTTCCTTGACAGCAAAAAAGCTGCATTCTGTATAATTCAACCTAGCAATAATTGTTCACTTATAAGTTTCAACTTCGATCTGTTTCAAAAAGCAGCATCTATCACTTTCACTGGGAGAAAAACGAAAATATGAAACAGGTACTTATACGCGAAAGGAAATATAGACATTTTGATGTTTTCGATAAACTGAATAATTTATGATAGAAACGTCACTGACGCTAAGAAATATCAGCTATTTTAAGACTCTGTACCGATTCCTTACCTTAAATTATACTGTACCAATGATGAATTTTAGAATACATTTACTACACTGATCGAAATAATACTCGTTTGTAATGCGAAAAGTCTACAGCCTAAATTAATTGAAACCATTTAAAAGTAGCATATTTCAAACATTTACAAGTTTGCATTTTTTACTAATTTGATGCCATATAAAACAAAAATAAGTGTCCTGGTTGCAAACTTGTGGCCAGCGTTGTTTCTGTCGAGTCATGGGTTAGAGCCTTGATACAACTAAAGACTCGCCATATAATGGAGCTGATGCACATTAAATCTGTCGAGGCTCCAATTCCTCTCGTTGGCATAGTGTGAAAGTTTGGAGAAGGAGGTGCCAACTGAGGGATAGTCCCGGTCGCTTGACCGAGGTTCAAAATTATAAGGTCCATCGTGTTGCTGATCTGAATTTCAATCATTTGAAAAAAATTATCTGAATTTTATAAAAAGAATTATGACACTACAAAGCCTTGGAGTATTATCATAAGCTATTCCTTACGGATGGAGCCATAATAAAACAGGGTGTAAAGCAGATTCGCTTGTTAACGGGATCCGACTGGATTCGAAATATAATTATCACTCCAAAGTTTTCTAATGCGAAGGAATAAAAAGTTCATTGGATATTTAATCATACTTATTCCATCTTTATAAGAAACCCATTGATTGTTATCTATAAAATCGTATTTAATTTACTTATTTTTCTTTCATATTTGGTAATGAGAGCAAAACGTTGACTTTCAACTTTTCAAGCGATGTTAAGTAAAACCATTATTCCAAATCAGAAGTTCTTATTTATTTATTTATTTTCATCATTTTTTCAGTATTGAGATTTTAATACTTTTTTTGTGAAGTTTATGAAAGTTAATGTAGGTTTCTGTGAGCATGTAAAACACAGTAATGACTATCTTTTTGGGAACAAAGATAATTGCAGGCAATGTGTAGTTTTATTTCAGATCGATTATAATCGTGCTTTTGTTCTAGGGTAACTGAAAAATTTATTTGCCTTAACAAAATTTAATAAGGAACTCTTAACAATATTAAAACCGCTTAAGAAAGATATTCTCAAAATCTTGGTAAGGGTTAATGTTTTGATGAGATTAAACAAATTAGTTCTGTTCTGTAAAACTGTAGAAAAAGAACAGTTATGTTACCAAATTTTTTTTTACAAAGCAGAGCCGAAAAACTTTAAATTCAGATTTTTGATTCATTATTTACATATATATATATATATATATATATATATATATATATATATATATAATTTCCTCAAATATCATGGCTAGAACAAAGCAATCTCAAGCTCTCACGGGAGACTCGGGTTCGACGGCTAGCTGCGCTATAGGCGATTCTACGGCATCGGAGATGCCCTCGTTAGAGATGGAGATTTCTATTGAAACTCCAAACCAAACTCCCCCACTAGATGACAATATTAAAAAATGCCAAAGTGTACAATATTACATCGAGGCATACACTGAGACAATCCAAAAAATTACTGAGATAGAGGCCATCATCAAAAAAGCCCAACTACTCCCATTCTTATATGGACCGCAGGATCACGACCTCCATAGAGAAGGAATGGCCCGATGGATGGAAGAGCTAAAGAAAATTGAAGGTGAGTTGAACCTTATTACTTACCTTACTTACTTATTGCCCAATTAATGGATGTATTCATCATGCACAAATAGCTCAATTAAAAAATAATTGTAACTTAAACATAATTCCAACCCCAACTAAAAATCCAAATCTAAACAAAAAACGCCAACTAGAAGTGAGCACAGATGGTTTTAAGATACCATCCAAAACTGCCAAACCATCTCAACCAAAAATTAGTACTCCAACCATAAACGAAACATTAAATAAATTTAACACGTTAAGAATTAATAATCAAGTGGACGTTGCGGAGGCTATTCCCCCACCTATTGAAAAAATTCCACCAGTTATGCTACGCATAACACAAAACTATAATTTACTCCTCCAAGAAATCCATCGGATAGCACCAGCAGCTATTAACAAATTATCTGGAAACTATATAAAAAATTTTCCAGACTCATCTGATGAACATAGAGAAATCACCAAATACCTAAAAGAGCAAAAAATGGAATTCTACATCACCCAACCTCCAAATGAAAGACCACAAAAAATTGTGGTAAAAGGCTTACCGATATCTTCAGATATTGAGGAAATAAAAGACTCTCTCATATCACAAGGAGTAGTAGTCGAAAAAGTTGCTCAACTCAAGAGATTTAAAACTAAACAACCACTCCCAATATTCCTAGTTGAAATTCGAAAAACTGAAACTGCCACAGATATCTATTCAATAAAACAGGTCATGCATATTCAAATCCAAATTGATGATTTCAAAAGAAGACCAGGAGCAACGCAATGCTATAATTGCAATTATTTCCATCACTCCTCGGTCAATTGCGAAATGAAAACGAGATGCCTCAAATGTGGTCAAAGTCACAGCACTACTAGCTGCAGAATCAAAGAGAAACAGGAAAAACCCAGATGCATAAACTGCAATAATTTTGGCCATGTAGCCTCGTGGGAGGGCTGCCCCTCTTTTCCTAAACTTAGGAAGGGACAAGCTACCACGAAAACCAATAATCGCAATTTCATACCCCAATCATCTGAAATAAGACCAAATACAACTTATGCTCAAGCTCTTAAACCTAAACCCGACCAACAGAGGGCGGCACTCGACGGGGAATCAACCTAAACAACGTCCACACCAAGAGGAGAGAATATTCCTATTCATATTCCTAAAAATAATAACCCACAATCAGAATCAGTAGATGACTTTTCCATCTTTGATGCCATTAAAGAACTTAAAAATTTCTTTCAATTATTTCCAGGACTCCTGGGAGCATGTAAGCAAATGAGAAACACTCCCGATAAAACAGACAAACTCAACATCTTCTTTCAAGCAATATGTACCCAAATTTAATGTTCAATCCTCTTGGTCTAAAAATTATTTCATGGAACGCAGACAGTGTCAGATCTCGCATTGTCGAGGTGCGAAATTTCATAGATAAGCACACCCCCGATCTAATCCTACTACAAGAGACACATTTGAGACCAGAACACAATATTAAAATTGCAAACTACACTATCTACAGAAATGACAGGGAACTCCCAGACAGATCAAACCACACACGAGGCGGCACTGCCATTCTCATCAAAAATTCTCTCAAACACTATAGAATTCCCACCCCTCAATTACGAGTGTCTGAAGCAACGATCGTTGCTATCACACCTCCGAGGGAAAAAACTATTTTCATTTCTTCAGTCTATATTCCACCCCAATCAAACTTAACTTCCCATATTGCAAACGATCTCCAAGAATTATTAAATGTAGGTACTCCAAACATTATGAGTGGAGACTTCAATGCAAAGCATAAACAATGGAATTGTAACACAAATCATCCTAGAGGCATTAAACTTTTAAAATTTACAAATTCTAACAACATGAAAATCATAGCCCCACCCACCCCAACTCACTTTACCCAATCCGCTCAAACCACCATAGACATTACCTTAACGAAGCATGCCCATTGGCCAATCACCTGCTCCTCCCTCCCCGAGCTCTCATCAGATCACAATCCAATACTCACTTTCGTAGACTTAAAAATCAAGATCCACGACAAAAACAACAAAGTTTACACCAACTGGTGTAACTTTAGCAACTACCTAAGAAATACTAATTTCACCCTCCCAAATTTAACTGACGGAGAGAATTTAGAAATGCATGTCGCCGACCTAACTGACAACATACTCAAAGCCTACAACACATCATCTAAACCATATTCTAAACATCAAACACAACATATTAACAAAGACATCCGAGAATTAATCAATTATAGAAACCAAACTAGGAAAACTTGGCAATTCACGAAAAATCCCGAACACAAAAAACACTACAACAAAGTCAATAAACTATTAAAAGCAAAAATTAAAGAACACTCCATTAAAGATTGGGAAAATACCCTTGCTTCACTGAACACCGAACGTGGCTCCATCTGGGGAGCAGCAAAAGATCAAAGAAAAAGATGCACAATAATCTCAGACATTAAAGGCCCCACAAGTATCGCTCTAGCAGACTCGGAAAAAACTGAACTTCTTGCAGATTCATTAAAAAACCAGTTCCAACTTAATAAAACCAATACCCCAACACATGATAGGACAATTACACATGTCGTTCACAACTTTCTATCTAACAATAAAAACTCACCTAATGAGCCATACCCACAATGTCACCCTTCCGAAGTCATAATTATATTCACAAAATTAATATTAACAAATCACCCAGTCATGATGGAATAACCAATAAAATGCTTAAAAACCTGCCTACGCCTACTATCCTACAAATTACTTATGTCATTAATAATATGTTAAGACTCGGTCATTTTCCAAAACTTTGGAAGACAGCCTCTATTGTTCCAATTCTAAAGCCAGGAAAGGACCCAACCAATGCTGAAAGCTATAGACCCATTTCACTTCTACCAATCCTAGGGAAATTAGCGGAAAAAATAATTTTAAACAGACTTTCCAACTACCTAGAAGAAAACCGTATCATCATTCCAGAGCAGCACGGCTTTATGCCACACCTCTCCACCACGCATCAACTCACTCGAGTAACTACTTATATCAAAACAGGATTCAAAAATAAGGAGAAGACAGGGGCTGTCTTCCTCGACATTCAAAAAGCTTTTGACAGAGTCTGGCATGAAGGATTAATTTATAAATTAATAAAAATTAACACCCCACCTTATCTAATCAACCTAATTTCTTCCTACCTAGAAAATAGAAATTTCATTGTAAAAATTAAAAATACCTATTCTAATCCAAGAACTATTAACACAGGAATCCCTCAGGGCTCGCATCTTGGGCCAGCCTTATTTCAAATATTCGTGAACGACATCCCAAAACACGACAACACCATTCTCTGCATGTTTGCAGATGACACAGCGATACTTGCAAAACACAGAAACACCAAAGTAATCACCCACCATATCAACAGACACATCTCATCACTATAAGACTGGTTTTCCAAATGGAAAATAGCACTTAATGTAACAAAAACGGAAGCCGTCTTTTTCACAAAACATTCAAGATCATTACCACCACAAATTATTATTCACAACACACCAATCCCCTGGTCTCAAAAAGCCAAATATCTTGGCATAATCCTTGATAAATCACTCACTTTCAATCAACATATTACATATTTACAAGATAAATTCCGACCTGCCGCGAATAAATTAATCCCCCTCATTTGTCGGAAATCCAAATTATCTATTAAATATAAGTTGCTTATCTATACACTGTATCTGCGACCCATCATTACCTATGCTTGTCCAGTTTGGAATCAGGCCGCTCAAATCCACCACAATAAATTAGAAATCTTACAAAATAATATCCTACGTATGATTGCCCAAGCTAGATGGTTTTATAGAAATGAAGATATCAGAAACTCCCTAAAATACAGTAAACTCCAAAATTTTAATAATAAATTAACTGAAAAATTTAATAATGCCCTACCCAACCACCCAAACCCCTCAATTCAAGAAATCAATAATTATTTTCGAAATTACAGAACCCCAACACGCACGCACGCAAGTTGCACGCACGCAAGTTGCGCTTTCATGGAGCGTCTAGGCCGCGAGAGCGGCCTTCAAGCTCGTATCATAATTCTAATTGTGAACACTTGACTATTGATGGCTTTTACACTTTTTGTTGGGTAGTATTGAGTAGATTAGCTGCTATAGTATTGAGTAGATTAGCTGCTATATGAAGGGTAAAATGAAAAGTTCCTATAGGCTGTTGCTGTTCTTATTGCTGGATTTTGGTGAAGGGCCTTTGCTTGTCTGAGGCGGCAGGATATGATAGTCCTTTTTCTCATTGGATGCAGGAGGGCGGAGGGGAGGTGTCCTATTGGCTGCCCGTGTTGGCTGCGAATACTAAGGAGGAGAGTGGGTGTGGACGATCGGTAAAGGCTATGAGGCCGTGGAGAAATAAGTTAATAGTTAAGATCTGATTTAAATGTAATGTAGTTGAGTGACTTTTTTATTGTTTAATAAAACTAGGGTGGTTGGTGTGAGTCTAAAAGGATTCTTCTGGGTCTTTTGGTACTTGGTAGAGGGATATATTCTTCTAAATTTATCATATTTTCATTTTCAGTGGAATGGAGGTTGTTGAAAAGATTTATGGATAGTTTTTTAATGTATTCTTTGAAGGTGGAGATTCTAAGGGCTTTTCTAATATCATCATTTCTAGTGTACCAGTTTGCTTTTGTGATTAATCTTAGTGTGGAATTTTGAGATCGTTCTAGTAAATCAATATTAGATTTGGCCGCATAAGCCCAAACCGGGCATCCATATGACATGATTGGACGTAGAATGGAGGTGTACAGAAGCAGTTTATTTTCTAATGTCATTTTTGAGTTCCGACATATTAAGGGGTAAATTGCACATTTCATTTTTCGGAACTTCTCACGCGTGAGTGTAATATGTTTATTCCAGGTTAGGGATTTATCTAGAGTTATACCTAAATATTTAGCAGTGTTAGACCACGGGATTTTTGTTTGGTAGAAAGTGGGAGGGGGAACATTTTTCTTTTTTCTTGTAAAAAGTATCGCTGCAGTTTTGTCCACGTTTATTTTAATTTTCCAATCATTAAAATATTTTTCTAGTAGCGCAAGATGCTTGTTGAGTGCGAAGGTGACAGATTTTGGATTTCTGTAGGAAGCAAGCACAGCTGTGTCATCAGCATACATGTTAAGTGTTGTTAATGAGTATGTGGGAATGTCATTAATGAATAAATTAAATAAATAGGGCCCGATTAACGAGCCTTGGACCACTCCATTACTAATTTTTCTTGGGGTAGAGAGTGTGTTATTTACTTTAACTTGAAATTCTCTCCCTGTAATGTAAGAGTGGATTAGGTGTATAAGTGTGTGTGGAAATGAGTATTTAATGAGTTTGTAGGTGAGCCCTTCTAACCAAACTCTGTCAAATGCTTTCTGTATATCTAGAAAGACTGCACCTGTTGTTTTGTGTCGTTGAAAACCTGATGAAACTATTTCAGTTAGTCGAAGTAGTGGGTGTACTGTTGAGAGTTTTCTGGTGAAACCATATTGGTTGGGAGTTATTATATTATTTTGTGTGATGTGTTCTTTTATTTTTTGAAGTATTATAAATTCTGTGAGTTTATTGAGTGAAGAGAGTAAGGAGATGGGTCTATAGCTATCTGGTAGGTGGGGATTTTTCCCAGGTTTGAGGATAGGAAAAATAATTGCAGTTTTCCAGCATTTAGGGAAGTACTGCGTTTTTAGAATTTTGTTGATTAAAAAAGTGAGGAGTATGATAATTTTTAATGGGAAGTTTTTTAGGATCTTGTTGGTAATTCCATCCTTACCAGGAGCTTTTTTAATGTTTACTTTTTTAATGTAGTTAATTATTTCGCTGGGCCAAACTGGTTCAATGGAGTGTGACGTTGGTGTGGAAGAGAAGAAATGCTGTAATGTGTTGTGAACTACTGTATCAATGTTAGTATTTGAGTTTGCTGGTCTGGAGTTTTCTTGGAAATTTTGTATTAGTGTGTTTGCCAGTAGTTCAGCTTTTTGTGTGTCTGTGTTAGCTGTGCTGCTGTTATTTTTTAGAGTAGGAATATTACATCTCTTTTTTCTGTAAAATTTAGTGTGACTCCAAATTGAGTTATCTTGTGTATTTAAGGATTTTAATTTTTGGTTCCAGCTGTCGTTAGTGAATTTTTGAATTTCTTTTTTGATTTTATTTTGTATCCTGTTCATTTCAGTTTTAATTGCTGGGTCAAGATTTTTCTGATATTGTTTTCTAAGATAATTTTTGTTTTTAATAAGTGTTTTAATATCTTGGGGTGTATATCTAGTATTTTTATTGATGATAGGTGATGAGGCATTATTATATGCATTGTTTATTTCCTCTGTGAGATCCATAATTTTGTTTTCTATGTCAGTTGTAGTGTTCATTTTTTCAAAATTTTGAATATTAATATTATTATTGATTTCTTGTCTGAACTTTGACCAGCATGTAGTCCTTGCACGTATGTTGATTTCGAATGTTGTTTTGAAGTTAAATTCTAGAAAGACTGGGTTGTGGTCGGAGGATAGTTCTGGCATAGAAATGGTTGAGTGTTTATAATTAAAATCATTAATTAATGCAATATCTAATGTATTTGCTGAGTTGTTTCCAAATCTAGTGTGTGTTGGTGGGAAAGCTATTTGAATATCATTTTTGTCTGTAAAATTTTTTAATTGTATTCCTCTAGTTGAATTTACTGCGCAATTCCAGTCACTGTGTTTAGCGTTAAAGTCGCCAAAAATAACACAGCTTTTGTTTGTTTTCATGATAATTTCCAGGTCTTTCGTGAAAAGGATTTGATCTGATGATGGTGGAACATAAATTGAGGCTATAGACAAAGGTTTGTGATTAGGTGGTTCAAAAATAACTATGGTTGCTTCAATGTTTTGGAGTGGTGGGGTAGTCAGTCTGTGGTGTGTTAGGGTATTTTTAACTAAAATCATGGTTCCCCCGGAAGCATGTTGTATAGTTTGATTTAATCTGTCGTCCCTATAAATGATGTAGTTAGGTATATGGAATTTGTGTTGTGGCCTTAAGTGAGTTTCTTGAATTAAAAGAAAATCGGGACTGTGCTTCTGTACAAATTCCCTAAGCTCAACAGTGTGAGATAGGACCCCATTTGCGTTCCAAGAACACAAACTGAGACCAATTAGTTTATACTGTGACTTCGATGTCATTATCGTCATCCATCAAAGCGTCTATCAGTGCATAGCGCTTATTAATTGAGCCTTTGGCTGCTTTGATTTTTGGTAGGTGTTTTAAAAGTCCTGGTAGCTTGTTGAAAATTTCTCCAAGGTTTCCTATTAGCTCGATGGCATCGTAGAAGTTTTCTGTATTTGGATGTCTGATTTTATTCTTTTTGTGCTGATTGTAGTAGTGTTTATTGGCCTCAGTTTGTTCAGAGATCTCAGAGTTGTGTGGCTCCATCTGTTGGGCGTTGTTGGCAGCATTTGCGTAAGTAAAGTCCTTTCGTACTCTGTTGCTGCTAAATGTATTTGTTTTCTTTTTTGGGAGTTTCGGGAAAGCTGCGCAGCCTCCGTAGGACGCGATGTGTCCAATTTCTTCACAGTTTATGCAGTTCGGGTTGCGAATTTTCTCTTTGATATTGCAATCTCGGGTTAAGTGAGGATTACCGCACTTTAAACATCTGGGAGACATATAGCAATTTTCTGCCGAGTGATGGAAGTAGTTACATCGGAAGCATTGTGTAACTCCTCGTCCTCTATATCCTTCGACTCTTATGGTCATGTAACATAGTCTATTTATGTTGAATATTTCTTGGGCTTCCTCTGTTCTGGGTAGCGTGACCAAGAAAATTGGGAGTGGCATTTTGGATCTCCTGTTTTGTAACTGGCATATTTTTATAGGGAAGAAACCTATGCTGTTGAGTTCCTCTTTAATTTCATCCGTTGGCGTGTCCCTTGGTAGGCCTTTTATACAAATTTTCAATGGGCGTTCCTGAAGGGGTTTAATCACGTAATATTCGTGTTCGAGTTTCGAAGAGTCTCGTAGGTATTTGGTAAGTTGTCTGTATTCCTCCGGGGTGTTTACGTATAGCTTTATGTATTCACCCGACAGTTTAGTTCTTAAATTTTCAAAAATCAGTGAGAGTTCCTTAAGCTGGATTCTGTAATTTTTAGTAATTTTAAGCATTACTGGTGGCGGTAATTTTTCTTTGAGTTGAGGGACGGGTTCCTCCGTTATTTCATCATGCTGAGAATTCTCTGAGATCTCTTGCGTATTAATTTGAAGTTTTTTAAATTTATTATTAGTTTCTGCAATTTGGGGGATGTGTTGTTCTACAAATGATTTTTTAGCTTGTTTGCGACTAGGAGGGGTAATGTATCCTTCTTCGTCTGTGCGCTTTTGTTTGTTGTTTTTGTTAGGTGATTTAGGTAATTTAGTGTGGTAGGGGCAGCCAGGAATAGGACAGTAAGGAAATAAGTCGTACTCACCCTCCGCCTTGGTTCTTGCTTGCTCAGCAGACTTATACATGGCGTATGCTCCTTGGTAGAATTCGCTAGTGGTGTCCTGAAATTTTTCTTCTATGTGGCATAGGTAGGCGTATGCTTCATCATGTTGTGCTCGCAAGATGTCAAGCCTTTGTTCTAGCATTCTCCTTGTGTCGCAAACTTCCTTGGTCTGCATGGCTGGGGGGGAGGCAGAACGTGATGGTGTAGATCTTGGCGAAGCCGGTCGGGAGGAACTGAATTCCATTTCCATATTCAAAGTCCAATAATCCAATCAGTCGTTAACAAAAATCAAGTTAAACTGCACCTTCGCACAATAGCACTAAAAAGTGCTGCTTCGGTGTGTGCAAAACTATATTAGTATAAGCTGGTGTAGTACACGTCCGATCAAGTCGAAGTCAACCTCTCAACCCAGAACCCCAACAAGCCTAGACTAACTTATTTATACTCCATTAACGCACAATCCTCTCAACCAATGGGAAACACCCTCTCATCCAATAGGAAAACACCCTCTCCTCAACTGAACGAAGAACCAAATTCTCCTACCAAGATTGTAAAAATCATAGCACTTGAGTAACTGCTTCCTGATTGGACAAGCACTTCAACCCCCCACCCACCTCCACCTCTCTGCTCACAACCAATGCTCATGTACTATTCCATATCACTATCCCTTCACTTAATTCATTTAATTGGAATAAATAGATTTAAATTAAATATTTTTAATTCATTTTACTTAAATTGTGCAGCATCCATTTAAAAAGGGTATTGAAATAGTTTTTAATAAGGTTCAACTCAAGATATAGAGATATAGGCCCATCTGGGTTAGGTGCTCTTGTTTCTCACATTCAATACGAACTGGAGGCTATTTCAACCACAACAGTAGCTACTTCTTCGACAGTTTAATTCGCAACTGGTTTCCGCCCTCTCCCTGGCAGTACACCCAAGTCTCCAGTCTTCAAATTTCATAATCATCTTCTTCAAACCATTTTTAGACAAGGGCCTTTTTGGCAATCCCTTTAAACGACGACATTCCCGCAGTGTAGCTAGGCTATTGCTGCCTTTCTGTCAAAACAATTTTACTATTAAAGTTCGATCTTTCTTATGTAAGGACATGATTAAAAATGACAAAGGAACGCAGAATGATTTTCTGGCTCTGACTGTAAGTCTCTTTATATGTTTTTCGTAAGGATTTTTTTTTGAAAAGCGCCATCTGGTGATCAAAATTTGAACTATTTTTATTGAAATCTTTTCCCCATATCCATATTACGTATATACCAAGTTTCATGAAAATATGATAGGCAGAACGGGTTCTACAGGGTTCTAAATAGGGTCACTTCAATTATAACAATCCTGTATAATAAATATTACTGATTTATCTTTGAAATTGATCCTTTTTTCCTGTTTTTCTTTTTTTGAGATAACAAGAAGTGTTGAGTAAGATAAAAGCCTAGAATCACGCAAAGAAGAAAGCTTAAACGCACCAATTTGGCGTTGAAATAAATACATGACAAAACTATAACAGAAAAGTACAATTATTTGTTTGTTAATAACTAACAATTTAAAATAATAAGTGGAATCAAGCTAGGGGGATGAGGGCAAGCAAAGTGTGTGAAAAACGTTATCTACGATGGGTATTTTTTTTTCATCGAGAAAGATGTAATAGAATTCAAAAACGTTTTTGAAAATTTCGTGCTATAATTTTAGTAGTTTTTAATTGTCTATTTTTACTAATAAGAAATCGAAACTTTCGTCTATGTCAGACTGTTACAACCGATCTAGACAGTTCATTGATTGCCTGATTGCTTTCTTATGTCCCTCTTAGAAAGAGCTGTTGGGAACGGAACTCATAATTTTGTACCTCAGTCATTTCACGAGGACAACACCGGAGCAAGCACCTTCTTCTCCAGGCTTCCGCCCACACCAATGGAATGACTTGGGACCTAGAGAAATTTAACGTACCATCAACCTCATTAATCGGGTGTTTAGAGGCATTAAGGCTCGAACCCGCAGCTCGACAGAAACAACACCGGCCGTAAGTTCGCGACCTTGCCCGCTAAACGACTGTCTTACATCTAGCTAGTCCAGTTATTATTGTTATTACATTATTATTTTCCTGTCATTATTGTTATAGATCAATTCATGGAGAAATTTTTAAAATTAATCTAGATTTCTAAAGAATTTATTTATTTATTTATTTATTTTTTTTACTTTAGAGGCCCAAAGGAGCTTATCACTATGTCTACCTAGTTCTCATTCACTTTTGGCGTTTCTTTACATATTTGTCATAAACCATAGCAAAAATTTGAAATTCATTTGTCATTGATGTTTCAACTTTATTTTGTGTTTGATAATACAAATTTTCTCATTAAAAATTATTCCAAGCGTTTAATAAGCATATCAGTACATAATATCAAATGAGTCATGTAAAAATTCTGAAAATACATGAGTATTTTTATGACTTGATACTTGTGTACGATTTGATATAGGACTTGATATTAGCGATAAAAATGACTCTCTTAAAAAGAGCCAGGGAACCTACGACAATATGTTTAAGGTACCAGAACATCCGAGGAAATCTGGAATATTAAATCTAAGACTCCTATTTTTTGTGATATATATCTTTTCAAATAATTAGTAGAGCTTGGACTTTTTGTGTGCCTAATAAGGATATTTCAATCTTTCTATCGAACTATAAAAGTAATATTTTTGTCAAAAAGAACTCTTTCCCCTCTTGTTTGAAAATGGACATGTTTTGCGAGATATATTTGCATTTAAGTACCATTTTTAAACATAATATTCCATAAATATACGAAATATATTATTCATCATATTTTTAAAACTATACACAAAATATAGTGAATCTACTTTTTTGATGATAATTCTGTATCTTTTCTTTGAAAAAATGATTAGACTTCGTAATTTTGGAAATTTTAATTTTTCCCCCTTTTTTTTATACAAAATTATTTCTTAAAAATTAGTTATTATTTAGAGAAAAATATTTTAGGTTCACTATATACATAAGTACATTATGTAGAAGCATAAAAAAAATTAGAACCCTATTGTGTAACAGTTTTCTTTAAAATGGTATCTAAATGCAAATATATCTCGCAAAACATGTCCATATTCAAATGAGAGGAAGGAAATCTTCATTACGAAATAATTACTTTCAGAGTTCTATAGAAAGATTGAAATATCATTATGAGGCACACAAAAAGTCTAAGCTCTACTAATAGTTTGAAAAGATATATATCACAAAAACAAGAAGTCTAAGATTTAATATTCTAGAATTCCTCAGATGTCTTGATACCCTTAATATGTTGCATGTTCCTTTTTTTCTTTTCTTTTGTAATCTGTTATTTGTTTTTGTAATAACTTAATTTAAACAGTAAATAAATATTTTATGATGATTTCAATAAAATTTGTTGAGAGTTTATTTGAAATAAATAATGAGAAAATAATAGAAAACATAAAAATGATCAGAATGTATGGATGTTGGGTCGGAGAAATAATACGAAGAAGAAAAAAAAAAGATTCAAATCAGCTTTTTATTGGTAAGATATTTCTTTAAGGCTCCCATCTACCCATCATTTTGATTTCGTCAGCTTAATGTTAATCCCATGGAATTTCGATTTGAGTTCTATCTTCACTATTTGATCTGTTTGAATGCAATAAAGTGCATCTGAAAGAGCTAAAAATAATGAATGCTTCTGTGGAATTATATTTTTCCTCCGATTTATAAAAATGTTTGAAAATATTCTTTAAAGGCCGGAAAACTCACAAGCGAATCATTAAAATAGGAATAAAAATATGTTTAAAAATCTTAGAAAAAAAGTAATTCCACAGAAGCCTTCATTATTTTTTGCTCTTTCAGATGCATTTTATTGCATTCAAATAGATCAAATAGTAAAGATGTGAGAACTAAAGTCAAAATTCTATAGGATTAACATTACGTCCACGAAATCAAAATGGCGGGTAGACGGGAGCCTTAATGCCGTTGTTGAAAACTGTTCAAAAGGACTATAGATTATTGCTACCGGTATAAAATATTGTTTCAAATGATAAAACAAACCAATTATGATCAGTCATTCAAAAGTGTATTTGCAGTTCTTGCAGGAATTGCTCTAAATCGATACAAGTTCTCAGGATTATATGAATAAAGAGGTCAATTTGACGAAATATAACTAAAACGATATCATAATCAGGATTGTAATTGATTACTATATGATGCTTAAAATTAATACCACAAATTTCACTCCAGATTTAAAACTGTGGAATTAAAATTTTCAGCGATTTTTTTAACACCTTATAGTGTTACGAAAATACTCTTATCATGAAACTACAAACTATTTCATTCAAACAAATTTAATTTATAACTATTATATGAAAAACACAAAATATTAATCTACTACAAAACGATATTTTGAGAAAGTTATAAATAAGAATTTCCAGGGGACAGTATTTGTTCTTTATTTTTGAGAATAGTTTTACATAAGAACAGGAACGATATTACTTGAAATATTCATATTTTCATTCAAACATGGACTGATGTAGTGCAATAAGAATGAGTTGTAAATGTAAGGTAAATACCTATGTTATATGCACTTATGTTCTAAAAAATAAGAGAGTAAATTAATATAAAAATACATATATGTAAAAAAAAATTAAGGAATTACACCTTGGAAGTCAAATAACAGAATAATGTTCGAAACCTGCTGTACGCAATCAAAATTAAATATATCCTAAAAGAGTATAAATCGCAATTAAATTTTTTATATTATATTTTTTTAAATAAAAAACTTTAGTGATTTTTTTTTCTTATTATAGAAAAGTAATTTATAGCGTTACAAAGTAAATTAATAGAATTTTTCTTACATTTTTATTTTTTATCCTTTTCCAAATTACAATTAAGTGTAACTAAATTTATTATTTCATTTAATGCAATTACAAGCATTCATTAAAGAATTTAAAAAATTAAACGTGAATGTCAAGAAATTTTTTGAAAAGAGTTATTAATAAACATGTAAATTACATTTAAACTTTGTTTAAATAGAAGTTTAAAATTCTAGCATGCAGCTTTTGAATAAAATTTTAATAACCGTGTAATAAATATATCCAGTTTATTACGTAATTCATAAATTTATTACTGTTCAAAAAATGTATAGCACACAATAAAAAAATTCTTTACTTACTATATTCAAGTGCCGTCCGCGATTGATGTTTGGATTTAACCCAATCCAAGAATAACTGAACTCTGAAACATCTACCAATGAGAACACACAAAATAAAAAATACGAATAAATACATATCTAGAAACTAGCAACAAGCGTACCGCTTCCCTGTAAATGATGCAAGAAGTGTCAATCTTACTGAAAAAAATTGCCGAAGTTTGGTCATTTTCTCCCGTTTTACAAATGAAATAGCTGAAAAAAAAATGAAGAAAAAATGGCGCTAACGAGTCCGCGATGCCGTTAGCGAAAGAGACGATCATATTTTATTAATTTATTTATTCCGTTTCCCGCGAATATGAGATTTTAAGAACCTGCTTCGCCATGTCGTGTTTCATAAGCCAACAGGTGGAAGAAAACTCATAGAAGATGTCATAAAAATATTGGATGTGACAGTTTCGAATGTACATCGGTTTGTCATTTTGGCAGAACTAATGGTTCTTTAAAAGAGTAGCAAAACAGAGAGAATGGGGAAGAAAAAATAATAATAAGTGAAGAATACTATTTGAGTAAACAATATTTTGTTTCAGAAGCTGTTCTTATTTTGATTTTTGGTTGATTGGTGGTTTCAGTTTTAAAATTAATCAACGTATGTAAGTTATATTTTTTCTTTCATCGCTGTGGGTTTTAAATTTTAAGCAAAAACTTCAAAGAACTATCTAAAGGGAAAAATTTGGATTCTATAATGAAATTTTAGCAGCAATATGTTTGATCTTTTTGCAAATTTATTGATATGCAGAAATGCAAAATATAATATTTAAAAAAAATCAAAAGTTTTATGAAGTATTATTGATTTATGCTTACTTCGAAATCATTTGATGCAATTCTACATTTAAGATTGAAGAAAAGGAAACTGAAATATGAAACAATGTTTTGAAAACTTAGAGATAAGAATGGTAATCTTGAAATAATTTTAAATGTTTGTTTGATTTGAACTCCTACGTTTGCTATTTAGTTTCCAGTTTACAAACAAATTAAAATAATTCATTGATAGTTTTGTTAATAAACATTTATTTTCTTACTAGGCTTTCCTATAATTTCAGCCATAAGAAACACTAAGAAAAATTTTATTTTAAAGAAAAAACTTTTTAAATATAATTGTGATTTTACAGAAAATTAAATTGCAGTCGCGTATTTATTAACAATTCAGATAAAAAGAGCGATTGGCGTTGAATTAAATAATGAAGAACGGGCGTCACAGTATCTCTTTGATGGTGAAATTAGTTCTTACCTACGCAGTTAAAAAGTTGTTTATATGTACTTTCGCTAGAAAAACTGATATTGATATTTCCTTGAAATTGTTTCAATTCATATTTTGTGAATATTTCTTAAATATTTGTATAATATACAGTGTCTTTAAAAAGCAATGATATATGGAAGAGCCACAGTTTAAAAAATTTTTGTAGGGTTGAATAAAAATTGGATTTTGATACAATACATTTCATAAGTACGACTGTTTAGTTGAAGGATATAAATTTTTTTTATAGTTTTAAAACACATAAACTACATTTTTCAATTTTTTTCAATCAAAATAAAATTTTGTAGTAAAATTTTGTAAGATCTAAAATAATTATCCGTGGTCTTAAGAAATTGGAAATTTATTCCGATGTACTTGAAATTTTCTTAAAAAAATTCCACACATGCTACTTGAAGAAACAATTCAACTTTTAATAAAATGTCAACTTTCAAAACTAATAACATACTTGAGTTTAATGCTTTTACTACACGTAATTAAATGTTTACAAAATGAAAAAAAAAATCATGTTTTTTTTTAAATATTTATGATTACTTTACAGACAATAGAAAGTATGATTCTCTCTGAAATTTTAAAATTAATTTTAAAATATTATACCATAAATAAGAAAAAAATTGTATTATGAAAATGTTTGAGTTAAAAATAGTGGAATGCAGCATAAACTCTAAATATTCTGTCAAAATTTCAAACATATCTAATGAAAGTTACTTAAATTACTATGCTCCATATTTGGAAATTTTACATTAAAACAGATTTTAAATAAAATATAAAGATGTTTATAGTTTAAAGTTATTTAAGTTAGTTAACCCCTTTTTTTGTAAGCAGACACGTGTGGTGAGAAAATAAAACTAGTTACCAAACTTTTTTAAAAAAATAATTATTTGGAATAATCACGAGAAAAGTGCAAATAATATGCAAAGAAAAAGATGATTGATGATTTCTTCCAGTTTTTATTCTTTTTGAAAATTTTAATATTGCTATTTCTGATTGTCATGGAAACAAAATGAAAACTCTTTCGAAATGCTAAAAGTTTCACCTATTCAAAAATTTCAAAACATAAAATCATAATTTTTGACCATATCAATTAACAATAACATTCGAGATCCTTAACAATGTAGAATAAATTACCTGCCATTATATGAGATCAAACGAAATTGACGTCCAGTATTTTGAGCACTGTTACTTCCGGAACAAAAAAAAAATCTTTACATATAGTAAACTTCTCAAATATTTATTAAAAATTTCTGAAGTATTTTATTTCACGAACTAAATCAGCTGTCATGACTTAGTGTTGTTATTCAATGAAGTCGGACAAAATTTGTGTCCATAGCGTCAGTTCACTCACATAAAAACAAAACGATGTGTGGGTAATGAAATCAATTTCTCCTTTTTACAGTTATTACTATTCGATTCAAGATTCAGTTTATAGTTTGGAAAACTTTACGAGTATATTTGAGAAAGAGTCATAAAAAAACGTTAAACTCTGTGGAACACCTGCTAATAATTTTGAGACAAAGTTTCCATATCGTTTTCTCTTTTCTCTTTTTTTTTACTTCTTTTTTTCAATACATAGACTTCACAGCTACTTCGAATTTTATGCATCTTTATTTATCGATGGATAATGTTTCAACTATGATGAATTAGTTATTACGTATAGTTGTGTGCTGCCGTAAACAGAAGCACAAGTAATCTGTTATCAACTATGAAGGTGACTAGCAGGTGTTTGAAAGTTGAAATGTCGAATGCAAAAAAGTCCAAAAATTTTTAACAGCTGTTCCAAAACGACAAGACTGAATATTGATTGAATATTTTAAAAAGTAAAATGATGTGAAAGGCTATTGCAAAAGTGCTATATAAAAATTTTAATTAAAATCGAGAACTAAAATTTTAATTCGATTAACGGTCACATGTCCACTAATGGGTCACGAAACGACCAGCTGGTGAAAGAAATATTTGAACACGAAAAAATTCATAATTACATATATCTTCTGAGACAGACAAAGACGCAAGTTAAAAAATTTCGCATTTCTGCAAGTAATAAAGAAGAGCATTCATCTTTGAACAGAAAATGAATTCTGGAAGAAAAAAAATATTTTTGAACTGTAACTCTTGTTTTCCCTTTTATTTAAATCAGTTTTATGTTTTCGGATTACTTTTCTAAATTAATATTTTTCATGAAAAGTTTGTAAATTTCCTTTCTTCAGAGAACAGGCAAATACTCTTATATTAATGCATTAAAGTTTTTTCCCCAACATATTTAGTCTTATGTCTAATTTATGAATGTGTTTTGCTAATTTCCTGAGTTTCAGTTTTTTTTCCCTCATGAGGATGTGTACGTAATTAATAGGGTACCTTAAATTTATATGAAATAAGCCCAAAATTTTTGAAATATTTTTAAACAAAATTAGGGGATTTGCTTATATATAGATCCGCTAGTTTCTTAAAAAAATAAGTATTCATCCGTTAGGCGGCGCGTAAGCAACAAATCGTCAAATATAGCATAATTTCTCTCTCTTTAGTTTATTTACCTTAAATTCACCCGAAAAATAATTATAAATGAAATGACCATTCGTTTTAAGAAAATGAGATGTCTTATTTTCGGAAGTGTTTATATTACTGGTTTGTTGAGTCATCGCCGATGCGTCAGCTCTTATGTTGGCAAAATTTGTACCCAGCTGGCTGAACTAGCTACAATTTTAAAACAAATCAACATTAAATTTAGTGCGCAAAAATTCTCAACCACAGGGATTTTCTGCTCACAAAATAGCCTCTTAGCACGTTCTTCTGAAATGAAATAAATTGATGAATTTTTGAATAACTATTAAGAGACAAAAATGCATCAGATAAGTTAGATTTATATTTGATTTAAATAACACTAAAATTTTTAAGGGGAATCTGAAAAAAGATACTCTAAATCTAGAGTAGTGGTTCTTAAACTTTTAAATCTTTCTACCCCACTACCACGCATAAAAGTATTGAGTGACCCATCTCTCCTAATCTCAACCACAAGCATGCATGAAGAAACTATTTATTTATTTATTTTATTTTTAATTTAACTTAAATGTTGATGATCTTCTTTTGTTAAATTAAAATAAAATATTTGTATTTTGTATGTCCTTGGGAAAAAATAATTTTATCCTAAAACACTGATAAAATATATTTTCTTTTAATAATTATTGAAATATATTCCAACCTAAGTAGAATAAAGCAGTAAATTACAAAATAAACTGGTGACGAAACAGGAAGGATTAACTGTACTAGAATAGCGTTTTCGCACTAGGTGCTGAGACTTATTCGCCTGTGTTGCGCAGAACGTTACGTTTTATACGTTAAATTTTGATTCCTAAGTGAGATCAAATTGCAATGCGACACCGCCATAATTATGCACTTTGTGGTATTTGTTTCAATATGAAAAATATGATTTATAGCTCAATATAGCCAATATTAAGATTTTATAACTGCGCTTCAGAAAAAATCCAATATATTACAGATAATTGAAATGAATAGATCGCGACTAACGTTTCTTTAAATTTATATGTTTAATTTAAGCTTTTTTCGCCTAATGTCAGAGAACCTGATAAAAACTTCGAACTTCGAGTTTGCGATGTTGTAACACATACATCCATTTGCGATGTAGTATTGTTAAAATTAGGAATATTCCAATACTATGCCGTTTTTCAAGCGAATGCATATAGTTTAAAGATTATTTAGCTTTATAGAAAAGGAGACGAAACTCGTAACATATTTTACATTTAAAAAAAGAGATAAAGATAGAAATGAGTAATAATATAAAGTAAGCTTATCTTTACTAGATATAGAATTAATGTTTCTAGATAATAGAATGTAAAATTATTGTACGAGCGTTTTTGATATCGGAAAAAGTGTTCTAATATCGGGTCCTATTCTATAAGATTAAGCCTTAAATTTTTGCGACTCAACATTTCGCTTTGAGACTCCATTTGGAGTCGCAACCAATAGTTTAAAAAGATCTAATGTAGAAGATAGTAACTTAAAATGAAATCGAGAGTACAATATATTTGTAAGTAATAATAACAGTGTGTGAATATATAGTATTGATCAATGCTGAATTTTTCGCTTTGGAAATTATCGCAGGGTTAGAAAATTATTTGGAAATTGAGGAAGTATTTGCTTCGAAGAAAGTGGAAGTAATTTATCAAATTTGTTCCATAAAATATGGAAATTTCCTATCCGTTATTTTTTAAGTGAAATTTTCTCCAAGCTAGCTTCTAATTTCTTTTTAAAATTAATTTAGTGCTATTTGTATTGAAAGATTTATAGATTATGATTACAAGTCTCATTTATAGTGTCAATTTATAAAATTCAGATTCAGATTCTTTGGAATTTCTTCTTTTTTAAAGAAAAAGAAAACTGCAGAATACTAAAAAAAAGCTTTCTTCTCGCGTGATAGATATGGCAATGCCTTTACCCGTAAAAAAAATTGTTTTGAATGATTAACTTAAAGTTTCTGAAATAAATTGATTTCCACGAATCTCATTTTATTGTTTATTCCATCGCTAATCTTATCATCACAATCAAACCATAGAAGCTTCTAAAGTACAAAATAAAGACAACTTTTGACAACAAAAATAATGAAAGCAAAAATCAAAGCTGCGATAAAATCAAATTATTAAATTAAGTATAAAAATTACGACAAAATGTAAATCAGATAATAACAATTTGTTCAGATTTGAAAAGAAAAGCAAACGATAAATTATTTGATGAAATATAAAAATAACGATAAAACAATAAAATATTAAAGTAGACAATAATACTTTGTTCAGATATTAAAATGAAAGCAAACGATAAATTTCTAAATTAAATATATCTTAAGTAAATATATATTAAGTTAAATGTAACTATCATTTTCCTCTAAAATAAAAATAAAATAAATATTTACATGTTAATCGATTCTCTGTAAAAAGTATTCTGACTTTCAGATATTTTTTTGTAATATTATTTCCATATAAATCAAAAAGTCGAATTAAGAGGCAATTCGAATCTAAAGAGAAATATATTCTAAAATTATATTCATTAAAACTTTTCGTTAATTAACGTCTAAAATATTTACAGAATTCTTTGAAGTTTCCTTATTCTAAAATTTATTTTCCAAACGTCATGAAACATCTCATCATTATCATTTATATAAGAAGGTAAAGAAATTTGTATTTAAAATTCAATATCCTCAATTCAAATATTTTTACATTCGGTAGCAAAAATAAAAACATTGAAATAGTTTTTTTTAAAAAAATATTTTTATTTCTAGATTTCATCTTTTTTACATGTGTGCAATACGTAATAAAAAATCAGATATTTTTTTAACATTGTAAAGTCGTCAAAATTTGGGTCACAATTAATAACCTTCGTAATTTTCAATGCATCTGATAAAAATTAGTTATAATATTAAAGATTCAAAAGGCTATAAGCGAAAATGGTCTTATAACTATTTCCACTATAGCCAAACATAATCTTAAGTGGTGTAAATGGTAATGTAAAAGGATAATTAATTAATGAAATTAACATAGTAAATTAACTTCTATAAAGAATTTTTATGTGATGCTGCGAGAATTTTTTCACGTATATCTGATATATCATCTTAGAAAAAGTATGAATTTCAAAATATCGTAAGATTCCACATGTAAGTTTTAAACAATGGGAACTTAACCAAAAACCTGGTATCCTCTATTTTGGACCCTCACATTTTTGCTTACGCCATTTTCTAAGAAAACAACAATATGTTAGCACGTATTTAAAAAATTATTTACTGGTCTTAAGACACGTGGAGATAATCCAAATGTTTAAGATATTTGGCACATTACAATCCATTTTATTTTCACATTTATATTTATTAAAACATAAAACTAATATCTTCAACATTTTTATCTTTTTAGAATTGGAAAAAAAAATTACATATCGCTTGAGGAAAATTTTTTTTTCAGTTTATTTATTTGTTTTGTCGTCATATGTTTGACACTCATTTTATAAAAGGTAACCCATTCTTTAAAAAGAGTGACATTACACTACATTATGATTATAATAATTTAATTTAGTTTGCTCGAGGTATATTTACATTGCTCAGATATATTTAATTTAATATTTTATCGCCTGCTTTTATTTAATACCCGAACAGAATATTTTATTGTCTACTTTAATAACTTATTGTTTGCTCTAATTTTAATATTTAATTTAATAATTGATTTTCATGGCAGAATCACCTGTTTTCATTCTCTTTGTTGTTAACATTGGCAACGTTTTTGTACTTTGAATGTTTTGCATGTGAAAATAAAAATGCATTAGAACTTGAAGATGTTACTTTCTTTTCTTCATAGTTATTGGTTCTGTGAATTCTAGGCTTTGGAAGTACTCTTAAGTTACGCTAATTTATCTTTATTTTGAATAATTCTACTTTTTAGAGAATTTAACAGGAAAAAAAAAAACGTTAACACGTGTTAAAATGAAATCAGCGAAGCCATTTTCAATTTTTATTACTTTTTCTTTCTTAATTTTATGCATGTATATATTACGTAAAAATATCACTTCAGAATAATAATAAAAAATTAAACCTGCATTTTTTTGGTGTTCTTGTTGCTTTGTTAGTAGAACTGCTCATGAAAATATCTTAAGGTTTGCAGCTCAGCCTACCAAACCTAAAAATTTAATGATATGGACCTATTCAAAAAAAAAAAAAAAAAACTTTAGCTGACTCCTGATCTAGAGTTACATAATGGTTCATGACAACTTAATTTAGAACAAGTGATTTAGTTATTTCGTTCGAACTCCTCCTCCTTCCCTTCTCGTTGCGTTATTGAGTAATTACTTTTCGAATTCAGCATTCATCTACAGGTTTCTTAAATAAAATGACAAGAATGCAATGTTTCAAATCTGTGGAAACCTTTGTCTTGTATATTCTACTTATTTTAATATTTCCATGATCATTTAATAATTCACGAGTTTATGTATCCGACTATTTTCGAAACCATTATTTTGAGGGGGGGGGGGGATGTATAAAAGGATTTTTTTTTTTGTTATTTAATATCACCTGAATTAGAATGTGCATAGCAAATATTTTAAAAATTTTATTACTATAAAAAAATTTTAAAATGCAATTTTTTTAGCATAAAATAAGGAAAACATAATACATTTACAAAATATTCTCTTTTCATAAAATATCTTATTCAGCATATGTATAGATATGACATCTGTACAGCGCTTTCACTAGGAATTCTTAATAATTCACATTATTTGCAGAGTTATCGTAAGTCGAAATAACACGTTTTGTTTTTTTTTAAATTTCTTTCCTTATGCATTAAAATGTGAATAAATCCACATATAAATCATACATTATGAAAATCCTAGTTCAGGTTCTTAAAAACAATATGAAAAACATTTCTACCAAATTTTATCAATATGTAAGAAAACACGTTTAGTTACCACCTATCAAATATTATAAGCGTAATATAAAATATATTCTTCAGAAAATGGATTTAAAGTTAATACTTAAATCTCCATTTGTACAGAAAACAAATATATACCTATCAAATAAACTCAAAATCTCACTTTTATAAATCACACCTTCTTATCTCTCTCTCTTTTGAAATTTGATTTTCTTGTAGTTCTAATTTTTTTTCCCAAGCCATTTTTGTTGATGGTAATGAAGATCGTTTGGAGTCAGCAATACAAAGAATATCAAAGTTCTTAAAAACATCAATTGCTTACTGCCCAGAAATCACATCAAATGGATGTACTCTATTTTTAACACTTTCTTATAACCATCATTAAAATATATTACAGATATATATATCCCCGAGTAAATGCTTCATGGTCGATAAATATATCTTTCGAGATTATTTTCCGCAAGCAACCATTGAAACATTCACTGGAATTCTACGTTTTGCCATGGATACATTTTTTTAAATAAACTTTGATCACAAAAATTTAAGTATGCAGATTTAATGGAATTAACAATGGTTTTAGAGAGTCTTTTGCAGTTTTCATTTTTATTTTGTTCCGCAAGCAATAGCACGTTGATATTTACACCAACTAAATTCTCCTTTCGGGCATTGGCCGTGCTTTGGCTGATCCACTTCCGAACAGCTGTGAAAAAATGCTGCTGTTACAGCGCTTTGCATTCATGGTAAATCACTAGCATTGCTTCTAATAGCAAAACTATAGTAATTTTGAAATTTATTAATCTATTTTTTTTTCTATACCTAATCCTATCCGACTTGATTTTAGTTTACGAAGGCGGGTTCCGACACTTTTCTGAATGTGCCCTATGCACTCATATTTGATGACACTATTTTTTATATGTGTGTCTTTCACTACTGAGTAACCTTGTGAGTCACCTTAAGAGGACGGAAACCTTAGCTACCTCAAAAGGCAAGACAGTTCGAAAATACGATATGCACCAACAGGTTCCACGCTGAATGATGACCCAGAACGATTATATGAACAAATGTGATCATAGGATACATTCAACCTTTTGTTTCGCGCACATATGCGACATTTCTTTGATTTTATTTGTACATTTCAATTTTACCCGTATCAATGGATAAAACTGCCACACATTCATTTAATGATGTGGGACCTCGTCGTTGTCAAGTGCCATCAGAAGATACACCGCAGCTTGTCAAACCCTCCTCCTGATGATTCATCTATTTTATTTCAGAAGTTGCAGAGTTCATAGAAATTTGTGCAACTTTCAGCAACTTTTTTTCACAGTTCCTGAAAGCTGACTTTGATAAACATGGCATCTAATGCAGCACTCTGCTTTTTCGAAGCATTATGGCCTTTTCCAATTAACCGCATATCTAAAACAAACTGAATATTGATATCATTCATCTTGTTTCCTTTTATAGGTGACAAAAAACCATGACCAAAGTTGCGATTTGGGCATTTCAACAGAATATTGGAAAAAAAAACCCTAAGACTTAAGTTCTAAGCTTTGTGATAAACACAATGGGCAACTCGGCATTTAAAAAATACTTGAAATTATTCCTAGACCGTAAATTCTATTACCGAGTATATTTATATCACCTCTCTCTCTTCTCTCTTTTAAACTTTCCTTCACTATAGTGTCCTCAGTTCCAAATTTACATTCACCGTTCGTGCTGAATGTATCAGTTGTCTGACAAACAGAATGACGATTACCACGGAATTTTCTTTTCTTACATTGTCGTTTATTTTTCTACTCCCCTTGTTTTATATATATAAAAAAAATATTCATTTCATTTTGTCAAATTGTCAAACTTCACGTCAATTTGTAATATCAATTTTATTTTAAATATATTTATATTTTGTGTGACAATAACAAATCAAGTGTTTGAAGCCCACCTATAGAGGGCGTTTAGTAAAGGGGCGTGTAAATGTGTCACTTACACTATTCATCTCAGATCAGAACCAGGCTCAGAGCACAGAGTCTTATTATGTAAGCGATCCAATAAGGGTTGTGAGTAATACGATCGGGGTAGTACTTAATAAATGTTGTTGTAGCTTTACAACCAGTTCTCTAATCTTTGTCTCAGAAATATAGACAACAGTTAAGAAATTTTCTAGGTGACCAGTTATGCTAACAGAAAATTGCGTGGATCACCAAAGTAATGCAAAATGACATAAAAGGAAGAAAGGAACTGTTGTTATAAATTGGAAGTTCATTATTATTAAGTAAAGTAAAGGAAGTGCGTGTCTGTAACAATCAGAAGTGGCAGAAAGTTGATTTTATTAATGTCACACTGGAAGCACCACGACGGTTATTGGTGAAGGACTTTGTAATTCTGAATCTTGGTCAAGTGACGAGGACGACACCTGAGCTAGCATTCCTTCTCCTAACTTCCACACCTTGGGAAGGCTTTGAGCCTCGACAGATTCGACATGCATCATCTCCGGCTACAAAGCGAGTCATTAGTGGCATCAAGGCTAGAACTTACGAAGAAAACAGCCGGCCGAGAGTCGGCTACCATGACCACTAGGCTACTGTGGCCACAAGGTGGCAGATAAAGTTTATCAATAAAAGGGGGGGGAGGAGTAGTTCAGTAATAAGATAAAAATATATTTAAGTTAAAACGTGAAAAGTATATTATGTAATAATACTCTACATAACAGCTTAACTCATTAACACCAAGTCTCCCATTTTGTTAATCTACAATTAATATTCCTTTTCTTCACAAGTAATTAAGAAGCGTATATTTCTATTTTTTTTCCCCATTGAATATTAAGGAACCTTTTTTCATTGGTATTTTTTTAAAAACGTTTGTAATGTAAATTCAATTTTTTTAAATTTTTTCAATCTTTAGCAAAATTTCCATTTTTCACATAAGAAAATCACTAAAAATAATTAAATCGATTGTGGGAGTTTAGAAACGTTGAATATGGAGAAAAATGGTTCTTTTTTAAGTCATAACAAACAGAGGTCGATAAAATTAATTTAAACGGGTTTTACAGTTGTTTGTTTTGAAAGGTCCCCAAATGAGAAACTTGGCGTGTTCTGACTAACAAAAGGAAGTCCTCAACTCTTTTGCCTGAATAAACCTGCTCTATTTTCTTTTCTTTGCTGTTATTAAAGGACAGATGATTTTGTCAAACTGTGTGATAAATTCTTTATCAGCATTCTAAGCTAAGCCTTCAGTAAGCAAAGCTCATTTTCGAAAAATTTCTTTTCTTTCATTTTAAAGTAAAAATGCCGCTTAAGTTTTTAATTGTGTAGAAAGCTTTAGAATATGGAAACGTAAGAATCGGACGAATTCTCAGCAGACGAGGGCAGTATCACTTGTTAGTCACCAGATCCTGGTCAGATAACTGATGAAGAAAATTGTATTGAAAACTATTTAGATGAAGTAGAGCCGCTTGATGTATGCGCAGAAGTGGAACTTAATTTCAAGCGGTGTGAAACACTAGAGAAGAAACTTGCATCGAAAAAGAGGAAGAAGTGTCTAAAAGGTAATTCTGTTTCAAGTGATGAAGATGACTTGAATAAAAGTCAGTGGCAACAAACAGAGCATAAGAAGTCGACAAAAAAAAAAATGGTTAACCTAAATGATGCTATTAGGAGAAAAACACTAAAAGAACCAAAGAAGAAATCATATGTTTGGAAAAAAGCTGATACCCTGAATGTAGCTGTGGTAGTGGCTTCGCGAGATGAATAGACAAATGTCTCAATAAACATTTTTACGGGGACATTGTGATGTGTTTGATGAAATCAGAGAGGTTGGCATCGTTGCCAATACCTCGACTTGGACCACACTCACCAGTGAACTCTTAACATACGCTTTGATGATGAGAATCATTTTCTCACACAGACTGGAAAGCAATCAAATTGTAAAATGTGTTAAAATAATAATCGTCTATGGTGCGAAAAATGTAATGTTATGCTACACAAAAGTAGCGTACTTCCGTTTCAAACAAAAATGTAAAAGAAAAAAGAAATTAAACATGTAAGAACATTTAGGAATTCTTTATTTTATGGCTTGAACATATTTGGTATGCACGTAAGGGATACATAATTAACTTTATTAATAATTTAAAAATAATTTTTGGAATTTCTAACTTGATTTAGCAAGATATTAAAATTAAACATTCATTTCTATACATTGCGGCAGATGTAACTCTGTTACCCCCATTAGGTACCAAGTCTTCTATTTTGGGACCATATATCTTTTAACCATTCAAAGATATTTTTTTTAATTTATACAAATTATGATTAGAGACGTATATTGAACCTTAAAACATACAAAAATTTTAATTCTTTCAGCCAAAATATATATTTTTAATTAACCATACAAAATATATAACTATAGTGATTTTCTTAATAACATTTTCTACATTTTATTTTGTATAATAAAACTAATTTCCCAATAACTATCCCTCGCAATTGAGAAAATTTCGCAAAATAATATTTTTTTTGTTTTACTCAATATCTAAATCGAAGTAAAATTTAAAAATAAATAATGAAGTTCAACCTTTACATTACATTCAATACAACAAACAGCGAGAATGGCAAAGAGTAGTTACACAAATGATGAAACTGATGATTTTCTACTCAGTGATGTTAACTGTTTGTGCAAAAGTTGATGTTTTGGAATATTGGAAAAGGAATGACGAATGTTTTGGGGGATTTTCAAAGGGCGTCGTACTGAAATTTTTTTTTTTTTTTTTTTTTTTTTGAAAAAATAAAAGGAAAACAATCATTGATACTTCTACAATGAATTATTTCATTCTTAAAGAGTTTTTTTTTAAACCACCCACGTATAGGACTCTAAATTTCGATTAGAATAAATATTCACTCATCTTCCAAACGTGTGATAACAGCCCATTAAAATACAGACACGCAATTATTTCATTAGTATACGTTTTGAACCTGACACGCAAAATTTAAATTTTGCAGAGTAGTTTTTTTTTCATGGGAAACGCGAGCTCCACTCATGAACACTTAAAGATTTATTCACGTTAAAATACTTTTTACCTCTATTTATGTAAACATATATCGTTTGGACAACAATTCTTGAAAAGATCAACGATGTATTATTAAATCTATTGCTAACGTTATATACATCGAGCGAAACGCTTTGCTCTTTGAAACAAATGTAGTCGTAAAGTTCATAATTAATTAAATGCCGTTTTTACCCTTTTTTTTTAAAAAAAAAAATCCAGTAATGGGAAAGGGAAAACTCCTGAAGTCAATGGGAACTTTGGGGACCCAATTGACTTGTTAGTCATTATGAACTACTTAAAACACTTTTTAAGTATACAATTATTTTCGTTATAAGGTAAAATATGTCTTTTAATACATACACATACCTACATAATTACATACATATATATATATACACACATAAGGAATCATATAATATACCCAAATTTGTTCAAGTGAAGTATTGGGTACCCCTTGGCGACTTTTGGATTTTGGATGCGATAACGATTTAACGATTTAAATATGGTGATTTAGGTTACGTTAACCTTTCTTTATTCTACTTCATTACGAATCACTACTTCAGTGATTTCTTCTTTAAGCTGGTGAGGCTGCGGTTTCCAAGGTGGTCATGGTATCGAAATCGAGATAGGCGGTTTTTCTTCGAGTCGTAGATTTGAGCCTTAATGCCACTAAAGAATTTGATGCCACTGTGTAGGCGAAGTTGATGCACGTTAAATCTGTCTTGGCTCAGAATCCTCCCGTTCTCGCCATTGAACTATCACCAGTTAGAAACAGATATAATTAACTACGGCAGCTCTTAACCAACTGTTATTTTAAAAAAGCTATCGTACTATTTCATATCATATAACAATAAGCAGCGAATTTCTTTTTCTTTTAATTATTATTATTATTATTATTATTATTTTGAGCTTTGGTTTTTATCCTTAACCGTTATTTTTAAGAACACCTTTATACAAACTTGATATCATAACGAAGAAAAGTAATTGTTTCCTTTTCTGTTTTTCCATTATATTTATCTATTGAAAAATTACTTGTATTTACATATACATTTAAACGTTTGATTGGCTTAAGGCAGTTTCTCTTGTACAGTCGTTACAACCATCTTTTCATAATGTAATTCACTGAAGTAAGATGGTTTGATCAATAATTACTAGAAGGTTCGAAGGTGTGTAAATTTACGGAGTACCTCTCCCCAGAGTGGGAGATACCTCCACATCAGAGCTATTAAATATGAGAAAATTAAGAGAGTTCCATAAGATTTGCTAAAAGGTAGGAAGAGAAATTACGGTCAACATTATATGTCCGCCAATCGGACATATAGGACGAAGTCGGTTCCCCTCGGCCGCCGCGATGCGGTCGAGCGAGAGGTCCGGAAAGGCAACCTCTTTCTCCGCAGCACCGGTATCGAATGAACGAGGCCTGGGGAGGTGGGAAAAGTGTGCAGAGAAAGGAGCGTTCTGATTGGTCGAACGCTCGAGGAGAGAGAGAGAGAGGGGAGAATCCGCCAGCTAGCTGACTTTTTCTCCGAGGGAAAAAAAGGAGAGAAAAGGAAAGTCCTTCGATACCGTTCGAACATAAATTAAATTTAGAAAAATATGTTAGTTGACAAAATTGAGGGTCGGAAGGTTTGGATGTCAATTTGTGACCTAATTCGAGTGGAATGAAGTCAATAAAAGCAATTTGGAAGAGGAAGGAGAGATATTTTAATGATTTGGCGGATTGTTTTCCGTCCAGGATTTAGAATTTTGAATATCTGGGTTTTAAAGAGATGTATGCGTAGCAGCAATTATTTAGACTGGTTTGATTAAGATAGGTTTAATTTGGAATAATTAATTTAAGAATTAAATTTAATTTTTTTAAAAAATTAAATTAAAATTTTTAGAAATGAACAACAGTGCTAGTGGGTACCCAGGGAACACCACTAGTTTGTTGTACAGGGTTTGTGATCCAAATGAGGTATTGAGGTTGCAAGTGTGAGCTCTTTTGATGGTAGGGAAATTATCGAACGTTTGTTCGAGTAGAGCTCTGGGGCGTTTGACGGCTGCCTTACGCCTAGGACTGATTTTGTAGTTTGGTTGCGACCTCAATAGCGCATTGGGGTGGCTTGGTAGTTTTTGAAAGAAGTTTTTAGATTGCCTTTTAATGAAAGTCATAATTGATTCTATTTTAAGATCCCTATAGATGACTTCATTTCGAACAAACCAGGGAGCGTTTACAATTTTCCTAATGTAGGAGTTGGTTGCAATGTGCAATTTCTTAAGGTGAATCATGGCTCTAGCTCCCCAGATTTGGGATGCGTACGTCATGATCGGTCTTACAATGGTTTTGTAAAGCAAAACTTTGTGTCTGATCGCCAAAGTACTCTTTCGAGCAATAAGTTTGTTAATCTGGAATTGAGTCGCTCGCCCTTTAACACAAGTGTGTTCAATTTGTTTTGAAAAAGTTAATTTGGAATACAGAATGCACCCTAGATACTTGTAATGTAGTACCCAGGGCACTGGTTGGTCAAAAACTTTTAGTGTTGCCAGGTTTGGAGGTCTCTGTCTCCTCGTGAACAAGATGGCTGCACTTTTGGACGAATTAACTTTGATTTTCCAGTTCATGAGCCAGAGCTCTATCTGGGAGATGTGTTGTTGGAGATAGGAGATGACGAAGGGCATGCTCCTGTTTTGTGTCAGCACAGCAGGGTCATCAGCAAAGAGAACTAATTGCGTATTAGTAGTCTGTGGTATGTCGTCGACATATAAATTGAAGAGGGCGGGGCCAAGCAGACTTCCTTGAGGGACAGATGATTTGATTGGTCGAGCAGTGGAGAGGGTGTGTGCTATCCAAACTCGAAAAGTTCGGTTTGAAAGATAGCAGTAAAGGATTCGAATTAAATTTGGTGAGAAATTTAATCGCATGAGTTTATAAATAAGTCCAAGGTGCCATATTTTGTCAAAAGCCTTGGCTACGTCTAAGAAAAGTATATCCGTGGTGAGTAATTGTTCAAAGCCTATGTGAATCATTTCTGTGACTCGCAAAAGTTGGTGGACGGTACTGCTCTTAGGTACGAAGCCACATTGCTGCGGGATAATAATATTATTCGCAGTGATGTGTTGATTCAGGCGGCGAAGAATTACAAATTCGTATACTTTACTTAAGCTGCTAAGCAAAGAAATTGGTTTATAATTTTGAGGAATGTCTGGTGCTGACCCGTTTTTATGGATCGGTACTACCACGGCTGGTTTCCAGTTGTCCGGAAAATAGGAATTTCTTAACATGCAATTAAGCAAATAGGTTAAGTATACAAGGTATTTGTGGGGAAAATTTTTAATCATGCGATTAGTGATTCCATCTGCCCCTGGAGCCTTACAAGGTTTGATTTTATTAATGTATTCCAAAATTTCCGTCGGTTTGGTTGGTTCTATGAAAAAAAAAAGAGAGGGGAGCCGCTAAGCGGTCACCCACCCGGTTAGTGTCAGCAGCGCAATGTGCTGCGTTTTCATTCTGCGGCGATGCTACCGGTCGATCAATAATTATTAGTATACTGATAAACACATATCCTTCCTTTCCAATATATGAGGCTATAATTATTACATAATTTTCATTTTTCTAAATTTTGTTTTTCAATCACTCTGCTTATTTTTAAATTGTTTGGTTCTTTAATAGTTTGTTTTGATTTTTGCTGTTTTAAGGTTTCAGACTTTTGATATATTGAGTAGTGAATTAAATTTTAATTGTATTAGCATAAAATTAATTTGATTCTTGATTATTTCCTTAAATACTTTTCTCACAACTATTTTGCTTTAGTTTTGGATATTCTTTGACTTTATCATGTTTGTGATATTTTCTATTTGAGTTTTAAATATATATATATATATATATATATATATATATATATATATATATATTTGTGTGTGTGAGTGTACGAGTTGTTTAAAAACGCTTCTCAAATTCCCTTTGTAATAACACCGGTGAGAAACGAGTTTTTTGAACATGGGTTTCCTTTTAAAACTTCACACTTTGCGTAACATAATTTTATTATACCTCAAAATTTAAGACCGAGATTGAGAGCTCTGAATCAAATTGAATTTATTCAATAATTAGTTTTAATAATTATTTTATTATTTCACGTTAATTAAATTTATCATCTAAAATAAATACGCGTAAAATGTTTTGGCTAAATTAAGCATTATGTTAATCAATTAAGCTACATGTAATTAAAATTAAAGCAAACGGTAAATTAGGTTATTAAATTGAGTACAATTATGCTAAATGTAATTAATATTAAAAAAAAACCCCGATCATTTATGATATGAAATTAAATATATTCAAGCTAAAAGTAATTAAAATTAACGCAAAGAAACAAATTATTAAATTGAACATTACATCAGCTACGTTATTGAAGGTAAAGCAAACGATAAATTATTAAACGACGGATTTGGCGACTTGGCGAGAAACTTGGCGTAAAATGTAATTCTTTCAATAACTAGTTTTAATCAAATAATTTTTATTAATTATAATTAAATTATCATAATGTCATCCAAAACTATCGTGTTTTGAAAATTTCAGCTCAATTGAGCGCTGTAAAATGTGAGAAAAAACTTCTAAAGTTTTGAACCAGACAATATGAATTAAAAAAAATTCATTAAAAATACTACAGAACAAATCCAAATTAGACAGCATTTGGAAAATAGAATACATAAGAGATTAGAATAATGTATTTGTAACTTTTTTATTTCTTTCCCCAAATTTCGCAATTCTTAATGTATCCTCCATCAAACGCACTCTTCACTTTTGGATATAGTCTCTATTCTCTTCCATGCACACAAGTCCATGTGTCACTAGTCGAGCGAACTCGTCAATATATTCCGATGGCGTTTGCGACACCGGATTCCTGCATTTCCCTCGACGTCAGAACGAAAGAAACGCCCTTTAAATCGCTAAGTTACCTTTGGGGATAGAAAAAGTCGTGAGTGCGAGGTCGGGTTCAATAACTGCTCCTTGCTGAACCTCATCTTTAGGCGAATCGCCCCCTTATTCAGTTCTCAAAACGCAAAAGACACCCGCGAACAACGCAAACCAATGCACCACAATAAAGGGCGCTTATAGCTTTCCGATACAAGAATTTCGAAAATCCGACAACGAGCATCGAAGATATAGGCATGGAGGCTTGAGGGGGTTCTCGTCAAAACTTCAATACCTAAAGAAGCTCCTCATGTGTTGGTACTTAAGTGTGTTCATGTAGATCGGCTGTGTTTCAACAGAAAAAGATTGAAATGAGATATTTAAATATATTGAACATATTAAATGGTCGACAAACCTTATTTTACGCAGAAAAATATTCCATTAAAAGAACAGACACATTTTAGTTGCAATAAATAAAATCTTATTAAAAAGATCTTTTTAGCTACAATGAAAAAGAAGGGAAAAGAGAGAAATGAATTAATGTGTCATATATTTTAAACAGTCCTCAATTTTCAGTAATAAAAGTCTGTGACTCGCGCGTGTGGAAAGTTACGCAACACGCAAGACGGGTCGGAGCTAATTGTACACTCGCGCTAATTTTATACATTCATTCGTTACGACATATTAAGTCAATGTTTACATTTTCTGGTGTTACTGTAGAAGCGACAGACAGGCATTACTTTCAATCAAGCCTGTGACATTCAATTTGTTAAGTCCTCCCGTTGACGTGGTGTTGATGTTAAGAGAGGGAGAGGGGGTGCCAGCTCAGGTGTAGTCCTCGTCACTTGACCGTTATTCCAAATTACTAGGTCCGTCGCCAATAGCCCTCGTGTTGCTTCTAGTGTGACTTTTATATAAACTAAACTAAAAAAATAAAATCAATTTGCTAAATTTGATTCTTCTTGCGCTACATATTAACAAGTTTTCGTTTTCACTTCCTAAAAATAATCATTTCAAATCAAATAAACTATTATGTAGAAATCCTTTCCTATAATGAATCACATTAACGACAGAAGTCATACATTTGGGGTACATTCTTTGAATTTCATAATTTTGCCGATACTTGTTTTAAAATAAAAAAGCAGAAGAAACTGCGCTAAACAAAGAAAAACTGCAGAAAATGTACGATTTATTAAATACTCTGAGCTACGTAGAAATTTTATTTAAAAAGTTTTCCATCCCCAATGAGTAAATAGCGCTTGATTCATTATAAAGAAAATTTACATATGTACTCGATAATCAATGTTTCGAGAACCAGCGTTTATTTTTAAAACGTTTTTCTGAATTTCACTTGGTGTGTGTGTGTGTCATCAAATTTTCGATCGTTAATTTAACCAACTTCCCATCAAGCTAGAGTTTGAAATTTTGGGACTCGTTCGTACTCGCCTAACAATGCAATATTTAGACATTTGCCACAAGTTTTAACTTATATTTTCTTCAATAATGCAGTTTAGCCCAACCACTTGGCACGATTTCAAAAATTGGCACCAAACTTGGCATTTTTTTTTTTTTTTTTTTTTTTTTTGGCTGAGCGTTAAATCCGTAAAACGGACCGGAGTAGCCCCATTTGGCAAAATACCGCCAAATAATTCCTGTCGCCAAGGGAGGTCGGGTAAAAATGCCTTCCAACCATTTAATTTACCGGATGAATCAATTAATTTTAGTTAGTTTTAACGTTTTTATGTATTTCACTTGGTGTGTGTCATCACCCTTCCACTTGCTTAATTCTTGAATCCAACTCGCACTAGTTGCAGAGCCTTAAAATTTGGTACCGTTCTTACTTACCTAACAATGCAATATTTGATAGTTTTCGACTCATATAACTTATTGATTTCAATAATTTTCTTTAATATACTTGCCATCATATAAAAAACTTGTTGCCAAAAACGTTGGTTTTATCTCTGAATTATTATTTTTTTGTACAACAAGAACTCATCTGCGAATTGACTGAACTTCAACCTTAACATTTTTTTCTAAAAGTACACCTATATACAATTTAATGAAATTTTTTTTAAAATTTTTAATCACAAATAACTCGAATCGGAATAACATAGGCCCATTATAAATTCAGAATGCTTAAAAATATAAAATTTCACAGTTTGAAATAAGTGTTAGGCATTGGAAAATTACTAAAATATCAAATGCATCTGAATAAGTTTGACACCCATCACATACGATTCATAAACATTTTTTTCTGTGTCAAAAAAAAAAACGCTTCTGATTCGAAAGTAGCCAGTCAGCCACTGCTCTCCTGCATGGGAGCGCAGCGTTGCCCGAGGAACACCACTTGGAGGTCGGCTACCTGTTGTTCCTCGAGGGCTGTCCTTCCTCTTCACACGCCTGATGTGACCCTTCTGGACAGCCCCGGGGAAGTCTTGCGACAACCCCTTCACTCTCATACCTCTGAGAAATGGGTCCTTTTGCCTTTGACTCTAGATCGAATAAAATGCAAAAAAGAAAAGAAAAAAAAAATGTCGTGCGTTGATGGAAAGGGGCGTGGATCAACGCGTCCACAACAAAATACCCGGCGCGCTTGTTTGAAAAGTGAACGTATTTCAAAACACTGTCATTACAACAAATAATTTGGAATGGGGATTGCCAAAGAAAATGCTTTTGACATCAGTGAAAACTAAATACGCTCTTAGAGCTTCTGAAGGTACGAAATTTGGAAATAATTGTGGAGCGCGCCGGGTGCCTTCCTGGAGGTCTTAAGGGGTAGCCAGCCCACATTCGTGTGACACGTGGGGGAACCAGGTAAACCCCACGCAGCCAGCCCGATGAAGAACTCGCTACATTAACGAAGAGAATCTTCCTCTCCCAGTGTGAAGAGCTTCGGCGCTCAGCCACTGGTGGGGCTTTAACAGTGCGTTGGTGAGAGGGAGTGGACCAACGCTGCCACTTTTCGTGAGTCACATGATCGGTCATTTCAAAGAATCCTCCTCCTTAATCTTTCCTCCCTAATAGCTGCATCAAATTCAATCACATTTTTTTTAAAAATTATCTGTGTTTCATTTATCATAGTTTATTGCTTATAAACGTATAAAAGTCAATTTTTTCCGAAATTACTATTCCATCTGCTGATAAATATTTCAATCAAATTATACACTTCTTGTACTTTTTGAGTACTAAGAGTATTAACAGGAATTTTGATTTATTTCTATTGTGAGATTCTGGTATCTTGCTACACCCTACTTGTCTGTCTTACAAATGCATGTTTGTTTTCAAAATAAAAAGATGTCTAACGTGATGGTACTTTTACCTGATTTATAAATCCAAGGCAATCAATAATCACAAGAAAACCTGACTTGATGAAAATGCAAGAATTTCAAGCCTATTTTATTTGAGGGAATAAACCTAAATTGAATTAAATGGTATTGAAAAGGCCGTTGAATAAGGTTTTGAATTTCTTCAAATTTTCAATTCAGAAGAATAATGCCAATGTAACTTTATTATTTAGTATTAAATATTCCCAAATCCAATAAAACGATATGATTGTCCGGAAAGTATATTAAATTAAAGATAATGTTTTTAATTTATCATTACTTATTCAGGAGAATATGAAAATGAATTTCAAATAAATTTATAATAACGAACCAAAAAGTATTTGTGCATTGTAATAAAAGATATATATATATATATATATATATATATATATATATATATAACATTCCAAGATGGCATATTTTATAAATTCATTTCTTTATTGAAAGTATGTAGCAATGTGAAACATATATGAAGCATACATGAAGCAGTATACGTCCGTAATACAAGTTAGATATCTTTTCACCTATTTCATATTGTGGAATTTAGGCCTAACATGACAATGCGTATGAAAACATACATAGAATTTGGCATGGAAAACCGCAGCCTTCTTACCGGAAAATCGGCGCTAATTGTTACATACTGCATCAATGGTAAAGACTTTTATGCTAATCATTCATACATACAATCCGAATATAAACTCTTTAAATAATATTTACTGCTTTCAAGAATTCCTAAATGTATCTTATATTTGACAAATTACAGATCTAAATCAGTGCCTTGAAGAATTAAAAATTACAATTCCTTTTTAGTGACTTCCGATAAGACTTTTGATTAATAAAATTTTCATTTCAATCTTTGGGTTGATTCCATGTTTGACGGGTTCACTTGGCGCGGAAAAGTTTTTCGGTGCTATTTATCGCCAAATTGGCTACCATTCGTTGTTTTTGGTAACCTTGTAAATTTTTGTACGAGACGCGACGCCATGTTTTTGGTGTTTCTAACGAAATCGGATTTGGAAAAACACGCTTTGGGTGCCGATTTCGCACAATTTTAAAAATTCTCCAAGTGGATCCTTCAAACTAGGATTTAAACCAATCTTAGAGCAATTAAACTTCGTATTACACTTCTGAACTGAAAGTTTAAATTATTAGCAAAACCTTGTTATTATATAATTGTACCCAGTGAAAGTTTTGTTCAAAATTTATTACTTCATAATAAAAATGTCTTTAATTTTAACTCAGTCGTCGATCGAAAAGAATACTAAATGTTACAAAATTATATTACTCATTATTTATTATATTACTCAATTAGACTACTCATCTATTGTAATTTATTTGAAACGGAGCAAAAGGTAATTTATATATTTCAGAAAATGACATCAGTATATTCTCAAATACTTAACAAAAATGTTCCAGGCTTAACAAGAAAATCCTCAAGTTGATCTATAATTTTTACTGCGCCACTTGGCGGGAAATTTTTTTCTTGTCGATTTATCGCCAAATTGATGACTTTTTCGTTATCTTTTCGTAACTGTAAATTTCTCTCCCAGAATCGACGCCATGTGTTTAGCGTTTCTAGCAAAGCCCGATTTTAAAAAACTTGCTTTTCGTGCCATTTTTGCGCGATTTTAAAAATTCTCCGAGCGGCCCGCTAATCCAGGACTTTACCAAAACCTTTTAATTTTTCTTTGAAAGCTCATTGAAAAAACATGCAGAAATACAGTTATTGCACCTAAAAAAACTTATGGCGAATAGAAATAGCTTTTATTGAAATGCATCATAACCTGAAAGTTACAGCCGAGGAGGAACTGGAGGACGCGCTTTAAGTATTACCCTATCAGAAGAAGAGCTTACCTTAGGAGGACTTACTTTTGGTCTTGTGCGGATCTTCCGTCGAATGGACTCATAGTAAGCAGCCAAAGGACTTACCTCTTTCGGTGCTGGCTGTTTCGGTGTAACCTGCAAAGAAGTGTTTTCCTTAACATCTACGGGGGAACTTACCTTTTTCTTTACGGGAGTAGCCGTTTTCCCCTGAAAGGAAGTATTAGGAATAGCAGGTTTACTGACCTCGATAGGAGCAACTGGAGTCGAGTTATTCTGAAAAGTAACGTTAGTCTTAATATTAATTTGTTCACTTACCTTAGATTTCTTGGAGTATCTTACCTCTGGTATTTCTTCCCAGTCCATGGGTTCGTCGAGTTCGCTGCACTCCCACTCCATCTCCTCGACATGGACTTCTGAGCTATCCCATGCCATGGGTAAGCTACCTGCAATGAAAGACTCTGCAAAAGTTAAAAAAGTATCCATCATCTATAGTGAAGAGGAAAAAAATAAATTGAAATGCTTAAGACTGATACAAAATCAGATTAAATCCAAAGGAAATGAGATATCAATGCAAACGGTATGTTTTATGATCCACAGAAGCAAATCTTTAGCTTTTTTGGCGATTTTTGGGAGACAAACTTGACGCAACTTCGCTTCGCAAAATATGATGCCAAACTGGCGATTCTTGTTTCAATCATCGAGCTCCATGACCTGTAACCAATCAAATTGAAGTAATTTAAAGTGAAAGTTAAAGTTTTTAAAAATTGAGAGAGTTGAGTTGTTTCAAACAAATCACATCTAACTTTTATGTTGGTATTAAATTAATTGTATTTTCATTACTTTTAGATACTATTGAATACATTAACATTTTTTGGGGTTAAAATTAGTTAAATTTACAAAATTTTGTTTTTTAGCCCTCGTTAAAGTTATATGTGATAATTTGGTTTCCTGCACAAATTTAGTGAAGCACAAGTTTCTTTGAATTTAAATACCGCTAGTTTTGAGAATGCCTAGTGCTTTAAAAACGTTCAAAGACGATCGTTTAAAAAATTATTTTGGAGGATGGAAAAAGAAAATTATCACCATAAATTTGGATGTAATCGGTTTAAAAAAATAATTTGAATACCGTAGGGTTTTTTTTTTTTTTTTTTCGTTTGTTTGTTTGGTAAACGTAGTCGGTAAAAAGACGTCCGTTGGAATCCTTGAAAATGTATCGTTTTGAAATATTACGTTCTTCCGGAAGGGAGAAAATCAGTGTAAGGTTAGAAATTTGAATAACATTGGTTTCAAAGCAGTAAGTTTAACATTACGATACCGGCAACTGTTTTTCTGTTGATGGGTGCTGACAAGTCTTTTGAATGAGATCAGTAAATTCATGCTTCCTTTTTTACAGATGTTCTCTCATTTTTTATACTGTGCGTTTTTACATATCTTCATTACAAATGAAATTCCAGTTAAGAAATGATAAAAATCATAAAAAAAAAAGGTGATTTTTATCAGCAAAGCGTTTCAATGGAAATGAAATAGCATAAAGTGTCATCGAACTGAATACCTTTAAAAATGAAATAGCATTAACATTTTAGTTAGTTTTAACGTTTTTATGTATTTCACTTGGTGTGTGT
>BMAW01015805.1:0-11356 GCA_019974015.1 Nephila pilipes
ACTTTATGAACCACAAAAAGTTAGCAATTTTTATCACACCACAAAAAGCTGATTTTAATACATTATTGTATAAGAAAACTTCTTTACCTAGAGATAATTAATGATCATTTGTAACTGTAATCAATTTGTGCTTATGTCATTCATGTTTGTGAAACATAAATTACTCCAGGCACACAAGTCGAACAAAAATGAAAATTAAGAATAAATTATACGCTATGAAGATTTAATTACAAAAACTAAAGCTTTCAAAAGACAATCCATAAGTTCCATTACTTAGAAACTAATTTACAAAACTTTTAAGGAGTTAAGCTTTTATTTCTCCTAAATAAAAAAAAAATGTATTATTTAATGAATAACACGGAAGACAATTTTTTCCTTTTGGATTTTTTCTATAAGAAAAGAAACAATATGTTGTTTTTAAGTAAGAAATATTGTCAAAGAAAAAACAATTACAAATTTCAAATTTCAATTTATCTTTAAGTTATTTTGTTTTATATAAATATTTTGCAAGCAATAGGACAAATGTCATGAAAACCTTGTGCTTTGAACAATATTTCTGTGCTTCCTGTTTTCAGGGTTAATTATAACTTTATTTCTTAGTTTACGTCGCTACATTTATGTACCTTACAAAAGGATTCTATTGGATAAATATCATAAAAAAATCCTCAATAGAAAATATTTTTACGCTTCTTTATTTGTCTATATCAATTTTCCAAATTTTGGGGTTCAGAAAAGAACATATATTCAATACATCGCAAAAGTATTAATAAATTAAAGAAACGAAACTAACCATTAAAGAAATCGATAAATCAAATGCATATTTTCTGATGAACAATGACAAATAATTTAAAAGCTTAATAAATCAAGCATCAATAAAAATTGTTTATTGCTCTCTATATCTTAAAATCGGTCTTGTAAATGTAAAATAAAACTTGAAGTGAAAAGGTCTGTTTAGTTTTAAGTTACATCACAGTACAACAATGCAATTGCTTATGACATATCATTATCATAATTCTGAATTATGGCGAATAATGAGGGAACACCGGTGGCGATACCTTATTTTTTAAACTTCTACATTGATCGCGTGTAACTTAGAAGCCTAGTTCAAGTGAATATGAAACTCTTCGTTACTGCAATACAAATTTTAAGTGGATTATTATACCTTGAAAGAAAATTATAGACTATTATAAAATTAAATTAACTTAAAAAAGTACTATCGAACTTACTGAAAGTCAAAATAAATAACAACAATAAAATAGAACTTTTTAAAATACTTCCATTATCCAGTCTATCATCAAATTTATCTAAATAATTTATGTAATTGAGATTAAACTTAAAAGGGATGTAAAATATACTTTACCTTCACTTCCCAAAGAGCTTAAATATACACAATTTTATCCAATTGACTCATTATTAAAAATAAAAGTTTTGCTCCACATATAATTCCCTCAACTCATTTTCGATTAAGTTATTAAGTTTCTAACCACTTGTTTTCAATAAAACTTTGTTAAAACAGAAATTTAGGTTAAATGAATTATGACCAATCAGTCATGCAAATAAAGTAGAATTAATAAAGGGAAACTTCCCTTTTAGTAATTAATTATCTACGTTAATTAAGATAATATATTAATTTATTAGTATCGTAAAATATTTCCATTTGTAATTTTCTAAGTCTATTTTATCACGATATGAAGATGATTGCAAATATCATTGAAAGTATTATTTTTTGACGACTGTACGAATTACCGAAAAAAATCAATGTGGTAATTCGTACCATTTATTAACAATATACATACTGACTTTATTGGGATCGGAGAAATTAATTTTTCTGTTATTTTAGAGGCAATATAGCATATTATCTCTTTCATTATTTTATTAAATTTCGAAGAACTTCAACTTTAAATGATGTCACGTTATAAAAAAGGTTCTAAATAAGTCGTAAGTTCTGTGAAGAAGCAGAATTTTTCTGAAAAAATTGGATATGGTTCTTGCAATCATTTTCTTTAAGCGTATATTATTTCACTTAAATTTATTAAGAATAGTTACTGTTAAGATTTAGATAAAATTCGATTTTTGTCTTTATAACTAATTGCATTGTCTTATAGGACGTCAAGTGAAAGTTGTAGATTCAAAACTATAGTTTGGAAATTTTATGCGTTAATTTTTTCTAATAATAAATTTTTATTTCCTTTTGATTAGATATTTTTTAAGAAAAACGTTATTTCAAATATTCTTATATATTAGAAATTATATTTCGCTATTTTTTCATTGTATAGTTATGCATTGTCATGGCAGATTTTTGCTAGACACAACCGCTTTCTTTAACAACAGTAAAAAGTTAATTTAATATTCATCGGTAAAATTCGGATTAAGTCTTAAAAGTTTTTTTAAATATTCATTAACTCTTACATTACCACTCTCACCCACGGATATTCTCCTTCTATTACATTATTTTGGCAACCTCTTCTGGACAGAGAGTGAAGATAATCTCTATTCTCTGTCGTAGGGTGGCACCAGATATTGCATGTAATTTCAACATTTTATTTTTGCTTACACTTTTTTACGAATTGTTGTACAATGTTCGAAATATTAATTATATATGATTATACAAATCATAATCTATTAATCCTTTCCCTTGCTTTTGTTTTTACATATTTTAAGAAATTTTATTCCTTCATCTGCCTAAATATATGCAGCCCTTTTATCTAATTTTAAAAAACGAAATTAAAATTGGCAACTTATTATTAATCAATTGTTTATTCTTCCTACAATAATTTAAGTCTCCAATATCGTAATAATGTAACTCACTTCCCTTTTTTGCATAATATACTCAATTTATCAATGTTTCCAAAACAACTTTGTCTATTAGAAACATATTTAGGATGGAATTCTTATCTTCAGCTTTTCTATAACACAATAAATGTTATTATTTTTCAAGTGATCATTCTGTTCATTACTTTCCTTTAAAATTGAACTGAATTCTTTACCTGTTCTATTGGAGATTAAAGTTCGAAATTTCTGTTGCAATCAAGTGATGATAACAATACTTGAGCAAGTGTCTCCGTCTCCTAACTTCCACACCAATTTTCATAAGGATCATTTCATTCCTTTTTCACACATTACTGTGCACAATGATATCTTCCTGAGAACAGGACTAGATTTTTCGGATGTATTTGAATACCATTAATCATGAGGCTCTTGACCATGGCTACTTGATAATGAAAAGTTTCGTTAAAATCGGATATTATTATGAAGTTCGAAGCTTCTATTAACAATAATAATTAAATGTATTTTTAACAATGTATATATCTTGAGGAAAAAAATTGTGTGTCTTAATACTATTAGAAAAGCAAAACAAAAAGAATTAAACTGAAAAATCGCTATTAATAATAATTGTTTATAGTTTATGGTTATTGATTTCTTAATTAAAAGATTTTGTTTTATGATATTTGCATTTTTTTCAAGAGTAAACTATGCTTGTGCACTATTTTGGAATTAAAAGTTCAGAAGTCATTATTATTATTCCTTATTTTGTTCTAATATTTTGCAAAAATTTAAAAACCATCTGAAAATAAAAGCTTAAGATATGACGGGAAACATGAATGTAAGAGCAAATAAATTTTCAGGAACAACTTTGTTCTTTAATACAAAAGTTGAATAAAATTTAAGTTCCCCTTCTGACATTTAAACGTTCATCCTTCCTTCAAAATTTTGCTTGACACAAATTTAAAACCACTTTGCCTAATGTTTACCATTATAATTCTCTTCTCTATCAAAATAAGAGTAAATTCGGCTTCTGTACATGAAAGTGTTTTGGAATTCATGACAATAGGTGAAACAATATCATTTTAAGTTACTATGCATTTTGTATAGTTTATTTCGGAAAATAAAACCTACCTTGTTCAGAACTCTAAGAAATGCAGGTTGCTTCTTGAACATTAGATTCAGCAATTGTTTTTATTGGTTATTCTTATGATGATAAAAATCTAAAATAAATAGCTTCCTTACTATTGAAATACTTTGCGCAAAGAAAAAGACAAGAAAAGGTAACGATAAAAATTGTACACGAAAATATCCATAGAGGAAAAGAAAAACTGTTTAATATGATATGTTAATCGCAATTTTAATCTTGATTTTTTAATATTTTAATAGAATATAAATAATACAGGATCTAAAAATATGAAAGGAAATAATTTTATTCAACAAAATAAATAGTTTAAGTTTAATTGGAACAAATAAAAAGGTACACCGGTGAACAAATGTTAAGCATAATTCATAAAAAGCGAAACAAAGTAAGGATCTATTGGAAATTTTGTTCGAAACAACATGTGAAAATTTTCTATTGAAGATGAAATTTTGTTTATACAAAAAAACAGTATTCAGTCTTCATGCGCAAAACAATTGCATGCATCGAAACGCAGATACACCTCCACACTTAGCTTAAGCATTTCAGACAACTTTTTTGAAATTTTTGTTCGAAAAAGAATTGATAACAATTAAACAAAACGAACAATGATGCAAAGACGGTAGCTGTATATATTTGTGAAAGGAACTATAATTGGATATCTTAGACCGAAATGTCTCGAATTCTGAATGTGCTTCAATGTGTCATTTCAAGACTGTGATAGAAGTTTCAAAGAGCAGGAAATGTTAACTAACGATTAGTAACAGATCAACCGAAAGTCAAAAGAGTTCACCAAGACTGATTTTAGGCAATAACTGCCCGATGTCAGAGGAAAAGTTAAGCCAGAGAAGTAGGTTCAGAGTTTAAGTCCACAAAGGAAGTCAGTTATCAGTCAAACTGATTACAGACGACTTAATCATGTGTCGGTTTTTATTTCAGACGACCACTAATTTGTATTCCCCTCAATTATACTCATATATTGGAGTTGGGAATATCAATACCGGAGTTTGGGATAGTGAATCAATGTGATATTCAATAACGAATCTTGTTTTAGTCTGAACACTGGTTTTCATAAGCTAATGATACGAAAGGAAAGTGGAACTCGCTTCACCCAGGAAACATCTTTAAATTATATCGTTTCCGTCATGGTGTGGACAGGTGTCATGCTAGATAATCGAACAGGCCTCCAAATATTTGTATGTGGTTGTTAAGAGATACAAAGATGGAGTTCTTAAGCCTTATTTTAAAATATGTTTCATCTTGACTTCCTATTTATGGATAACTGGACTTGTTCTTGAACGAGTGTCCTCGTAGACTTCCTTCGAACGGAAAATATCCGACGCATGTCACGGCCATCTCATTTATCTGATTTAAATCCTATCGAGCATATGTGGGACATGCTCGAGAAATAACTTGTAGCTCTTCTGTACCCACCAACCTCCATTCAGGAACAGAAAATATCTCTTCATGACTTTTGGAACTCTTTGAGCCCATAGTTTATCCATAATGTAGTAGCAAGTATGGAAATTCATTGTGCAGTATACTTATCGGTTAGAAGTGACCACGTACCTCATTAAGCAGCAACATCGCTTTTTATTTCAGTTGTTTTCACGAAAGGGTGAGCTTCTTTTATGTTCAGTTTTATTTCAGATTGTTCCTATGGGTAATGAAAGTTATTATTGTTCTTCCGCATTGTTTTCTTATTTTATTATAACCATTTTATCCTCACATACTACGTTTTCTGCCATTTCGATAATATTGTATAACTTATTAAACAGCAGCAACAGATTTTATTTCATTTGCTTTCCTCTGAAGTGTGAACTCCACTTTCGCTCATTTTTCTTCGATCTGCTTCTTTGGATAATAAAACGGATTACTTTAGTTATTTAGCAATTCTTTTCTTTTCTAATCATTTTATCCTCATGTATATTTTTTAATGCAACTCATATTTGCTTCATTATTCACAAAGCTACCAATTGTGCTTAATTTTTGGTCACGTTTAATTTTTCAATTTTGTTTAAGACTAAACGTTTTTATAAAATTAGCTTTAAGTATTGTTTTTTTTTAAATTACCTCAAAGATGTAATATTTAAGTTCAGCAACAAATTACAACACAGTTAAGAATTTGAGAGCTGAAATGCAACATACGAAGCAGGTTATAAGTTTAGAATAAAATGAAGGATAGTATAACTTATTTAAACTAAATACATAGATATTTAAAATATTTAAAAATAGGTAAAATACTGAGAAGGTAATATGTTTATATAACTGATATTTGATAAAACTGCAGATTCTAAATAGTACATAGCTACTTTATTTTCTTGTGAATATATTTGCTATGTTAGAAACTTTAAATTTTAATCCAGAATCTAAGGCAAATCAATATTTATACCGATAACGGAAATCACATTCGTCAGAATCTATTCCGCCTGCTTCTAGAACACTATTAAGTAAACTTACGAATAGACTTCTGTTTGGAAAAAATAAAACAAATATGTCATTTGGATACGCTAGATATAATTGACAAAAACCAAAACATTTTTCACTTTAATCCTTTAAACATATTGAACAATTTCGCAGTTGCTTACGATTATGAAACAGACAACGCTTTTTGAGTAGTTAAATATTTGTGTTTGAACGACATTTCTCACGTAAACAACAATGCTGTTAAATAAATCAGGATAAATATACCATTATTCTCCTAGTATATATATATATATATACATAAACAATAATCACAAATGATGCTCCGAAATTTCTACATGTTTGGCCTTTTTCTGAAATTCTCATGAGTGTAGTTTTGTTTTCAATTTGTTTGCAGTGACTAGCAGTACTGAATGTACAATGGAAGTGGCACACTTAAAATTTTTAAATGTCACTGAGCAAACTTTTGAACTATCCGTTTGTTTTTGCTTCATTATCCGTTCTTCATTTGCTGGTCATAATTGATCAATATATAGTACCCGATTAACCTGCCATAAGAACAGGGACAGAACATATCTTATTTAGAAGTGAACGAATGCTGAAAAGTATACTCATTCCATTCAAGATATGTTTTGTATTTTCATTTATAGGTTTTTTAATGTCATGCATAGGTGATATTCCGTACGAAGAGAAAAAAAATTTAATGTCTTATGTCTGTAAAAACATGTATCGATTTTATCCGCATCTACATTACTATGTAAGGAATTAACATAATATATCAGGAAGGTCTTTCGAAAATTGTATGCGTATCTCGATATATCTCTACATTACATTGGCATACGAATCACTCGCTGTTCTTGAGTGAGATCAAGCACTTACAGACACATGTTCTTTTTGTATTCTTCAAATGTTATATTAATTTTGTGTTCGGCTAAATCGGGTGAATAAACGTAATTAGTTTATGCATAGCTAGGTGTTTGCACCTTAGTTGGAATTTGCATACTATTTTCACAAAGAGAAATGGGATATAAATTATAATTTTATAAACTGAAGGGCTCTTTGTGAAAAATAATCGCTAAAGGCATAATTTCTAACCAATCCTAATATCACGCTAGGAGATAAAACACCATTGATAGAATTAGGAATAGTGGCGCTTTCGAGATCAACACTTAGCGTCAACGCACAAAAGGCATATGTACGAGATATTATTCAATCGTCCTTTCGTGTACTACAAGAATAGAGATAGATAGTTAGCATTTTCTAACATACAGATTCATACATTCACTTTACAGATGATATTCTCCCATAGCAGCTAGTAAAGTAAACTCATATTTTTGCTTTTAACAACAGAATTCTTATTGATGTCCCATTAATTAAAAGTCTCAATTCAGTTCCAACGAAGTATTCCACACACACCAATAATTAAACTTATTTTCACCCACTCGATCCCATCTCTTTTTGAAACTTTTATTTTTTCCAGCATCTGTTAGATTGATATCATCAAATTTTCCCGCAATGACTTAAAAATAATCTAGAAATTAATAAATTATTCTGAGATGACTTTAAGTGAAACAATTTATTAGCACAATTCTTTTCGGAAAAAATATGTCGATCGAGGTCGAAAATGTGACATTCCGAGAACAATGTATTGAATAAATAATTCATAAGTGCAACTTTATCCTTATCCTCAAACACTTTATCGGGCTGATTTTAATATTCTGGCTAGAATGTGAAGGAAAAGTCGTGAAAGATCAAAATACGCGACTTGCATAAATCTGATATAAGAAATTCAATATTATTGTTGTCTGATATTGACGCAACGAGACGAATTTCCACAAACTTTGATTGATTCATTGCCGATTGTATCTGAGATATATCGAACAAGTCCAATTCACGTTTTTGGTTCTGCAACATTTTTCATTTTTACAGGTCTGTAAAAACATCTTTCCCACAAGATCTTTTTCTCCTCGTTTGACGCTTCTGTGAACATGTATCTTTCTTTTAATACCTCCTCTGAATTTGCGAAGTACATCTTTTTGAATCCCTTCCCTCACTTGTAGAAACTGATCTCGTGAAACATCACCATATGATTTTCCTCGTGACATACATTCTATATATTTTTCCTATAGTCAATAAATGTTTTCCAAGATATTTACTAACTTTCAACTTGCTCGGAATCGCCTATTTCATCAAATTATTAAAAGGTCCGTCACCTATTCTTATGGAATTTGAAGCAGAAGAAAGACTGTTCCCTATATTTTGAATACAATAGTAATAAACACAATAGTTCGAATCCAATTTGTGTCCATGTTTCTCCATGAATAACAGATTTATATATAAATTTATATGAATATATAATTATTACGAAGATGTTCAATGAACTGCTGAAAATAAAACTAAAGTTATAAAATATTTCTGACAGATAACAGTATTTTGTGTGAAACATACAAAACAAAAAAAAATGGTTTGTGAAGGTGGATTATTACCCGGATAAGAATCTGCTCTATTTCTATAAGATGAAATAAAAGCAGCTGGTTTATTCAAAAAGAAGCTCAATTGTGATAATTTGTCAAGAATATTACTTATTACAAAAATTGTAATTTTTCTGAAAAAAACATACTTGTATTTATTAATAATAATTTCAGAATACACAATAAGGCTTACGAAATGTATTTAAATAAGCATAAAAATATTTGTGAAGTAAAATGTTAACATTCAGTTGAATTCAATTACATGTTTTGAATTTTGAACTTATAAAATGTTCTATTGAATGAACATATAAAATGTTATATTGAGCTCAAATCAACAGAATCTGCTGTGATTTCATATAAGTAAATAATAGTTTGACATTATTTTTTTAACATAGTTGTGGAATTGAACCTCTGTCATCCCCTATCCTTCCATTAAATACCTATTTTCTTAAAAATGTTAATCAGTGATTTAAAATTGTATTTATAAACACTTGTAAGTTTATTGTTGTTTACACAATAATAACTTCGCATTCAATATATTCAAAAATGCCTCATATTCATTCATTATAATTGCATGCCAATCGAACAGGCTTAAGTTTCATTTTCTTCGTTTATAATTTATATCATTGTATTTCAACTTTTATCAAGTATTGACGTCAGTAACTATTCAAGGATAAAGAATTTCGGTTTAGATTAGTTCTCAATGCTACAGTTTTATATAAATTTTGAAACTATTTACTGCCCTTAAAATAATTACAAATTTTTGAATAATTAATTAAAATTAATGACAATGAAATTCAAGTTAGAAGATCAAAATGACAATTGAGGAATATTAACTGATTCTTATCTAATAATTACGCCACACTCAGAGCTGTCTCGAAAGAACGCATTTCGTTCTTATTTCTTCGGCTGTCTGCTTTTGTCTGACCTCTGTTTTGTATTGTTATTTCTCTCCTCCCTCTCAAGTGCAAGTGCATTCCCCGATCCACGTCTTTTGGATGGTAAAGGGTGTCTCTGCAGAGATCTCTGCAACATCTCTATTGGTCCGCTCCTAATGAAGGATAGGGGAAGGAGACAATGTACCTATTCTCGGTTATCCTATAAATATCCAAGCCCTCCACGATGAGTGGGTTTTCTGAAATAGAATATACAAAAAAAAATTAAATTAAATATTTTAAAGAAACAAATAATGGAGTGAAAAAGAGAGATCTTTTTGGATGACTGGGTCAATCAATTTCCCAGGGCTTCACTTTTTTCGGTGAAACTAATGTATTGTCTGTGTCTCCGTTTTTCTCCTACCGCTCATAATAGGGAATCATTACTCATACGTCCCTTTAACTACTCTTTTATCGTAATTGTGTAAATAATTTGGAACAATTTCGAAATGAAATTACAAAAGGCATTATTGACTTTCTGTCATTAACAAAGTTTTATGACTTTGTTAAACTTTGAAAAAAAATGAATTTATCTTCTAAATAAATATTTTTCATTCAATACTTTAACTTGAAATGTTTTTCCTGTTTAAATTTTTGAGTTTGATTTCTATGGAGACATTTTAGCTACAGAAATTAAAAAGTAAATCAATAAAAAAGCGTAAAAAATATTTTGTTAATATAATCATTGTATAATGGTATCGATACTGAATCCACATAACCTTAAAGATATTATTTTATGTCAGTAATTTATTTACTTAAGAAAATAGATTCCATGAAAATAAATAAAGATTTTTGTTAAATGACAATTAACACTATTTAGGTAAAACTTGAGAAACAGTTAAAATAAAAAATTTATACACAAAGCTTATATTTACCTCACACTTTCAGGAAAATATTCAATCATCCATATTCAACTTTAGTTCTGGACTCTAAAATACATTTTTACAATGAAAAAAATGTGTACTTAATTCCTTATATTGTTCGCTATATAACACAGATTCTGAAACTGTCCTTTTGAAAAATTTCTTCCGATCTCCTACGACATTTTACTGAAATTTTGGTCATCATTCCATAAATCCTGCTAAACTATTTTCATCTGTGCACCTTTCATTTCATATTTATGTTTGCGTAAAATCGGAATCATATTTTAACTGTAATGCTGTCTTTCATCATATGAAAGTCTACAGCTTTTTTTCAGTTATCTTACTAGTGGCAAAACAGGAAACGGAAAAAATTTCATCTTGAGTAGTATTCCGAATATAATCCGCTCAATATAGTATAACACATTTGTATTTGTGTGAACTAAGATTCAACTGCTTTTTGGTGTTTAAAATAGATCTACCGTTAATATGTAAGATATTAAAAAAATTAAGCTTTGTTTTCATCTGAAAAAGTACTTTCTATATAAGAAAGTTGAATGAATGAATAAAAGTTGTAATTTTTTACCACTTTTAAAACTTTTGATCAAATTGTGTAATTTAATGCTATTTTCTTTCTTAATAAATTTCAAATTTAAACAAAATCGTGAAGTAACTGAAAATAATATCATATCAAAAGTTTGAGAAAATCAAATGTTTGTTCTAATTTGATTAAATTACTTGTCAATATATATATATATATAT
>BMAW01015809.1:10266-23663 GCA_019974015.1 Nephila pilipes
CTCACGGAGCTTCACTTTACGATCTTTCATTATAATTTTTGTCACTTTACTCACATTTTCCGGTGTAACGGCTTCCACAGGTCTACCCGAGCGTCCCGCGTCATTTGTGTCGGTACGACCCCGTTTAAACTCGGCAAACCACCGACAAATCGTTGCTTTTGATGGACAAGAGTCCGGGTAACATTTTTCAATCCATTCTTTCGCTTGCACGGTGTTTTTACCCATTAAAAAACAAATGTTTTATCAGAACACGAAACTCGGTTTTTTCCAATTTTTAAACAAACTACAAAACGACTTTACTCCAACCTCGATAACTGAGCTGTTTCTGGTCCGATCGACTTAAAATTTTGACACGTTTCAAGCAAAGCTTAGTACTCTAGAAAGACCTGGTTACTGGTTTACTACGAGCGCCATCTCTGGGTTAGTCTCGGGAGTTATTGATTGATGTGTTAGATTGTCAACGGCACTTCTTTTTTTCGACAATCGCTGTTCCATTTTCTGTAACAGTCATATTTATTAAGGGCAAGCATTTGAAGAATGGGGCGAAGTTAAGCATATAAATATATTAGAACTGTAACTGCGTATCAAATCATGCTGAGTGTCTCGTCTCGGTTGAGCAGAGGGCGCTGTTCAGAGCTCTGCTGGGCATGGATGCTACGGCTAACTGTGATTTAGGCGAAGAGAACCTTTTACCAGGGAATTCAGTCGAAATGGATGTTTCGAACGCAACAATTCCCCAGGAGTCATTAGATAATAACAATATGAGGAGATGCAAGAAGATTCAATACCATATAGAGGAGTATACCCTTTCTGTTCAAAAAAGGACAAGTTGAGGCGATTATCAAAAACTCCCAACTAATCCCATTCCTATACGGGCCGCAGGATCATGAACATCACAAGATGGAGATAACCAGAATAGAAGGTGAGTTAAACCAATCATCCTTGCCCATTAACTGGAGTATTCATCATGCACAATTAAAAACTAACTTTAACATTAATTTAAGTCAAAATCTAACACGAAGTAAAAAACGTCAACTCGAAACGAGCGCGGACGGTTTTAAAACCCCATCTAAACAGTAAAACAACCCAAAGTAATAAACCCAAACATAACTGAAACAGTAAATAAATTCAATACTTTACGCATAAATAACCAGGTTGATGTTACGGAGGCTATTCCCCCAACCTCTGATAAAATACCACCAGTAACGCTAAGACGAACGATTACAACACCCTATTACAAGAGATCCATAGAATAGCGCCCGCTGCAATTAATAAATTGTCCGGTAAGTACATTAAAATCTTCCCTGACTCATCCGGTGAGCACAGGGAAATTACTAAATTTTTTAGAGAAAAGAGAGTGTAATTTTATGTCACCCAGCCACAAAATCAACGACCACAAAAAATTGTGGTGAAAGATTTACCAACATCCACCAATACTGATGAAATAAAAAACTCATTAATTTCACAAGGAGTTGCAGTTGAAAAAATTGCACAACTACGTCGATTCAAAACCAAGCAACCACTCCCCATCTTTCTCATTGAAATAAGAAAAACTGAAAATGCTACAGATATCTTTACAATTCGTCAAGTCCTCCACATCCAAGTCCAGATTGATGACTTCAAACGCAGGAGCAACGCAATGTTATAATTGCAATTATTTTCACCACTCCTCGGTCAACTGCGAAATGAAAACAAGATGTCTGAAGTGTGGAGAAAACCACAGTACTCCAAATTGCAGTATAAAAGGAAAACCCAATCCTAAATGCATAAATTGTCAAAATTTCGGCCATGTTGCCTCGTGGGAAGGCTGTCCCTCTTTTCTCAAATTAGGGAAGGGAAAAGCAACCACAAAAACAAATAACAGGAATAAACTTTTCACCTCAAACGAAATACGACCAGATACAAATTTTGTTTAAGCACTTAAACCCAAAACCATCCAACAGAGGGCGCAACTCGACGGGAACCCAGCCGAAGCAACAACAATACCAAGAGGGGGAAATAATATTAATCAATATCAGCAATCAGAGACATCAAATGGTTTCACCATGTTTGATGCCATCAAAGAACTAAAAAACATTTTTCCAACTTTTCCCAGGATTAATGGGAGCCTGTGAACAAATGCGAAAAACGTCTAATAAAACAAACTCAACATCTTTTTCCAGGCAATATGTACACAAATTTAATGTTCAACCCTCTTGGATTAAACATTTCATGGAATGCAGATGTAAGATCCCGTATTGTCGAGTTACGGGATTTCATAGACAAGCACACCCCTGATCTTCTATTAATACAAGAAACACACTTTGAGACCAGAACTCGATCTTAAAATTGCAAATTATACCACTTATAGAAATGATAGAAATATTCCTAATCGTAGAAATCACATGCACGGCGGCACTGCAATTCTTATTAAAAATTCTCTCCAACACTACCGAATACCTACTCCTCAACTTCGAGCGGCTGAAGCGACAATTGTCGCTATCACCCCTCCGAGAGGAAACCCAATATACATTACCTCAATCTACATCCCACCAACATCAAATTTAATTTCCAAAATTTCTGATGACTTAAACGAAATCATAAATATTGGTCATCCAGCAATTATTTGCGGAGACCTCAATGCAAAGCATACCCGATGGGGATGTAAAGTAAATCATCCTCGGGGAATCAAACTAGTAAAATTTGCTGATACCATTAACCTAAAAATCATAGCTCCGCCCACTCCAACTCATTTCACCCAATCAGCACAAGCCCCTATCGACATCATGGTCACAAAAAACTGCTATTGGCCAATTCAGATCACAACTCTCCCCGAATTCTCTTCTGACCATAATCCAATCCATGCTGCAATAGATTTACAAAATAAAATCTACACTAACGATCCAAACACCAAAGTATACACAAATTGGTGTACCTTTAGCCAATACTTAAGGAATACAAATTTTAACCTACCTACTATTAGTAGCGGAAAGAATCTAGAAGAGCATGTCGCCACTCTAACAGACAACATACTTAACGCTTATAAAACTGCAACAAAACCACGAAAAATTCAAACAACACATTACATCAGTAGGGAAGTTCGAAACCTCATTACATATAGAAATAAAGCCAGAAAAACCTAGCAATGTACGAACAACCCTGAACACAAAAACACCTAAATAAAATCAAACTAACCAAAACAAAAATTAAAGAAGAATTCATGAATAACTGGAAGGCAACTCTTTCATCATTAAACTCTGAAAGTGGCTCCATCTTGGGAGCGGCTAGAGTTTTAAGAAAGAAAAGTTCAATCATATCAGCTTTAGCAGGTCCTACAAGTATCGCATTGAGTGATATTGAAAAAACAGAAATACTGGCTGATTCACTCCAAAAACAGTTTCAGCTGAACGACATCCAAACACCTACACGTGATAGGACAGCAACACATGTCATTCACGGTTACCTATCAAACACTAATAACTTTAATGATAGCTCCCCCCTGTCAACCATCAGAAATTAAAAATTATATAAGTAAAATAAAAAATTAATAAATCACCTAGTATGGACGGTATAACCAATAAAATGCTTAAAAATCTCCCTACCCCAACTATTTTACAAATTAACAATATCCTAAACCACATGCTAGACTTAGGTCACTTCCCAAGTAGAGGGAAAACAACGTCAGTAGTCCAAAACTAAAACCAGGAAAAGATCCAACAATAGCAGAAAACTATAGACCTATCTCCTTACTCCCGATCCATGGAAAATTGGCTGAAAAGATTATTCTAAATATATTATCAAATTATCTCCACGAAAATAGTATCATCATACCGGAGCAACATGGCTTCATGCCACAACTACTCGTATCTATCACTCACCAGCTTTCTAGAGTTGCAAACTTCATAAAAAAGGGGGAAAAACTGAAGCTGTTTTCCTGGATATATAGAAGGCCTTTGACCGGGTCTGGCATGAGGGACTAATCTATAGACTTATTAAATACAATATCCCACCCTATTTAATCACTCTAATAAACTCTTACTTACAAAATAGAAATTTTGTTGTAAAAATAAATTCCACATATTCAAACCAAAGAAATATTACCCCAGGAATTTCTCAGGGCTCGCATCTCGGGCCAATTTTATTCCAAATCTTCGTGAACGATATACCAAAACATGACAACACAATTCTCTGCATGTACGCAGATGATACAGCGATACTTGCTAAACATAGAAATCACAAAGTCATCGCACATCATATTAACAGACATCTTAAGTTTAGAAGACTGGTTCTCCAAATGGAAAATAGCACTGAATGTTTCAAAAAAGGAGGCTGTCTTCTTTACAAAATCACACAGAACAATTACACCACGAATTTACATAGCAAATACACATATCCCCTGGTCTCAAACTGCCAAATATCTTTGGTATCGTACTAGATCAAAAACTCACTTTCAAACAACACATTATACAACTACTGGGAAAATTCCGACTTGCCGCGAATAAATTAATCCCTTTAATTTGTCGGAGTTCTACTTTACCAATTAAATGAAAATGGCTTGTCTATGCACTGTATCTGCGACCAATTATTACCTACGCTTGTCCAATCTGGAACCATGCTACTCAAAACCATCATAACAAATTAGAAATCCTTCAAAACAATATAATAAGAATGATCGCACGAGCCAGATGGTTCGTGCGAAGTGAAGATATTAGAGATTCACTTAAAATTCCCAAACTGCAAACTTATAATAATCTTATTACAGAGAAATTCAATAGTAATTTATTTAACGACCCAAACCCATCAATTCAGGAAATTAATAACTATACCAGAAATTATCGTACACTTACAGGTCTCATCTAAAACTACCCTCTCCTTAACTCGATATCCTAACAACCAATAGGAGAGCTCCCTCTGCCCCTTCGAGGCAGCAGGAACCTTTCCCCTGATCATCAAACTAGGAACTTCATTGCTACGAGTAGATGCTTCATGATTGGACAAGCGCCATCACCCCAATCCTACCACCCCTAGCTCACCTAGATTCTATACTGTAAACTTAAGCTATATTCTTTTAACTTACATAATTTAATCTCAGTAAATTTTAAACTTCAATGTTATTTATTTATTATCATTTACTTATTATTTATCATTCTGTGCAAACATCCATTTTTAAAAAAGGGTATTGGAAATAGTTATTCAGGTTCAACTCATGATGGGAGATTAGGGCCCAATTCGGGCTAGGAGCTCCATATAAACCTTCAATACGAGGGCGCTGTTTGCTATTGTGTATTTCTTGATAAACATTTGCATCCAGTCCTACATGCGAGGATGAATGTGAAAAATCAACTAGGATAATACAAAAAAATTAATGAATTGAGAAACAAAAATAAATAAATAAATAATCGGCAACTTGCAAATAAAAAAAAGGTATATATGATTAAGAGAAGACAAAGCACACAGTACAAAGAAATGGAAGAGAGAATAGAAAGTAAGTCATAATTTTTGCAATGTAAAAGATGAAGATATTTATGTTCGGGTGGCGCATCCCCGGGATATCTTAGCGACTTCTCTATTTTCGACCCTTCTCAACCAATTTTTATTTTCAAACGTCTCAACCACCGTTACATCTTGTTTAACGCAGCATAGCCACATCTGTATGGTATTAAACTTCACTTACTAGTAATACATGTATACGATATACATCCATGTAACCATGTTTCGGGTATTCGACGCAAGTACTCATTTTGTTACGACCATCAAAATTGCTACGTTTTTGGTCATGCTGGTGTGAAAGAATTGTCCCACTGTGTAGCTCATGCATGTCGTAAGAAGTGACTAAAATAGGTACACAGTGTATTGGGGTATAGCCGACCCTGGGGATTATTTCAGGGCTTGCTTTCTTTAGTGTCATGACCTCGAGGCACCCTGGTTACCTTTTGCTTTTCCAAGGGGCTTACAATTTTCGGTAAACACGGAGGACGCACCCCCGGGATATCCTAATTATTCTTTATTTTCGATCCTTGTCAAACTCCCCCCCCCCTTTTCAAACGTCTAAACTACAGTTGTACCTCGGTTGGCACATCATAGCCACATCTTGCTCTTGCGCCATTAAACTTCTCTTTCACTCACTGGTAAAACTCAGTTCCCTGCGATGCAAGGAAAAGTGACGTCCCGAGAGTGTAGTTTTCAATACTGGGAACAAGTGAAAATGAAGCAGTGGGCCGAGTGATCCAATCTGGATCGTGGATGTATCAGTGTCACTTACTTCGACCTTCATTCTCCACTCTCTGCCTTCCTTCACTGAATATACAACGTCCAACCATTTGACGAGACAACCTGTTTATCATACACGATCTGTAGGCATTCATGCCTGACGGACACACTAGTCCCACGTGCCCATTCATTCTGGATAACAGCCCGCACTTCCATTGCCGACCATGTTGTCAGTACACGCCTGTCTGCCATCGTGATTTGTACTCGATTGGATTGGTTTTATGAAAGTCGCACTAGAAGCAACATGAGGGCTATTGCAACGGACCACGTCATTTTGAACCTCAATCAAGTGACGAAGGCGACACCTGAGCTGACACCCCTCCCAACTTCCACACCATGCCAAAGGGAGGACTTTAACGTGCATCAACCCCTTCTACGCTGCGGGTCTTTAGTAGCCACAATGCTTGAACCCACGACTCGATGAAAACCACTAACTGCGAACATGACCATTAGGCTACCACGGCCGCGATTTGTACTCAAATAACCTCGGGCACTCCGGTCTGCTGCTACTCCATCTTCGTCTCTCTGCGCATGCGTCATTCTTCCTCCACTGACATTAATTCCGTCGTTGAACCAGGAACAGGTGTGAATTCTTATGGCGGTTGTTTGTTTCACCTGGTGTACTATCCGCTCTTTCAAGAAAATAACGAAACTTGCTTTCGGAACATCTTTTGTATACATGAAGAGGTTTTCGTCGAAGATTATAAAGCATTTTATTCTCATTCTGAATTTTTTTTTTATTTACTCTTTAGCTGCTTTTCGATTTTGTCGTTAAATTCAGGCTGTAATTGTTTGTCAATTAACTGCTGAATACGGAAATCAGTTCTATTAATTTTTATGTCAAGGAGTAATTTGAAAGATGTTGCGTTCATACTTCTCTTAAATGTTGAATTTAAAATCTATTGTACTTCAGGAATATATTTCACCCATTCGTTGAATTGTTTTCGAACATCTTAGAAATGACTAATAATGGTTTGATTAACTAGACCATTTGCAAGTTCCAAATATGTTGTAATATGACGTAGAGAAATATTTTTTCTTCGCCACAATAATCGTCTGAGGTAAATACTATTCAATATAGGTGGTAAGGAAACGCGGGTTGCCAAATATAGCTTTTTGTACGACCAATTTTTTTATAATTAAAGAAGTAGATTTTGATTTTGTCGGGTACAACAAAAAAAAACTTGGTAAAAGAATCGCAAAAACCTCTTCATGTATACGAAAGATGTTCCGAAAGCAAGTTTCGTTATTTTCTTGAAAGAGCGGATGGTACACCAGATGAAACAAACAACCGCCATAAGAATTCACACCTGTTCCTGGTTCAACGACGGAAATAATGTCAGTGGAGGAGGAATGACGCATGCGCAGAGAGACGAAGATGGAGTTGCAGCAGACCAGAGTGCCCGAGGTTAATCAATGTCTGCTAATTCTTGTTATATGATAGTAAGGGGCAAAAATGATATACATGGTGAGCATTGAGAGATATGTCATTTTTAGAAAGGGGATGAAGAAAATCTTGTTTTGCGGATTTTTTGTATTGTTTTTTTTTTGTTTTTTAAAAGGCAATATATTAAAACAACAATTAAAGTTTTTAGAAGTAGTGTCATGCGACTTTTATCTATCCGCTACTCAAAAAAGTTCTATATATATTTGTATCTTTTCGAATAATTTTATTTAAAACAGTAAATTATTTACATCAGTTTCGAGCTCCATTACATGAAACAGTTCCAATGTATTATTCATTTTGATTTAATTTAAAAAATAAACACATTCTCTACTTAAAAAAATTATAAATACAATTACGCATTTTACATTAAAAAATTCTTTACATAAGTTTCGAGCTCCGCTACATAAATAAGTTCTAACATGTATTATGACATCTGTGTGATATCCTGGAATCGATTCTATTAAACAAAATGTTGTACCTTGAATATTGTATATTGATATCTTATTAAAATTTCTTTAACTTGGTTCTAATTTGAATTTCAAAAATAGTGACAATTTTAGAAAGCTAGTACAATAGTGTTTTGTTTTATTTATAATTCGATACGTAGTAAAAAAAAAGTGTCTGATATACTTTTACTGATATCTTATATTTTTCTCCTTTAATATTATTTGAGAGAATTGAAAATAATCAGTTGTTTTTTAAAGCTTTAAAGGTATATTAAAATAGAAAATATAAAAATTTGCGTGGAGGTATTATTACAAATTTTGAAATCTATTCTGAAATTTGGTTCATCGATTTAAAATGGTAATTGGGATGATAATGTTTATGTTTTAATTAAAATTGTTATTAGTTTTCTAATGGCATTTTTCTTTACGAATTTAAAAAGTTAACATATTTTGCAATTTAATTAAGCACTTTTCAGGTTTTTTGAAAACTATTACATCATGTGTTGTGTATAATTCCAAGTTCATATTCTTAAATTGTGAGATCCACTTTATAAATTTCAGTTTATTATGTTAAAAGCAAAACAATTATTTAAATTTATTATTTTGTTTACGTGAATTTATTTATCATTTCTTAGTTTTTTGTCACCGTGAACTGAACGATATTGAAAAAGTATATTATTTTGTACGCTGTGACAACAAGGAAGTGCTCGTTCTGTTTTGTTTAATTAACAGTATTCCATGGAAAAAAATTGTCATATAACTAGGTGAGTCTTGGACTCAAGTTGTCATGTTAATTTGTGAAATAAATGAGATTTGGCAGTATTAATAGTTATGCAGTATTAATTTTCAATACAAGAAACTTTTTTTATTTTTACGACATAAATGTTAATTAATGTTATTAAATCCAAAAGGGTAATCGACTATTATAATGTAACATTAACAGTTGGAGAAGAAGGAAAAGAGTGAAAATAAACCCAAAAAAATCCTGAATTAGAAAAGGGTAAAACAAGCTCACAGACAGATGATTATATTCAAAACCATGTAAATGAACTTCATGTAATTCCTTTTGATCTTGACAGTGGGATGAAATAGGAATTATGGTCAAAGCATTTTAATCAGGCATGTAAACATACTAATAGGAATGGAAACAAAAAATGTTTCTGACGGGCTCTGCATTAAATTGGTATATTAATTAATGGTTACATATTTCTCATATGTCCTTTTTGTTGTCCTCTAACTAAAAGCTTTCTTGAGCCCAATTAGCTTTACAGATTTTTCCCAACATAATTTTAACCCGAACGAGACACTAGTAGAAAACTATCAAATTGGGGCTTTCTCCTGAATTAATTTGAGAAGATGAGTTGCCTACCCATTTAAAACAATTAATAACAATCAACTCTCCGTTAGAAAGGCTCGAAGTGGTTACTGAACTTTTTAAGAAGCAAGAATCTACTCCTGAAACAAGTACGATGAGAAGTAATGAACCCGCAATTAGAACTTGACAAAATTTTAATAATAGACCATCTGCACCTTTTATAAACAGGCAACCACCCCCATTTATACCTCGAGCCCCAAATTATTTTAGACCTAATTTCCAAAATTACTGGATGCTACGTATAAACAATTTCGTCAATCCTCGTCCACATTTTGGCAATGCAAGATATAGATCAAATCCTAATTCTCAATTTCATCTAGGATTACCACCTTTCCCATGTGTAGTTTGTACAAGACAAGGCATTCTATGCATAGCATTGGTCACAAATGTGTCCTTGAAGATTACTCAATCTTTTAAGTAATTTACTCATGTCTAACTCTTGTTTCCCAGTGTACAGGAAACTTTGATAGCCTTGAACAAAATCTCATGGAAAATCAAAACACCCCTCCTGAGGCCCACGGTCCGGACACCTCTCACTGACAATTAGAGAGGTCCGGACTCCTCTCACTAATTCACTGATTCCAATGTTCCTAAATCTAGCTAATTTGGGACATTTACCCATTTTACGTGACAATGTCAATGTTGTTATTGATTCAGGATCCACTCTTTCGCCTTTTTTTTTCTGTAGATATTTTCATCAAACTTCCCTTAAAGCAAAGTAAATCAAGCAAGTAACTGTCAAAGTAAATCAAGCCCATGATAAATTCCAACTTACACAAATGTGTGACACATATTTAAGAATAGGATAAATGAACAAAAGAATAAATTATATATTATTAATAACCACTTAACTTATATAATTTTAGGACTTCCAGATTGTAGCCTTTTTAATTTTATCATTGATTGTGGTAATAATAGTATTATACAAAATGAAAAGATTATTACAAATTTACATACTAATAAAAACACCGGTAGAAAACGAGTTTTCTGAACACGAGTTTTCTTTCAAACTTCACACTTTGTTCCATTTCATATTCAGGCAGTAGAAAGTACCGTTTAAAACATAATGGAAACCTCCAAGCACGTTTTTGATTGAATGATTGTTTATTATCGTTGCACTTAGAAACAACACTTAAGACTTTTGGCAAAGAACCTCACAAACCTGTTCCATCAAAATTGCCAGGTCTGTTGCGACACTTGAGCTAGCACATCATTCTCCAAACTTCCATACTATCCCAACGGGAGGACATGAAGCTTCTACAGATGTGTGGTGGCTTGTGATCACTTACCCCCGTGATAATGAACTGGCAGCTCCAGCAGGGCAATCCAGCCGAAGTGAATTGAAGTTATCTGCTACCGCTGTATAAGGTAGCACTGGAAAACTAGAAATCAGTACTGAGATTCCTTTTTAATTCAACTTTGCTATTTTTCACACAACTTTAAGTGTCTACGAGAGTTTTTCTCGTTCTACCCCTTCTCCTGGGTAGAGCTTCAGCTCTTTCGCTTACCTCACTATCTACTCACCGACCAATAGCAATCCAGTCTTTCGGCTCAACTATCCCTCACTCCCACACGGTGCATGTAAATTAAACTTTTCAACTTTCTTAAGTAGTTTTTTTTTTGATTAATTTGTTCTCATTTTCTGGTAGCTTGTTTAGTACTTTACATTCAACGAAAATTACGTCAAAATTCAAGGCTCATCTTTCAAATCTCTCTGTATTTCTTCGACCCTTTAAGCTTTAACTCCAGTACACTTTTCACTGATTATCTACCGAGCATGATAAATGTTTCACACTCTGCCATTCTTCATCACAGTTGCAATATACGGCCTTGAAGATCGCAAGCTGCCTAGGCTCCTACTTAAATCAACATCAACTAGGAATCAGTAGAATCGCTAAGGGAGTTGCACGGGGGAGTCTCTTCCCCTTCGGACTTTCTTCAGCTTTAATTTTGTCAGCTGGTGCGGTTCGGTTGTCAGCTTATGTTTTCTTTGATTTAAATTTCTTTTAAATGTTGATTCGCTCTCCATAGCATTTTCACACACAGCCGCGCGTAGTTATTTTGTGTATTGGGGGAAGAGGAGAGGCACGCTTTGAAATCTAAAACTGTTTACTTTCACAAGTAGAAAAAGAAAAAAGAAACGAAAATACAAAATAAGAAGTATAGAGTAACAGCATAGTAAAAAGATGTTAGAACTTAGCTGTCGTGTGTGATATATCCTGAAACACATGGATGTACACATAAAATATATCCACATTCAGAGTATTGATACCGGGATTTAAGGCAAAATTATTTCCTTGAACATACAACACATTTTCAAGATACATTTTTCTTTGAGGACGTTGATAGTAATTAGTCCGGAAAGATTTTAGTGGCATGTCATAAAGGACGGCCACTTTATAACTTTTGTCGTTTGGCGAGTCGTGATGCAATAACATAAGATTTTTTTCAATCATGCATTCTACAGTTATGATTTTCACCATTACAAATACATCCCCCGTTTCTATTCTCTCTCTAAGTACAGCCTCGTTCTGAAATAAGCAAATCTTTCGCAAACACTGTCAATGCCATTTTATTGTATTGCAAAGCCACAGGAGAAGTTTTACTGGTAACGGCGCAATGCAAAGGATCTTACTTAAGACAGGTTTATATATATACATCAGTGGCAGTTAACGAACGCGTCGGCTTAGCGAGACGTATATATACGCCCCAGGCAGTTAAGGGGTTAATAAATTGTTCTTGTTGGAAAGTGTGATTGCCTATCTTCTTGTGGGATGTTTAAAAATGTTTTGATCTGAAGTCAAATGGGAGTCTCCCACATTTGAGGAACAGTCACACACATTAGTGACCATCACAGTTTTTGGTGATATTTTTCTCGATCCTTGGAAATTTTTTCAACTCATCATTTGGGAGACTTATGTCTGTTTTTTTTTATAGTTTGTCTTACCTAGTTCTTCAGCGATTGAATATTGTTTCGTTTGATTATTTTCAGTCTTCAGAATTTCCATTTCTACAAATATTTAATTTTTTATTGTTAGCATGCTTGGTTTTGAATAAGAAGCTGATAGTAGTATATATTGTTGGTATCTGGACTAAAACCTAAATTATGGAGTTTCAAACTAATCAACGCTTCAAATCTTTTATGCATCAAAAGTTGTAAAATAATTTTATTTCTGTTATTTATCCAATTCACAATCAATTTTTCATTTTTGTTTACATGTTTGATCCTAGCAAAAATTCAAAATAAGTAAAAATTTATAAAAAGAATTTGTGCTGCCATTCAGTGGACGGGATTTGAACACGCATTCTTCATAACCATTTTATGACGCATTGCCATTCTCCCACCACTGGTTATTGACTGGCTTATGATATGTGATTAGAACCTGGGACCCTCTGATTTGATGTCCAAGACACTAACCAGATACCATACCCAGCCAATGCTAGCGATATAAAACAAGATAATATATTAAACAAAAAATTATTTCAATTTTTAACACTTTTTCAAATTTGAGATCCCTGGGTCTTGTGTTTTTCTTTGCCTAAAATAAGACTGAAATGAAACAAATGTAACAGACTGTTTTCAGAAAACTTTCAAAAAATGGTATCTTGTTTAAAGAATTATTTTGTTATTTAAAATAGTATTTTATTTAAGAAGATTTTTTTATTCAAATTCATTTTAATCTGTTTCAAATTTTTGAAATGGTAATTGATGTTATTACATGTTTTTACTGCTTGATTTTTGGTTATAAAAGATTTATGCGCTTAATATTATTTTGTGTATATAAAATAAGACTGACAAGAGACAAATAAGAGAGACAAGTTGATAAGAAAAAAAGTTTTTATTTTATTAATATATATATATATATATATATATATATAT
>BMAW01015809.1:30400-42172 GCA_019974015.1 Nephila pilipes
TTTTTTAAAAGTCTGTGAATATATTTCTGCTTTTATCGATCTCAATCAGAGATTGCATTTCCATATAAACAACTAATGTCACAGTCTCAGAAAGAATTTTGACAAATTTTAAATGAATCGAAATGTCTCCGCTTCGAGCTACGTTATCAAAAGGATCACTGACAGAATAATTTTGGGTGAGGTCGAAGGCATACAGACACGTGTTGTTTTTATTTTCATCTGGTGTTGATGTTCGTGTCATGTTGGGCAAGATATGTGAAAAGACTCAAATAGTTTCGCGCGAACAAATTATTTTTGTATGATGGTGTGTAGGCCGACATTGGTATCTGCACACCATTCTTTGATAATGAAATTGAACTAAGATTATAGTTCTTAAAATTAAAAGGATTTTGTTTAAAATCCCAATTAAACGCTGCGTTCGAAACCAGCCCTAGAATCATTCGTGACGGAAGAATACCGTTCATGGCATTTGGAATGATAACACTTTTCAGCCCGGAACCGAGAGTGAAAGTTTTCATTTCGATTCTAGTGAAAGGCATTTGCACTAATGCTTGCTTTAAAGCTTTTTCGTGGACAATAACTATGGAACTGGAGACGTCACATTTTCGAATAAAGAGACTTAATATTTTCGATTTGAAGGCGAAAATCACCGGTTTTCGCTAAGAGACTGAAATTGTCTTTTGCTTTTAACAAGCGCACATGGATTGTTGTCCCACTGATTAAGAGTCGTTCCTAAATCTGTATGAAGCATTCCGCACATATCAAATATCTCCCCCCCCCCCTGGAGTCGCTCAAAGCGATGTTGAAGCCCTTTATTTTTGCCAGTGGCTGTTGGATCTGTATCGTCAAATGCATCCGGTGTGTCTTTATAAAACATGCCCGTGCTCAAAAAGTTCTTTTGCGATGATTTTGAATGAAACAACATGCTTTGAAGATATGTTTTGTAAGCATAATTGCTCTCGGAAGAAATTTGTCGACCATTGAGTGAGATGTGACATTCTGAAAACATTGTGTTCAAAAGATAGTTTATAGGCCCACAGTTATCAGCAGCGGTGAAAGCCGTTGCATCTGCCTTCAGAATTTTTGCTTGAATATTGAGAAGAACGTGTGATAAATCAAAATAGGCATCCCCTAATCCAGTGATTTGAAACTCGATAGTGCTGCTATCGAAAATAGAAGCGATTGGATGAATCTCCACAAAACTAGAACTATCGATAGCTAATTGAATTTTTTCAGGGCTGAATAATTCCAATTCGCTTTTTGTGCAATAACATTTCTCCATTTTGTCTGGTTTTCAAATATCAGAAAAAACGTCTGTCGTTTTCCTTTTCTTCCGCTTGGTATGAGGAGATGTCTGTGATTTCTTTCTTTTAAGCTGTCGTCCTCCACCTTTTAATTTACGGATAATATCTGCTTTAATTTCACGCCCTGTGTGGCGAGTTTGGTCCCTCGCTGCGTGTCCAAATGACTTGCCTTGCGACACATCCTCAATAATATTTTGACCGGAGGCCAATAAACGTTTGCCTAAATAGGTTCCGGCTTGTATCATCAGAGGAAGAGCATATCTACGGAAGCTGCTGAAAAAACCATACCCTCTCTGAATAGGAAAATCTGATGAAAAGTATGAATTCGCGCTCCCAATTTGATTCTGATAATGTGCAATGCAATGCTCAGGATGCAATCTATGACCGAGCCTCGCCATGATTGTTCATGAATCTAAACTCAGCATTGGATTTGACGCTATTTATATAATTTTTTTCCTAAAAGATAGAACCACATTCGTTTTTCCTGATATGAACTTGACATCAGATCCAGAGCTTGTTTTCAAAATCAATTCCACAGAATCAAAAAATTGTTTTTTGTCTCGGAAATGCAACGGAACCGAAAAGTTTTTAACTATTTGTTCGTTATGTTCATTAGCTATTGGAATAATTTTTAGAATAGATGCTAGAGAATCTCCAACGAGAGAAGGAGCGACGATATTGCAATTCACATAGATTTCTGTGATGCCTGCTCGCAACTCTAACACATATTCCGCTTTATAATCACCATGCTCAAAAGTGTCTTGCGTGAATCCCAGCATATCTCTGAGCTTTTCCCCTAACGTAACGCTAGTGTGGCTGGGCACCTGCAATTTCACTCTCGAATCTGAGCTCAATTTTAAAGTGATAAACTGGAATTCTTTAAATAAGTCTTGTGCAGTCTGATACATTCCACTGGGAATGAGCAATGTTTTGGTTTCTTTGCGTTTTGTGGAGTATGTTTTATAGACAATCACGTGAAATGATTCACCTTTAATCGATTCTGTCGGTCGAGTATAGGGAAATTGCACTTTCGATTTTTCTCCAAAAATGGTGCATGCATCATCGATTATATTCAGAGCACTCATTAGTCTAGGACAAATATTCTTCTTAAATTCGATCTTGATATTGAATCGCAAAGTCACAATAACTTTTCCATTACTTTCTGTAAAATTAACTTCGTTCCCTAGGACCAAATGTTGAGTTGTAACTTAATTTGCTCTAATAAATCACCTTCCTTTAACTTTATTTCGAAGGTTTCATCCAAAATTGGTTCTTTTGCAATCAGCTGAATTGTTTGATTTTCAAAAATTTCTCTATCAGGAGCTCGGTATCTTCGAAATAGGGTAAATCCCCCAGGTCTGTGTGAGATCGTCAAGGTTTTGTGGGGATCTAAGCCTAACATTCATAACAGTTGGCTTCCTTTTTCGGGGGTTACAATCCAATCAAATCCCTGCTTCAGTTCTATATTTATCTGTCTGTTATTGTTGGAGAGAGTGATCACCAATGGAGGATCAATAAAAATATTTTTCATATTCGCATTGAATCCTGCAACAAAATCTTCATGATCTTTATTGTAGAGAGAGATGTCGAATGTTGAAAGAAGCTTTTCATCTACAATTTCAATTTCACTTTTGATACTATAGAAATCGTTATAACGAGGTTGTATTGTAAAATACTTTCCTGGAATAGTCACTTCGGATAAGCAACACTCCCACTCGCCATTAAGAGTTATTGGTTTGCTTAATTTCGTTCGAAAATGATTTGGAGAGTTATCCGGAAAATATTGCATACTCGAGTTGGACGGTAAAAGAATATGAAAATCTGTCATGCTTTCAGCCATTCTGCTTTAATCCAAGAGTTAAAGGAATCGTCAAACCCCACCCACTTAACGAACAATTGTCGGGAAGCTCCTCGACCTTTTGTGCGAATGATTTTTTCAATTGCCCACAGATCGTTGTCGGACTTGTCAATTTTTTGTAACTCTTCTGCATAAAACCGACCCGCAATTTCTTTGCCAGACAAATCTTGTAACACATACGTTGGAGGATTTGTTGGATATCGTTTATAGACGACAAATGTTTCTTCCGTCCAGCCGGGTAGATAACCTTTTCTGAACACTTTGCGAGCTTTTGAAATCCTCACCACATCGTTAACCGAAAATCGAAATCTAATTGGAACGTCTATCTCGTACAAAGATTTATATAACTGAGGTTCATCAGCTTCTGTAACTTTCGCAGGCTTAAATCCATGGCTTCGATGCACGGAGTTGTTGTATAAATGAACAAGAGGTTTTAAAATATCTAAATACTTATAAGAATTGCGATGAGTGAAAACGCGAAACATTTTATATTGCAGTGTTTTGTGCGCTCTTTCCAAAATGGCACATTTCGCTTCGCTTTTTGTTGAATAATGATGTATGTTAAATTTCTTAATTAAACTACGAACAGTTCTGTTATAAAACTCGGTTCCTTTATCTGTTTGGATATTTTTCGGTCGAACCTCTTTAAAGACTTTGCGAAAAATTTTAGCGATTGTGCCGACCCTTTTGTCTTTGATAGGATAGGCTCTTAAATATCGAGACATATCATCAATAATGGTTAGAATATATCGATGACCTCTATTAAAGCGTGATATTTTCTGTAAATCCACTAAATCACTCTGCCACAATTCATTAACCCCATAAGCAATAGTTTTCCGCCTTTGAAATTTATAACGCACGGGGAAATGAAGCGTATAAGGATCCTCTCCTGAGAGAAATTTTCGAACACGAGTTTTTTTTTAAACCGCTGGCCTCTGAGAGTCTTTTGACACCACCAAACGAAGCAGGCTCTTTAGGATCATAGTAGAGTTTCTTTAACTTCTCCACGTCTTCCAAGGTAGAGTTTGTGTTAATCTTTTGGTCTCTGACCAAGTTGTCCATTTTCGGTCTGGGGATGAGGTCTCAGGATCTGAAAATGTGTTTTTTAAAACCTTTTTTTCAGGTTCTGTCTCAGGACTTGAGAATGCTTGAAGTCTCTCTGCGATTGAGAATTTCTTAGGTTTTGATTTTATGAGGGAGCTCAGAGATTCGGAACTTGAGAATGGTTCTAATCTCTCTATGATTGACAATTTCTTAGGTTTCGATTCTTTGGGAGAGCTTTGATCAAACCATTTTGGATCGGCTTGTGAGAGAAGAATTGAATCTTTTAGATTTTTATTGCCAATACACTCGATAGGAATGTTTGCATTCAATATTCCCTGCAAAAGGTATGAAAACCAAGAGGAGGGGGTCTGTTGTCTCGCTCATTTCTCATTAAATAACTGAATAAATCAGTTCCGTTGCTTCTATATTCTATCTTTCCATCTTTCTGCAACTCGTTCATGTCATTGAATATGTAATTGGCATCTCTCAGTTTTCCCAGGATGGGTATGATGTATTTCTTTCTCGTTTTCGGAATAGTGTATGAAATAAATTTTGAGATCATGTGTGTTCTAGATATCAACGGAGGATGTGTTTTTTCTTTTTGTTCCTTCTCTGTTTCTTGTAAGAGTTCCTTGGGTATTTCAAATGGTTTTGGTGGAGGAGAAGGCTGCATCAAACGTTGATATTTTGGAATCCAATGCGATAATAGTTTGGCTTTCATATCATTTGGTGTCTCCTCGTCGTGTATTAAATTTGAAATATTATCTTCAACCCTTATTTCAGGTTTGTTGAGTTGATAATATTCTGAGACTAGCTCTTTTGGGACCAGAGCCATTTTTCGTGCCATTTTTTTAAAATTCTCTTTCCTATAGCTTTTCCCACAAGACCTCCAACTAGACTCAAAACAGCAGGCAGAACAAGAGGTAAAAACCCACCTGTTTGATTTGTTAATAGTTTACACTTTCGAGTGATGGGTATATTTTTGTCGGCTAACTGGCGAATGACTTTCTTATAAGGACACAATTGTCGAACCTTAGCTTTCGAGACGTTACCCTCTAATACATTTTGACATATTTAGCATATCATTTTTATCTGTTCGTTTGAAGCATTTTTTAATATTGCATTTCTTTGTTGAGGACTCGCAGAGAATAAGACATGCAACAAATGCACATGTCGTTTGATTCGATTCATTCTGGTACAAACACCCAATTGATTCCTTTATCATCGGGGAACAAAGACTGTCACAATCTCAACTCTTCATCTGTCGTCGGGAAGCAGTCCACAAGTAGGAATTGATATTTTTCCGCTGTCGTCTTTTTATAGGCGTCCATGAAAAATTTGGAACGATGAGGAAACACTTGTTTGATAACTGCCTTCCATTTTAAACGAAACACATTTAAACACTGCTTTTATACATTTCCAATGGCAATGCGTCATAAAATGGTTATGAAGAATGGGGGTTCAAATCCTGTCCACTGAATGGCAGCACAAATTCTTTTTATAAATTTTTACTTAATTTGAATTTTTGCTAGGATCAAACATGTAAACAAAAATGAAAAATTAATTGTGAGTTGGATAAATAACAGAAATAAAATTATTTTACAACTTTTAATGCATAAAAGATTTGAAGCGTTGATTAGTTTGAAACTCCATAATTTAGGTTTTAGTCCAGATACCAACAATATATACTACTGCTGATCTCGCAGGATGCATCCGTTTCAAGAGTAGCATTCAAAACACCAACTTATAAACATTTTCATGTAAAGCCACTTCACAGCCTTTCATAGACGTGTGACCTAAACGGATGTAAATCAAGAATAAAGGTTTATTTATTGGGTTGCGGTTCGCCATTTTCGTTTGAATCTTCGATTTCATTTTCTCATATTGGGGTGAAAAAATTATTTTTAATATTTTTTTTGAGATATGTTTCATGTGTCAAACACATGAAAACAAACGTCGCAGATGTGTCCCTGTGACAGCAACTATAATCCATTATTCCTTCCCTTCATTGTTTTAAATGTGTTAAACAAAAGTCATGTTATCTAGTGGTGTAGAAGTATAGTGTTGCACAAAAGTTTTCGCAAGTTTCTTATCGTGTTAGAGCGAAGCCCTGTTATAAGTTGCAGTGTTATACAAGGGTTCCCGCAATTTATCCTATCGTGTTAGACCAAAACCTATTTGTAAGATGCCGAGCTGTTGGACGGCTACGTGTATTTGCAAAATCAACAGGTTTTAGTAACTGGAGGAATACCAAATTAAACGAGAAACACACACGCAAAAAAGTTATAATCATTGGGATTCTCCTCGTTGACAAGGTTTAGATTTGCAACAAAACCTAGAAAAACTAATTCAAGTTGAGATTCCTTACCAGGGACACGTATTGCAGCTAGTCATAGCTGTAATTTGTGGCCGCGGTAGCTTAGTCATCATGGTCATGGACTTGCGGCCGACGTTTTGTCATGTGGTGAGTTCGAGTCCTGATTACCTCTTAAGGACCCGCCGTGTAGCGGGGCTGATGTAAGTTAAATCTGTCGAGGTCTCAAGTCCTCCCGTTAGTAGGGTGGGGATTCTTGAAGAGAGAAGTACCAGCTCAGATGATGTCACTGTTACTTGAAAGTGATCAAAATGAAGAAGTCCATTCTTAATAATCCTCATGTTGCTTCAAAGAGCGACAAAACTAAACTATCTGTAAATCGATCGATGGGTCAATTGTGCTTAATAATCCATCGTGTTCGAAAAAGCTTTTTCTCATTAAGCTAAACGTATTAAACACTGAAACTAAACGTAGCTAAAAGAACTAAGGAAATAAGTTATTGTATTTTCGTCTGTCGTGTTCGCTGGTCATGTTCTCAAGCTCGCAGCCGGCATTGTTTACGTTGAGTCGTGGGTTCGAATCTAAATGCCATTGAAGACCGGTTTTAAGGTCTAATGCACGTTAAATCTGTCCTCCCGCTGGTGGAATGTGATATTTTGGAGAAAGAGAGGTTCCAGTTCAGGTGTCGTCCACGTGACACATGACCGAGGCTCAAAATTACGAGATCCGTCACCAATAGCCCTCGTGTTGCTTTCCAGTGCGACGTTAATAAACAATCACAATTACACAGCTGTAATTTGCGCTTTAGCAGAGAGAGGCTTTCTATTCGAGGTACAGTAGAGAAATTTTGTTCAACTCACAATGGCGATTTTTTAGGGATGCTGAGAATTCATTCGCTAATTCGATTCGTTTTTAGCAAAACACACAAGTAAGTAAGGGAATCTTGAGAGAGGGAAAATCTTGTATTAATCAAAAATCATTAGCGAACGGTAAGTAACGGTAACGGTTGGTCACGGTAATAGCTCAAAAAGTTAATTGTGAAGTTACAGCGCAAATAAGATTGTAGGCATTTTAGCTCATCAATCAATTCTAACACCTGATTTGATGCACACGAACCAGATCGGCTTAGTTATTTGATTTATAAAAGATGCACAACCAATAGAACAGTTTCTGACTTTTCTTGAGTTAAAAACGCATCACACAGACGATTAGCTGGAAAAATAGACATTTGAATGCTTTGAAAAAGTATGTCTGTTAGATTTTACGAAATACGCGGATCAGTTTTATAATGCAACAAATATGTCTGGGCGTTACAATGGTATGCAACAAAATTTTTTAGAAGTGAATCCGTTATCAATACATGTTCCATGCGCAGCGAGTTTTCTGAATGTGGTAAGTTAAAGCGCCACGGATGGTTGTTTATCAGTAGTCATTTTTTTTTTCGTTAGTCCAAATTCTTTACAATTTTTTTTCGGCTTCGAAAAATAGCTGGTCCGCTTTAAAAGAGTACTTGGAAAATGAAAATATGCTGAAGTGTCAGTCAGAAACAAGACGGTAAGTACACGCAGCTATTTCGGAAACATTTTATGAAATTATAAATGATTTAGATGACGTACCTGTGAATGACAAACAAAAATGAGAAATCAGAAAAGAAACAGGTAATTTGTCAAACAAACTACAAAAATTAGAAATTCAAACATATATTGGTCATGTGGATCAAATTTCGAAAACATTCTAAAGAACTAGTAGGACACAGCAAAAAGTGGATGTGATGCTGCAAACATGTGAAAACCTTACAATTCACTAGTAAATTTACGAACAAATTGCGTGGCAACTTCTAAAATTTAGAAACCCCCGCGGAAAAAAAAGGCTACTAGATATAGATTATAAAGTTTCCTATCAAAAACGAAGGGAAAAAATATGCTTAGTGATAGTTAAAGCTAAAGTCTGCCCGGGCCTAAGAAGTCCCATCAGGTGGGACATCAGTATCTGTAGCCTTTGAGCTTAGGGCTCTAGTAACTAGCTAGTGTCCGGAACGGGGGTCTAGCTCAGGCCTGTCAAGCGCAAAGGCCCGTGGCATTGTATGTGTGCCCGTGAGTGATGAATTCGATTTATTACCTGTTTTAATTTTGGCTCCTTCAATGCGAATTCAAACTTTTACGTTAAAAATTACTACTTTTTTCACTTTTCGAATCACGAGATGCGACTTATGTACCCAAGCATCGTTGGAGAAATCAAGAACATTCTGCAATAAATTAAGGGAAATTATACTTTATTGAATTAAATGTATTTGTACGAAATATTATTTTTAAAAAATTCTGCGGTTACAACACAATAAAGGGGGTTAAAAGACACTATGCAGTCAGTCTGTCTGGAATCATACACTTCAGGGTCAACTATACTAGGCTTGTTGCAGACTGTTAATATTTCCCATGGTCTGCGCGTCTCATTCCCTCCCTACGTCTTGTGACGCACACTCGTACATTTAAGTAGGCTTGATGGTTATGGAATACATTGTGTATCGCCCACTTACGCGAGACGATTCACGCGCCTAACTTTGTAATTGTTTCTGAGCAAGAATGTAGAAGAAAATTTTTGATGGTTATTCAATCGTTATACTGAAGCATTCCCGTAGTGATAAGATGATACGAACGACTCATGTCAGAATGTTCATTGGTGCTTTTATGTAAAGTAAAAGTTAATTTTTTGTTCAGATGAACGAGATCCGTGGGCCGGAAGTTGACACTAGATGGGCCACATGTGGTCTGCGGGCCTGGTCTGACCCGACAGGCCGCATGTGGCCCCTCTAGTGTCACCCCCCCTCTGATAACTTCCCTAGTGAAATCGGTATTCCTTAATCGACCCCGGCAGGATAAAGGGACGATTGACCCATGATCAGCTATCCAAGCCGAAGCAATCAATGATGGTCCAGCTTTAGAAACAAGTCTCAGTCCAAAAGAGCAATTTAGAGTAAATACTTTTACCGCGGTTTTTATCAATTGGATGTGGATATGCGAAGAAGGGGGGAAAGTATGCAAAGAAAGAGTCGCTAAATTTTCGTTCCTGAATAAAATACCCGTTGCAAATAAATTTATGAGTCCCGATAAAAAAAAATTTCAATGTAAATAATGTATGAAATTAGGTGATTCAGATCCATACGATCTCAGCGTCGATTTAGACACCGTAATTCAACAGTTCCATTCAAAGCCATGCATAATATAAGATTCTGCGATTTGCCTCGAACACGTTCATCTCAATCTCATGCACAATTGCACAAAATAATACAAAATGACAAAATAGAACGAAAAATAATTTGATGTGAACACTGCTCTGCGTATATTTCAGCGCTTCGTGGTATCGAACTGTACAGTGAAATGACCTTTTTCGGAATTAAAGATACTATTAAATGAAAACCGTGCCACGATGCGACAAAAGGGATTAGGCATTCTGTTAATGTTGAACATAGAGTCAGATCTGTTGCGAAATCTTAATTTTGACACTGTTATTCGTGAATTTGCTCTATTAAAAAGTCACAAATCGAATTTGTCAAAATATAAATAATATGCATTGTGTTTCTCGTTTTTTTTAAATACCTTTCTTTCCCCCCCCCTTATATTCCAAGTAAATAATGCTCTCTTTTTAATAAATATACTTTGAAAGTATAAAATATGACAGAGACAAGTACTATTAAAAAAATTTTTTGGCCTGTTTTAGAGACAGGTACCAACAGGAGAGAAATGCTAATGGTATCAAAGAGTCTTAATCCCTCACAAAGGAAGGTAAAGAATATTGAACACACGCGCGAGAATGCAAACAAGTGTTTTGAATTTTTTTTTAATTCGTAAAAATAAGCTATTTTCAACAAATATTTGAAATTTAGATCTAGTTCGGCAGATCTAGATAACAACTTGTAACGGCCCACCTTCATTATTTAATAAATAAGTTAGCAAAATCCATTAGAAGAGACGTCAAAAAGAGACAGCAATGTATATTATCTGTCAACACAGAACATGCATAAGATCTCTCTTTCTCTCTCTCTCTCTCGAATCGCTATTAACTCAGTTAATTCTACTTTATATTCTAATAATGAAGTCTTAGTTCACCAAACCACCCATTCCAATTCCCATACTCATTGTTTATAGCAAATTCAACATGTATTATTATAAGAGTCATTTCTAACTAACTTCAATCCAAACTATTCATTACGATGATTCAATCTAATTGATAAATATATATCAGTTTGTGGTTATCTTCTATCTTCCTTTTCTCTCCTTTCAATTTTATTTCGCTTACATATCGCTATCCTTGATTCAATTCACTTTAGTATTTATCTTCATCTAATTTACCTAATCACAACTCATTTTGGTTGGCACGGAGTTGTAATTTTACTCCATTCAAATTATTAAAAAATGCCCGAGGTTTGTGAAAAGAAAATCCCAAATAGCCCAATGTCACAAGGTGAAGATAAAAACTGTCCACATTCCTTTGATCATCAACTATAACAAATTAACAACTTGAAATCTTAAATTCTCCAAAATCGATTTTTTTTCCCGATACATTCTACTTTCTACTCTTAACAATGAAGTTTATGTAACTTAAATTTCTATGAAGCTGAACTATTAGCTAATTAGGAAGCTTTAATTTATTCAGCCTATGACTGAGGCCGAGGGTACAGTCTCGATCAAAAGTTTCAGTAATGTCGATAAATACAAGTGTCGTATACCCCTAGAGGAAACTATGTCTTATGAACTTCTTAATTTGGAGATAGTGGTGGAGATCGAAGAAGGAGGGAGAGAGATAAAAAAAAAATGGACAACAAAAAAATAATGAGGGGAGTAGACACACACAATTTAGAAACTTAACTACAAAATAGTAAGTTTTCGACGCTTTCTGAGTGAATTTGAAATGAAATGCCAAAAGTTAAGTTTATACCAATTTTATTGTGGCTTAGTTTTAATAATGTTTTTTTTTTAAATAATTTTTATTAATATTATACAAAGTACGATTCTTATCAAAGAAACACTATTACACCTGTATCAAGATTAATTAAAAGTAGTATTTCGAGAAATCAAAAAGGATCAGTAATAATTTCATTACAAAAAGTACGTCCTGTTTCTCAGTTAGATACGAAACTCGGATTATCCGGAACTACTTTTGCAACAATGTGTCACGAATATCAGAAATGTGGAAAAATATGAACTCTCTGGCAGTGGTGCGCGAGGAAAAAAGTTCTTAAGGAAAGGAATCATCAG
>BMAW01015810.1:9570-55817 GCA_019974015.1 Nephila pilipes
TATATATATATATATATATATATATATATATATACTGTGTATTGTCAAAAATTAAGTTTACTTGGTGAGATTTGTGCTTGCGAAATAGAAAAATACCAAATAATTTAATATTGAAGCGCTGATGGAGGAGGCTCTTTATGCGAAATTTCGCGCATGTCGAAAGTAGGAAACGTACATATTTAACGATAGAAATAAATGAGATTGGAACTCCACAGGTTGATGAAGGTATAGTTTAGTTCCAAAACTTAGCGGGATTTTGAAAAATACTAAAATGGCGACTTCTTACGGAGTACGCACACGCAAGAAAATCCGCTGAGTTGGATGTATTGTATGTTTGTCATATGTAATGTAAATGTTGAGTCCCAAAATTCCCACATTCAGCGATTTATCACCAAATATCTTCCACCGCCATTCGAAGCATTTCAATGACCTTGCATTGTGAAACTTGAAAAGGTTGCCATGGTAACCCTAGCTGATATCCGCCCACTTTGCTGAGCGAACGATAATTTCTTATTGTTGTGGAACTTAAACGTAAGAAATAAATTTATGAGAAAAATTATTTTATTATCAATAATGATTGATAAATTACATTTGTAAATCTAAAAGCAATCTAGATTACAAATATTATGAAGATATTGAAGTTGGTTTTTAACAAATGAATAACAAAGGTATGTTATTAATGTCATTGATAAAAAAAAATAAGTAACAGACAAGATATTTATTTTGATATACTTAAAAAGTTTATACATTTGTGGCTTATATTCAGAGGTGACAAAGATTAAATTTATTAAGGTCATAATTCATTATTTTACTATTAAATTTGAATATTTGATAAGTTTATTTTATTTTTGCTGTTATCGTAACTTTTTATTTAAGTATTTCGAAACATTTAACTAATTATGTTTTATTATACTTTATTTATTTGTCAGTACTTTTTGTTGAATTTTTAAATCATTTGATTTAAAAAAATTAATTTTGGTTACATTTTTTAACTTTAAAAGTATTTCATTGTAGCTTAATACAAATTGACTTTTCATATATATTTTTCAGTTATAATTTTTAATAATAAATGTTGAATATATTTTGATAGATGGAATACCTACTCCTTTCAATGTTTTTAAAAAAAATTGCGACGGAGTATGTTTATTTTCATCTCTGTCTTTGCTGGTGTTCGTGACATATTGATGGCGCATGAAATGAGAAATATTATTGTTTCTCACGTGTTTAACAACTGGGATTGGTTAAAATGCTACACTCAAATGCTATCTGGCGTCCCTTATAATACTAACGATTTATACTTTACCGAAATGTGTAAACCAAACACGTATGAATCTATTTGCAAAATTATGAAGGTGGCAGAGCTATTTTACTATCAGTTCAAAGTGTATCAAGGTGGCTGCCTTATAGCTTCTGTTGATGAAGTAATTCAGGGGGAAAAAGATAACGTTTTACGGGAAACTTTAATAGTGGTCATTTTGATGTTTATATCAAAATATTTGGATTAACAAAGAGAAGTAAAGTTAATCTTGGTGATGATAATGTGAAACAAAATGAAGGAAATGTGTCATCTTTAGTGTTCCAGCCTCAAGAAAATGTGTGTGTGTATTATTTTCAAAGACTCAATCAATATCTAACACTGATTTATCAAGTTCAAGTGAATCAATTATTAATTATGTATTATCTCTTCAACTAAATAAAGGTTAAAAAAACGAAGAATAAGTTCCCAAATTCAATTAGATATAAACCAGTAAGACAAGCTGCTAAAAATATGCTCAAAGTCATCCTGAAGTACATAGAGCAGCTGTAAGAAAATACTTTGCTAATAACCCCCATGTAAATCAGGTAGCTGTAATTAAATACAATGAAAAAAGATCAAAAATTAAATTAGCGCCATGGACTTCTAAAACTTTGTCTGGTGTTAAATATATATAACATATATTGAGTATTCAAATGATAAAATCGTCAGTATCGGAAAAGGTTTGCCTTGTTTGTGGTACCATGCTTTAAAATAGATAGACGAACCTCCAGAAATGTGTTGCAGTGGTGGTCAAGTCCTGCTTCCTTCTATTAGATCCTACCCTGAACCTTTGAATAGTCTTCTTAGCCATAAGGATCAGCTTTCAGAACATTTTCTTTCTACAATTCGTAAGTATAATGGATGTTTTCAGATCACGTCATTCGGAGCAAAAGAATTTAAGGAGGGAAATTTTATTCCAACATTTAAAGTCCAGGGGCAGGTATACCACCAGATAGGTAGCCTTTTGGCTGAGCCTCATCAACAACCTTCTTTTCTTCAGTTATGCTTCCACGGTGACGACGAACGGGAACGAAATATTCGTTGTGGTATTTTTTCTGGTGTTAAGTCATAATTAATTAGCCATTTACAAAAGGGGCTACATGAACTTAACAGGTATATTCGCGATTTCAAAGCTGCTGTTGATTCAGTTCCTAAAGACCAAAATGATTTCAAGGTTATAATTAATACCAATAAAAATCCATCTGGGGAACACAAAGGTAGTTTCAATGCTCCTCAAAATAAAGAATCTTGGCGAATATTTTTAAGAAAAATAATCATGATCAAACGAAAGGTTATGATTATGTCTCGAATAGTGTTGATTCTAATTCTGGATAGTTATTCTTTCTTGGAAACCTGGTGGAACTGGGAAAATATTCTCGATCAATCTTCTGCTTGCTAAAATTAGGAGTAGAAAAAATATCGCTATCGCTGTAGCTTCTTCTGGAATTGCGACAAGGTTGATTGAAGGAGACAAGACGGCCCACTGAGCTTTCAAACTACATCTCGATTTCAATTGTTCTAAAAATACAATTTTTAAAATATCCATACAAAGTTACATGGCCCACGTACTTAGGGAAACAAAAATTATAGTTTGGTACGAGTGACGAGTTTACTATGGCCCACAAGAAAGGAGTTGAAACCCTCAACTGGACACTACAAGGCATTAGAGGAAGTAATCGACTAATGGGTGGTTTGAGTGTTCTTTTAGCTGGTGACTTTACCTGTAATACTTTACCTGTCGTACCACAAGGGACACGAGCAGATGAAATCAAAGCATGTTTGAAATCTTCAATTTTATAGCCTCATATAAAAGTCTTATCCTTGAAAGTTAATACGAGGGTCTCTCTTCAAAATGATTTGAGCACGAAAGAGTTTTCCGAACTATTGATTGAAATTAACGGAAATATTACAGAGGAAGAAGGAAAGATAACTATTCCGAAAAACATTTGTGATACTATGGGAGATTTGATAACTTTTACTGATAGAATATACGGAAATATTGAATATGCCATATTAGATAGCTTATCGTGATTCAAAGAAAGAGCAATTCTGACTCCCAAAATTAACCATCAGATAAAAATAACGACTTTATGCTTTGTTTTGCGATGGCTATCAATAAAGCACAAGGGGAAAGTTTAAAATTGCCTGGTGTAGATTTACAAAGTGATTGTTTTTCCCATGATCTATTTTATGTGGCATGTTCAAGAGCCACATAAAAAAAAAACGAACGCGGAATGTAGTCTACAGCAAAGTTTTGGAAATGTAGGCATATTATTTCATATTATTCTTATATTTAACTATTTCTAAAATTACAATAAGATAAAATAATAATGAATGTAATGATTTAGATAAATAAATTGATATAATAAAAAATAAAAATATAGTCATTCTCAAAAATTGCCATGCATAAAAAAATAAAGAAAATAGAAATGCAATACACAAAAAAATATTCAATAGGTTTCAAAAATAAGAAATATGTATAAAAAAGTATTTTTCTTATGTTGACAATTTTTGCATGATTTAGGCCTATTGGGTACCCGCCATGTAAAAAAAATGGGTACGCATCGCACCACACAGTACCTCATGGGTGTTGGAAATTCTGTACAATGAATAGATTTATTGACTAACTTAACCATTCATTAATAAACTATTAACAATTAAATACGTTTCTCGTATATTTGAAAGTCGTGGATAACTTTTATAACAGACAATCAATTTCTTAAAATTTTAAATTTTGATTATCATTATCGTTTAAAAATTGAAAGTTTTCTTGATATTTTATGTATAGGTTCCAAAATATAATATTATCGTCTGCCCTGCGAATCGAGCACATATCAGCTAGTATATCAGATCAATTGAAAAGTCCCCGGCCTCACACATATATGGCGCTACTAAAATTAAATCCATATGTTTTTTAGTTAGTCCTAACTCTCAAAAGATGCGTGTATAAATTTGACAGCTGTCGGATCATTAGTTTGTGAATTATAGCATTTTCAGTGAAACAACTTTTGTTATTGTGAAAAAAATGGATAAAAAGGAATTTCGCGTGTCGATAAAATATTGCTTTTTGAAGGGAAAAAATACAGTTGAAGCAAAAACGTAGCTTGATTCCGAGTTTCCGGATACTGCCCCAGGAAAATCAACCATCAAGGATTGGTATGCTAAGTTTAGACGTGGTGAAATGAGCACCGAAGACGGTGAACGCAGTGGACACCCAAAAGAGGTTGTTACCGACGAAAACATTAAAAAAAAATCCACAAAATGATTTTGAATGACCGTAAATTGAAATTGAATGAAATAGCAGACTCTCTAAAGATATCAGCTGAACGTGTACATCAAATCATTCACGAATATTTGGGTATGAGAAAGCTCTGTGCAAAGTCGGTGCCGCCCGAGGTCACTTTTGACCAAAAACAAGGACGAGTTAGTGATTCGTAGCAGTGTTTGAAGAGGATCAAGCGTAATAAACTGGAGTTTTTGCTTTGATATGTGACAATGGATGAAATATGGCTCCATCATTTCACTCCGAAGTCCAATCGACAGTCATCCGAGTGGACTGCACACGATGTACCCGCTCCAAAGCGTGGGAAAACGCAACAGTCGGCTGGCTAGGTTATGGCGTCTTTATTTTGGGATGCGCATGGAATAATTTTCATTGACTACCTTGAAAAAGGAAGGACCCTCAACAGCGACTATTACATAGCGTTATTGGACCGTTTGAAGGACGAAATCGCCTAAAAACGGCCGCATTTGAAGAAAAAGAAAGGGCCGTTTCACCAAGACAATGCACCGTGTCACAAGTCAGTGAAAACGATATAAAATCCGTGAACTGGGCTTCAAATTGCTTCCCCAATCACCGTGTTCTCTAGATCTGGCCCCCAGCGACTATTTCCTTTTCTCAGATCTCAAAAGAATGCTCACTGGGAAGAAATTTTCGTCGAATGAAGAGGTGATCGCCGAAACTGAGGCCTATTTTGAAGCAAAGGACAAATCGTACTACAAAAATGGTATCGAAAAGTTGGAGGGTCGCTATAATCAGTGTATCACCCTTGAAGGGAATTATGTTGAATAAAGAAAAAATTTGCCAAAAAAATGTGTTTTACTATGGTAGGCTGGGGATGGCACATGCTGATTAAAACTGCGATTTTGTTACTCATTTTCATCATTAATATATGTGAAGTTGGAATAAAATTTATTTATTTATGTATTTATTTTATAAAATTTGTATATATGAATGAAAATTATACAAATCATATTTAAGTAAATTAAACCTTGACGAGGAAATAAATTTATAATTAGATAAAAATTATTTCTTTGTTTTTGCGTTTCTTCTTTCACTGATAACTGAAATGCATGTCTATATAATTATGAATTCAAAAATATTTTAACCATCAATTTCTCAGATTCTAAAATCCAATTAACCAAAAACCTTAGAAGTTTAATAAATATTTTGAAATATTTATTTATTTAGGCAATAAAGTAACAAAATTTTCTTAAAAGTTGTAATTAAGAAGCAATGGCTAAACCAGTTATGAGCATTATACTTAATATTTAATGGAAACAGAGTTGTAATTTCGTTTTAGCAGAACAGTTGAATCAAACGCTACGAGAAGCTCATTATTATTCTCAGTTAAGAGAAATTTGCCACAGGTTCAATATTTTCATCTAAATAAAACTCTAAGAGGATAATTCAAATCAGGGTATTCAATTTGCTTGTCGAAATTACCGTAAAATAGAGCAGAAAATGGTTACAATTTATATTTTGTCATAAACTTTGCGTTTTCTCATCACTAGACACTCAAATGATTTCATCATATCAGAGGTTTCTTACTTCCTGAAACATGTTTAATTTACGATAAATAATGGATTTCGTTAGGCTCATCAACATAAGATGAAACTTACGATATGTGTTATTAATAAGGATTTAAGTATTGTAGGAAAAATAGTAGAGTGAGAATGCAATGGATTTTCATGTCCATTTTGTATCAGAAAATTGGCTTTATGAATTTTTTTCCATTTTCAATGTCTTAGAAATTAAATATATGTGAATTATTTGTGAGGCAGCAACAGAGGGTAAGTGATTGATTGTTAGTTTAGACTAGTTAAAGCATTTAAAAAAAGTATTTAGAAATAAATTGGAAACAGAATGTAAGAGTAATCACAATCAATAAGATTTAAAGTAAGAATTATTCTAAAAGTGTATATATAGTATACTCTTTCCATCTAATGCATAGTCTTTTGAAAGTATTGTAGTTTATTTTCCAGAAATTTTGATTTCTCATCTTAAAGTTAAGAAATTTAAGGAGTAGATACAAAATAGTAATAGTTCATTGAAGCAAACTATTTATTTTATTCCTAAATATCTAAAGAATGAATAGAATAAAAGACATAAGATTTATAAAACAGAAATCATAAAGGTATTTCGTTACTTTTATTGTACTTATAGTAATGATGCTGCATTTGAATGGGGAAAAGTTGAAATAGTTTTTAGTTAAAAGATCTGTGTGGTAACATTCACACAAATAATCAAAAAAAATTAAATGGGAAATGGCTTACTAAATTTGGTAAGATTTGAATAACGATAATTTCTCATTGCAGAGCATTATAGCTTAATAATCATAAATAAATGTTTGTGACTTGAAAAATGTACCTTTAGAGAAATTCTTAATGTTCGCAGAATGTTTGTGAAATTCTAATATTTTGCTTATTTTTGATGAAAACTTTTATTTTAAACATATTTTCTAAATTACTCTCAAATACTAATAATACTGCATTACATATCATCATGTTACCTTAAAACAACCTTTTTCGTGATAAAAAGTTTTTATATCACTTAATTGAGAGGTGTTATCTTAATAAGTCAGATCAGTTAAACTCATAATAATAATATTTAATGTAATATAACCTTTAATACAATATTGTGCTTCTATTATGCATTATTGTTTTAAATGTGTTTTTCAATGTCTAATCAAATATGATTAAGTTACGAAGGCCTTTAGAAACTTATTGAATATATTATTATGTAACGCAGACATAGATTACTTATCTTATTACCCACGCTAAATAACAAAAAAATCAATTATTAAAGCGTTTTTATCTTATTGTGAGTGTTATATGACGCCTGGTTAACAAGAATACTACTACTTACAATAATGATTATAAATAATAAATAAAAAAAAACACACATACCATTTTGCTCAAAAGTCTATTACTAGTTATGTTAATTAATTGTTAATAGAATACATTGTTTTGTTTTTGAATCTCGGTTTAATTTGTCATTATAAATAAAAATGCATTTTCAGCCGCTTTGTACTTGTTATGATGTATTTGGTCACATCCAATTTATTCTTAATCTACAAACAGTGAGGCACATACGAGGGTTGCTATTTATATTTCTGTCCTAATAATGAAAAAACAAATATGTAGGATCGAAATTGGTTTTATTGTTTTTCAAAATATTCTCCATGATGATCAATACACTTTTGCATGCGTTTGAACCAATTTTCAAAGCACTTTTTCCAGTCCGATTGAGGTAACTCCAAAACATGCGTTTTGAATGCATCAACCGCTTCTTCGAGGGTCGAAAATCGTTGTCCACGTAATTTATTTTTGATGTGTGGGAATAAGAGGAAGTCATTGGGTGCCAAATCAGGGCTGTACGGCGGATGACCCATCAGTTCGATCTTTCGCTCCGTCAGAAATGCCTTTGTTTGAGTCGATGTGTGAGAGCTCGCATTGTCATGATGAAGAATGATTCGCCTGTTCTTCTGCTTTTTTCGAATTTCTCCGATGACTTCTGGCAAACAAATGGTCGTGTACCATTCAGAATTGACCGTCCTGCGTTGCTCTAACGCCACTGTTGCCACATGACCGTTAATGCCGAAGAAACAGGCAATCATTTGTTTCGATGTGCTTCTTCCTCGAACAACTTTTGTTGGTTTTGCCTCATCTTGGAAGACCCATACAGTTGATTGCTGTTTTGTTTCCGGCTCATATGCATAGATCCATGATTCGTCACCTGTGTAGATGTTATACACAGCCTTTGATGTACCTTGAATGTATTTTTCCAACATTTCCTTGCACCAATCGACACGAGCCTTTTTTTGAGCGTTTGTCAGATTATGCGGGATCCAACGCAAACAAATTTTTTTTACGCTCAAATGTTCATGCAATATTTTATTGATGCTAGTCATACTAATGTCCAAAGACGCCTCTATCTCACGGTATGTCACATGACGATCTTGCTTTATCAGTTCACGCACAGCATTGATCTTTTCTGGCACAACAACGGATTTTGGACGACCTGCACGGGATTCGTCCTGGATCGAACATCGACCACGATTAAATTCGTTATACCAATTTTTTACAGTGCTGTAGGATGGCGCTTTATCGCTGTATAAAGAATTAAGTTCATCGAAGCACTCTTGTCTTGACAATCCACGTCGAAAGTTATGAAAAATAATGGCACGGAAATGTTCACGATTCAATTCCATTTTTTGACAGAGAAGAACTTTTCAATTTACTGTCAACAACACAAATAAAGCTATAATGGTAAATCGTTTGCTGAATTTATGTTTAAAAATATCAAACTTTCGATTAAAATCGTCTGCGGTCGCCTAGCAACACTTACTGTTGCCAAGGCCAGAAATATAAATAGCAACCCTCGTATTGGTTCCCTGGCTGTCTAAAACATTTCAGGGGACAGCTCGAATTAAAACCGCTTGATTAATTTCGCTGTTTATTTCTAGGTAGTACAAAAATATATGGGGATATTTCGTCATTTGCCAATAAACTGGCCTATATTTCAACAAGCATTATTCCTGGAGTTTATCTGTACTAATAAGTTATAATAATGCAAGAAATTTAAATAATCCAATTTTAATTTCCAAGAGTCAAATCTCCTAACTTGTTAGCTAATTTTTTAATGATAATTAATGTTCCTTATAAATATTTGTTAATTACACTTCATTCTTAAATTTTGAATATTTTTGAAAATATCTCTACCGTTTTACATAATTTGTAAATAAAATACAAAAAAATACTTTAAGTATTAACAATCAGAGTTTTATTCATTTAGAGAGTAATTCAAAATATAAGATTAAAAGTACTAACAATTACTTACCAATAAGTTTTCTTAAGATTCATAAGTCTTTTAATTTGGGGAATTGGAGTCTATTTATAAACATGAATTATATATTACTATTACTTTTGTATGCGACACTGTACATTATAATACTCATGTTTGTTAAAGTTACAATATTGGATGTTTTCTTTTTCATAGTCTTATCTTAAAAGAATACATTGCTTCTAAATAAAATATCAAAATAACTTTAACTGCTTTTTTTCTAAATTTTTTATGAAGTGAAACTAAATTTTATGTATGTATAACTGAATGATTAAAAGTTAAAGCCTATATCATGTATGTCAATCTTCGTATCCTTCTACTGTTATAACAACTTCAACATTTGTCTCAGTAAAATAATTCCTTCTACAGCAATTCTTTGAAGATTTTGTCATAAACTTACAATATATCTGCTATTAGTACTTGACTGTAGATCTTTATTGTATTTAAATCGTGCTACATAAGCTCATTCAGAATCATTTGAGACTCTAACCAGTTACTGTAAATAAAGTCAAAATAGCGCCACTGCTCTTTTAAGAATGATTTAAAATTATTTTATCTACTACTAGATTAAATATTTTATCTTAACTTTGGGTATTTGTACATGAATAATCTCGTCATGTAATTTTAAACGTGTTTCATAAAGGTTAATTGAGAATCAAAAGTTATAAAAGTGTACCGTCTAGTTGTAAGAGTTTAGTTAGTTAACTTTATGTCTGAAAAGAAAATGTATGCTTTTACAGGCATCAGACACTTTTTTTGCTAATAGAAGATTCTAAACTAGATTTCGAGATAAAAATTTTACACTTCATTAACCTGCAAACGACTCCTATCATGTGAATACAAATTTTTAAGAGACGGAGTTTTCGTGCTTAAATACTAAATTAAGCCGTCTTCCTCTTAATACCCTTTGAATTATTAATCTACTTAATTATTTCTTCAATAGAATATCACGTAGACAAAGTTTACGTAAGATCAAAATATTAAAATTTTAATGCTCATCTAAACTTTGTCACGGGAATTATTTTAAACAAATCATCGTTTCAATATTCTATTAAACCACCTACAAATAGGCGGTATTGACAAAATGTCTTTTTTTCTGATTAATGATGCATACAGAACTACAACAGAAATTCTATTAGTTAAGGAAATGTTATAGAAGTGATTTTTATCTTAGAGACTTATAAGTGCTTAATTAGTGCATAAGAAACAATTATATTTAGAAATTGAAATTCCTTTAATAAACAAAAAGTAATCATCTTTATTCCTTTAATAATTAAGGGTTTTACTTATTTCTTTAACATACAAATCCAATTAAACATTATCATCACATTTAACATTATTCTAACTGCATAAATATCAGTCATATTTCGCATTTAAATAAAGTCCCATAACATATTTCTTTTTTTAAGAACAGATTTTATTTCCATTCAAATCTGAAAAATTTGTTAATTAAAACTTCTTGCACTATTATTTTTCTTTGTGTTTTATTAGAAATTAAATCACTTAGAATGTACTGTTATCTAATAAAATTGAATTTAAAGAGCTTTCAAATGTGCAGACATGATTTGTGTTTAATTTTGTTCTTAAGCTTAACTCGAAATTTGGCTGTTTAATATTAATCTACTTCATATATATTAATAAAATAATTAAGATTTTATAATAAGCATTTCTTAAAAACGCATGAGTTGAGGTTTCTATCACGATTTCAACAATTATCAATTTGACATATTCATTAGATTGATAAGCGAATAAATAAAATTTTGAAAATGAAATAGATATATACAATGTGTGAGAAATATACAGCGGTAGTCATTAATTACAGGATATACATTCTATAACAAAAAAATAAACGAGGCATCAAGGAGTTGTCCAATGGAGACTAAAATTGGGGATAGGAAAGTTATGTACAAAATAAAAAATGATTAAAATTTCAGAAAAAGTTAAATAATTTATTTCAGAGTTACATACTTACAAAGTAAAGAGATCAATTAGGTGTTGACCCATCTCTGTCCTGGATTCAAGTTGCTACATGATGTGTCATACAGTGATAAGGCTCACTGATGATCTCCTGTGGTATTTCTTGTCAAATTTGCTAGTTCATCAACATTCCCTGGTAGATGCAGTCGTCTTTCCATTATATCCCAGACATGCTCGATTGGAGAGAGATTTAGCTGGCCATTTAAGTGTTTAACAAGCTGTAAGACAGTTCATAGCAACACGTGCCGTATGCGTCTTGCTAAAAAATAAGGCCAAGTACTGCAAAAGGAACGATAGTAAACTAGGTCTCGGAATATCGTTGACGTATCACTGTGTTATAAGTGCGTCTTTAATGAAGACGAAAGGGGTCCGGCTATCAAGGGAAATGGCACCCCAGACCATACAACTTGGTTGATGGCCTGTGTGGCGTGCAATAGTGAAAGCAGGATAGACATGTTTCCTTGGGAGTCTCCAGACGCATCTTCGATGATCGTCAAGACAGTTGGAAGCAGGATTCGTTGCTAAACACTATAAGTTCCTCAGTCAGCATCATTCCAACCAGATCGAGCCAAGCTCCACTGTAATCTGGCTCGACAGTATGCAGGCGTGAGTGGCAAGTGGCGTATCGGTGGATACGAGCGTAGATTTCGCTCTATCAGACGTCCGTGACAACTGATCTAACAATCATTCTGTCCTCTTATCCTGCTGTGGCACTAGGTAGACCACTATGATGCTGAAATCTGTGATTCACCCATTCCTGTCAGCATCTTCTAATCGACGCATCGCTTCGACCCGTAGGACGAGAGATTCTCCTATTTGCCCAATCGGCCTCTTTCAATTACGACCTCTTTCAAACTCTAAAAGTTGCTCATAATTAACTCGAATCCTTCAGCAAGACATTTTTTTCAGTCTTTGAAAGGTATCTTAAATAACAATGCAACAGAAAATGTGACCATCAGATTGAGAATCGATTCTTATATACACATGCTGAGAGTGCATTTCCGATGCGCTGTAGCTCCCTCTATTCCTTCATTGGATACCAAATTTTAATCATTTGAATGTTCGGATCAAATGTATTTGCATGCGAAATTTCATTAAAATCGGGCAGCTGCTTCTTGGTGAGATGTTTTTTTTGTGTCCTTAGTTTAGTTTATATTAACGTCGCACTAGAAGCAACACGAGGGCTATTGGGGACGTGACTCGTAATTTTGAACCACGGTCAAGTGACGAGGACGACACCTGAGCTGGCAGCCCCCTCTCCTAACATCCACACCACGCCAACGGGAGGATTTTTTTTTTTGTGTCATAGAGTGTATATAATAAAGTATATATTTATATATATAATTGGTTACAGAATACCTTGAAATAAGAAATTCATTTTCATAAGTAGAAAATATAAGTACATTTGAGGAATTGTTATAATTTCTGTAATCGACATAAAATGTTCGAAATAACTGTATATGTAAAAATTCAGGTATCAGTAATTCGTTGAAAAGAACGTTAGATAATGTTAAGGCTCAAATCCCAATTTCATAAATTGTATTACAAAAAAATTTTGATATATGATATAATTATAAAGTAATAGACATTCTCGTAATTAAAACAAGAATTTCTCTCTTTATAAAATGGGTTTTCAAATTGAAATGTACGAAATGCCGTAATAAGGTAATCGATAACATATTTGTCTTACTGCTATGGGAAAACGTAGCGAGACTTCTAAGGATGTCAATGGAGTCACCAGTGTTAATCCGTGGCATGTGAGGAGAGAGCAAAGGTTCTTATAAAGAGAGCCGTTCAATTGACGTGTCAATGCGTGTGATGACGTGATGGCGTTCACATTGCTCAGTTAGTTGATTGTGAAGCAGTGCGGAGTTGTCAGATTTCTGACAGTGACCTTCTTAAACCAGCCTCTATTCATCACTGAATGTTGACCGTATACGGTGAAGACTGTTTGTCCGACAAGTCAGTGAGAAAAATGGAGTGAATGTTTTCGTGCAGGCCGTAAGAAATTGGTTGATGTTCCGAGAAAAATCCAAACAGACTTTGGCAACATTGACCGATCTCTTCAAGAAGGTGAGAAAATTAGTGAGAAGTGATCGGCGTGTCACAAAGCGAATGTTGGTGGATGTCAACGTTGGAAAAGTGTGATAATTGTTCACGATAGGTTGCTTTATAGGAAGGTGTGTGTGCAGTGTGTTTCGAAGCAGCTAATCGACCAGAAGAAGTAAGAAACTGGGTATGGGGCTAACACTTGAATTTTTGTTTCGTTATCATTAAGACCCCACTTTCCTGAAGCGGATCTTCACATGTGACGAGAACTGGTGCCATCACTACGAGCCTGATACAAAGTGGGACAGCAACCAGTGGAAGCATGCGTCTTCACCTCCTTTTATTTCTTCACATAAAATCTTCATTTATACCCACAGTGTCGTTTCATACCTTTTCATTTGAACATCCCTTGCATGTTATGCTCATATTAAAAACAGATTATTATTAATATAACTGACTATTATGATTATTAACCATGCTTTTGTAAATATGATGATTAATGTTTATAACAAATTTATTTATGAATAATAACAATTAACGATGAAGTTTGGTCATTTTGATTAATTAAGCATTAATATTGAAATTTCAACTCTAATGTATTTTTATGTCAAATGACAGGATATGCCCAAAATACATGCGTTAACAGCTTAGTTAGAATTGAATTACTAATGCTTATAAGATACATTATTTATTTCCTACATCAAACCTATAGCATTACACACAAAAAAAAACTCATTGTTACAAAATGTTCGAACAAATTATACTATAAATACAATATAATTACATTTTTAAAAATTTCTTTTGTAAGAAGAATACTATAGCATTTGGAGTTTCAAATGGTTTTTGACACTTTACATTTGGAGAAATTTGAGTTGTAATTTCTTCTGTAATTTGTTACAATTGTAATGCTGAAATCCTTGACCACCGAAGTTGGAATCCTTACGAGAATATTTTCTTCAAGATATTTTTCATTCACTTCAGCTTCACTGACTGATGTTAAGCTTCCGTGCTGACAGTAAAATCACTTCTTGTGTAGGGAATCTATGTTCTGAACCAAGTTTATATAAATTTTCATTTTCCTTAGTAGTTATATCAACTATTACATTCCGGCTATCAGCCTCTTAACTTTATCTACATATGATATTCTTATCTGAATAGTTTTTTCTACATTCTTAGTTCAATTTTTTTTTTTTTTTTAAGCATAATGATTTTTATTCTTGCTCATTTAGTGACTCATTAGAGGTACGTCGAGCTCCTTGAATAATTTTAAGACTTCATGTAGCTCAAAGAAAAAGATTCTTTGTTATATTCTTCGTATAATCTTCCATTCCAATATCAACGAAAATTTTTGTTTTACTCTTTAAGTAATCATAGTTTTTTTATTCCACAATTATGCTATTTTTCTTCAATTTGATCAATACTCTTGGTTATTTTTAATGGATTTACAGTAGTTAATAATATATCTCCCTACCAATCATCCAATTTTATTTCCCTATCATAATTTACTCTGCCTAAGTTCTTATTCTTTGCTGAGATTGCTGTCTGAAGTTGGGTATCATTGAAACTCATTTTTTAAAACAACATAATTTTTTCACATGTAATTCCTCAAAAAGTATCGACAGGCAAGAAGGTTCCTAGATCGATGTATTGAGTGTAACTAATTAACTAAAATAAAATTGAGCACCCAAAAGAGCTATCATGGTTTGCATATTTTTGATAGGCTGAAGAGAGGAAATATACCCTAATATCAAGATAAACGACCTGGTAATTGTTGCATTGATCTAGCTTCATTAGTAATTATTAATAACAATCGTTTAAGGTGACAATTTCTCGTAAATTATTCCCTTTAACTGGTTTATTAGGTAAATATTAGTAATTGCTTGTTATATTATTAAAAATAACCTATTACTTGAATTGACCATTCCCTACATACCTGTTGGATACTCAGACTCAAAGAGATGGTGCCTTAGGTTTTCAAACACTGGGCATTTAACATTAATAATTTGTGTTTTCAGTCTAAACATCATAGCATACGGGATATCATTATAGTCAGTTATTTTTCTAAGTTGCGCAATTCTTATTTATTTTGTTATTTGTTTACTTATTTAAATCATCTCAATATGTATTGTTAATTAACTAACATTTTTCGCAACAAAAATTTATGCGATTATAAAATTATCATTTGTTGTTTTTAATGAAAAAATGAAAAGTTCATAAAATTTAAGTCGGATGGTTTTCTTTTTTGGCAAATTTTCTTGAACTTCAGTATATAATAATTTCCCTCTTTAATTAAGGGTAAGTTTCTAACAGGTAATAAATATGTGCAATGTGTTTAATAATATCTTACATTCAAGAATTAATGTTTTTAATTTTTTTGAAAACTTGAATGAGAAATTCACTTGTTTTCATCCCATTTTCAAATTCTTACTTTTCTTTTAAAAAAAGGAAGATTGTATTTCTAGAATTATTATGAATAATACATTACATAAGATTTTGACAAAAAATAGGATTTTTTGTCAATATCATCAAGGAAACATAAAATGAGATATTTAGCTCATGTACTATAATTGAAATTCCAACATTTGTTTTAATGTAGCAATTCAGATTTTAACTTTTCCACTTAATTTCTCCGAACATTCTTCCACAACTAAATATTGTACCAGAACATATAAGTTTTACTATTTTTAGTATCAACATCTGGCAAGGAGACGAAAGGAATTTCTCATAGGAAAGATAAAATACCAAGGAAATGTGAAGATTACGGGTGAAAAAACGGAAAAAGAGCTGATCTAGTTTCAGTCTAGATCCAATAAGCTGTATATTATCGATTATTTTTTTCTTCTGGAGTTAGTTTTAGTTTTATTTTCGTCTCAGGGTTTTTGTTTGTGGTTAAAACTACTTGTCTTAGGAAACGAATTGACGCAAGAAGAGTGAATATTATTTCCTTTGAAATCCAATGGAGTGATGAGGAAGAAGTAAACGTAATTAAAAAAAAATATTTCAATGAATTACTGCAAAAAAGAATTGTGAATTGAATTTAAAACCATTTCTTACAATTATTTTCTTGTATATTGATATGGTGTTTCAAAAAAGTCTAAATTATATTCATGAATGACAAAAATTTAAATACATCTATAATGAAAGAATGGTAATTGAAGTTGATTACAAAAAATAAATATTGTTTTTTCGCCATATTTGTAGAGAAATTAATAAAACACATCTTAAATTTACGGACCATAAAATAATTAACCTCTCTTTTCTAGCCAGTTATTTTGCTCTTAATGAAATAATTATTAAAAACATTTTTGTTTTTTTTAGTTCCTCACTTCAATTAAACTCACGAAAAATAACAGTAATAAAATGATGATAGTAACTATTACAAGGAGTATTATATCATGGAATTTACAAAAATGAAAATAACATTTCATGCTGAAATCTTAAGTATTCCGAAGTCAAAGGTTAGGAAGTTGCTGATTTTATTCAATGCCGATATTCTTCATATTATAATTTACAATTTTTTCATATAAAGGGTTTTTCTTATTAATATCATATATATATGTTCTGAAAAATTCATTCATTTATTTCTTACTATTATTTAGAATTTATTGCTTAGATTTAGTTTACAATAAGGTTCATTTTTGATTATGTGTAACAATTAAAGAAAGTATTATTTACTTATATTGAACAGATACTCAAATAATAACTAGTCACAACTATAAAGTATCTTCTTAAGCGTTTTTATATTAGTTGCATTATTGTCTTAGTCACAAAGCATTGTCTATCAATATTCACAAATATTGTCATAAAAACTATGGAATAAATATTATTTTTAATAAATATTTTGCTTTAGTGTTACGAAAATAATTGTAATTGTGCATTTAAACTCTAGGAATTCCGTATCAATAAATCAAAATTAGGAAATTTATCATAAAATATTGTATTATATATTCAATATTATTTCTCCACAAATATTTTTTTATGTTTAAAATACATTTCATAGTTTTGAAAAACAATTTTTAATTTTTTTTTGTTTTACATCCATTATGATATTGTGTAAAAAACGCTTAAATTCTATAACATATTTATACTACAATAAATAAATATAATAATAATTATATTTTGCTATGATTAGTAAAAAATTGAAAAGCAACAAAAACATTACAAATATATTTGTATGTCAAAGCTATAATTTCCCACAACATTCGACATTAGTACCTTAAGTCACAGCTGCAATTAAACATATCTTTATATAAATATCTTGCTCTAAGGAAACATGAAATGAAACATGATAAGAAACATGTTTATGATGATGAAAATATATAAACATATTAATAAATGCCCTAAATGTCAAAAACTTTAATTATTTATGTACTGAAAATAAAATCTACTTTAGTGTCACTACCATTATAACTACACTTTTTGAAAAATAATGCTTACTGGAATGATTTTTAAAAATCATTCCAGTAAACTATATTTTTTCAAAAGCGTTGTTAAAATAGCAATAAAATATTTCCAAATTGAATTAAATGATTAATTAAGTAATGAAACTTTTCATTTTTTTTTTATATATCGGTAGCATTTCGAAAAAAAATTAGGATTATTATGACTGTAATTCCAGAATTTTTTTGATTTGTTTTACATAATTAATAAACAAGTTTTTATTATTCCTATTTTAAGAACACACACACACAATGCAAGTACATACTAATACATATGAAAATGCATAAAAAATCAATGTACATTTTAAATTATCATAAAGGGTTTCGGTAATTCAAAAATCAAAATTATTTATTACTAAATCTTATAATATATGAACTTATTTTAAAAAATTAAAATGGAATAAGAACTAAATACAAGAAGAAAACATATGTACAGAAAACTAAAGAAATGATTGAAGATAGAAAATCCTTATAAAAATAAAGAAAATCAAGATAAATAAAAAAGCTGTATGATACTGTCTCTAAATTAGAAGAGTAGTATTCTGCTTAAACAAAGGTGTTCATCTAATATAGCAAAATGAGGATACGAAGTCAGCATGAATCAAAATTGAGGAAACAGAAGAAAAGTATCAGAAACTCATAATTTAATCACTACTAAAAGCAGGCTACAATATAAAAATATCAAGCCATAATACATAAGAAATAATTAAAGTAAAAACAAAACTGAATCTTAAAAACATTTAAACATCTTTACTAACATCATTTCAATCCTAGCATTGTAATTGCTACCAAAATCTTAAAAAAATTAACCAAAAATAGTATTGCCTTTATGAATCGGAATTCGAAATAAGAAAAATGCTGCAAGTTCAAAATACTTTTTTAGAAGAATACATTTTAATTAAGCTTACAAAATTGTTTAAAATTTAAAAAAAGTAAATAAGCGAAACAAATTAGAAATTAAACACAAAAAAGAGACTACTCCGTTTTTTAATTTAAAATTTAAATCTGTTTTCAAATTTTTAAACATTATTGTTTACTTCATTGTGTAATCAGTTTTAATATAACTATGGTAGAATTTATATAAATTGTTTTGAAAATTTATGTAGGCATATTAACAAATTTAACATTCCGCAAATTTTAATTATATAGTATAATCCATATAGAAATTCAAGCATAAATTGATATCACAGAAAAAAACTATTAATTGTAAAAATTATTTTTTCTTTTGTTAAAAACTTACCATACATATTTTTATCTATAACAATAAAAGCACTATCTAAATAATATATTTTATTTAATATATATTAGTTTGAATCAGATTAAAATGGGATGAATAAAATGATAAATCCAGTTTCAATTCTGGATGATGTACAATATGAAAGTATTATAAAGTAATTAAAATGTCTAAGTAAAGTAAATTTAGTGTTGTCTATATTACATTACAGTAATTATTAGTTAGATTATTACTAGCTGATCAAACTTGTGAGAATCTTTTAAATAGCTTATATGTTTTATTATTAAAAAATATAAAACCTTTTCCATGAAAGGTCAAAAAGAAATTTAAATTTCCTTTAAAATATAGAGATATGGATTTCAAATATTTTGAAATTAATCAGAAGTAAATTAATTAAATCATCTCTCTATATATATTGAATTAAAAAAATAATTCAAGTCAAAGACCTAACTACAAAGATATTAAATATTTTTACTATTAATATAATTAAGGATTCCAGAACTAACTTTATTAATAGCAGTATTATCAAAACTATCCATATAATTTTGTAAAATACTTTGTAAGTCTGTATCAGATTTAGTAATGTTTGCATTGAAAACATAATTCGTTCTTACAAATTTAATAGGTAATTAAGGAAGTACATGAGGTACAAATGTATCAGGAAATTTTACAACATTCAAAGCATAAACAATTTTCTAATATAAAGTTATCATCTAATTATGAATTTCTCTAGCACTAATGGTAAATTAAAAAAAATTATGAGGATTTAGACAAAATGTTTGGTAGTCAAAGTAGCATAAAATATTTTGATAGTAAAAACACATTTACAAGGGACCTTATCAATATAAGAAATAATATGCTCTTCTAGGAAGTTTTTATGGAACTTTATAGATCTCTAAGCTTAGAACTTAGTGATCTCTTTTGTCTTAAGTTTTAAATATTAAATTCTTTTATTAATGCTTCTTTAACATTTCTTAAAAACTTCGATGGGAAGATTATTCCTAGTAACCAAACTAATTAAAATTTACCACTACCTTAGAATGTTTTTTCTTTATATATCTTAATCCTTACGCATTACAAAACTCTAAATAAGAATACAGACATATCGCGCAGTAAATAAAAAAAGCGATCTTAGATAATTAACGGCTTATTCAAATTGGATTTTTAAATTCTTTTGTGCTATTCAGGTGCAAAAAAATATTTATATAATAAAGGAACATATATATGAAGGAAAAGATGGAAAGCCAAGAGAGTTTCTCAAATACTCTACAGTGCCCCCAACCATCGGAAAGATTTAAATCATTCAAATGTAAAAATTATTTTTCCACCGAATACATTTTATAATATTTCACTAGTTACATAAAAACATAGGCATTGAGATTTGAAAAAAGAAAAAAAAAGACAAAAAAATCTATGTAAGTCAGGGAGAAATTTTTTAATTTTTTAAAAAGGTAACTATTTAGAACTAATCAATTATTCTATTAAAAAAAACAAAAAAGTAACGACATAAAGTATTTGGTTAAAACATTATATATATTTAAAAGCAATTGAAAATGAAAACTTAACGAATATAAGATAAATAATTTAGATACAACACTAGATTTTTTTTCAAAGTCTATATAAGATTTAACCGTTGATGATATGGCACTGGAAAAAGCTTTAGAACTTGAGGTGAAAGTAAACATTTTTAGCACATATTTAACAGAAAAAACATGCAGAATATACCAAAAAAAATCTCATGAATTACAGCAGAAAAGGAATTTCTTATAGGCTCTAGAGTGGAAGTAATAGACTTAACAAATTAAAGAGTTTGATATTTCCTGATTGAAGATTTTCGCATTAAAATGTAAACAAAGGTTATGAGAGAGCCCCAGGAATTATGTATTGCAGTTAAATTTAAGTATAAATTATCTCTTAAGTAGTAATCTAGTAGTCTAAAAATATTTCAAAATAGGTCAGAGAGCTCAAGACTGGGGATAAATATATATATATATATATATATATATATATATATATATATATATGCACGGGTACATGCAATATGCGCTGTATTAGCAGGTGGAGTATTGAGATGTTCATATGAGGAAGATTATAAAATTGGATAAGAGGACATCTAGTTTTTATGCTAATAGAACAAAACAGAAAGGACAATCAGATCTGGATGAACTAATTTTTTCGACCTAAAACTGAACTACAATTGGAATATTCGAACAATGTGCCAAATCAAGAGAGCCAGAAAAATTATGGAGAAGATGAACGATTATGATATTTTCACTTCAGGAGACTCGTAACGAGAAAGACTGGATGCGCCGAAGTAAGGAAAAAAAAATAAAAAACATGAATTTTATATTATATATACTAGGGATTAGGAGAAAACACATAAGAATTAGTTTGCATTTATTTTAAATAAAAATACGAGGAAAGGCTTACCAGTTTGGAATACAGTAAACGAGAGAATACTTACCGTTCGATTAGTTTCTAGGTTTCGGGAAGCAACCATAATTTAAGTTTATGCACCCACAATGATGCAAATGAGGAGGGAAAAACCAAGTTCAATGGTGAACATCAGAAAACTGTTCACATTATTTAGAAAAACCATCGTATCCTTATATTAAATGGAGATTTAATTGCAAAAATAGAAAAGAAAGTAATCAGTGCAGAACATGCTGATGGAAATGTTTATCATTGTTTGCAGCATCTTTAAATACAAAGACATGCACAAAATAAATTGGAAATCACCTCACAAAGATAACAAAAAAAATCAGACCCACCACATTGCTATCAGAAACACGTTCAGATTATCGCTTTGTGATGTCACTGTGAAAAGAGGAGCAGATGCCACCTCTAATCAGTTTTTCCTAATGAGCATACTAAAATTAAAATTAGCTAAAGAGTTGTTGTAACAATAGGGAACAAAGTATATAGTGCGGCCTTGAAAAAATTTATCTCACGGACGAAAGCTTATAAAAAGGCTAAAAGCTATAACATATATGAAAGCTTTCAATCATATTTGATGAGTAAAGAACAATATTAGTTAATAAAGTAAACAGTTAAAATTTTTATTTAGATTCCCTTCTGGCTGAATAATTATTCATGTCTGATTTAACAACTTCTACGTTTAAATGTATTACCTTACTATTTCCATTAATCGAGCTTTATAACCTTGAATTAAATGTTAGCAACTTTAAGTTTATTAAACCGAGTGTATAATCGCTTTGAATACAGCATCTAAGCAAAATCATCTCACAGTGACACAATTGTAGTTAATTTAACAAGACTGAATATAGAACAGAGAATGTAGCTGTGTGATTAAGATATGATGTAAGTATTGTTGTAGCTGTAGGCACCACCAATTATTTGCTAATAAATGTATTTTTAAAGCAGGTAACTTTTATTCATTCGGTGATCTTGAATATTTTCTAATCTAATGTATTACATGCATCCTTAACTTATGGATGAGTATATGTATCTATGGAGAAAATCTAAAAGAAATATTTTATTGTAATATTTATTTGATTTAAATGAGTTGGCTATAAGAATGCAACTTGATCTGCAGCCTGTTTTGTTCTATAATAAACTTCAAATGTTTTATTTTTGAGATTGAAATATACTAGTATAATTGCTAAATTTCTTTGTAGATATCCGATAAAAACTTTTATTTATTAAACTTTATATATTTATGTTATAACGGAAATGTTTGAATGATTTCAATACTATTACATATAATAATTTAACGTACTTTACTTCACTTAGAATTTAATCGAAGCTCTCATGTTTAGAATTGCAGCACTTCGTATTTGTTTTCCTACATTCATAGAGTTTCTTTTTTTCATTTTTTAGTATTTGTCAATAATTTGATATTATTTTAAAGGGAAATGCATTTGCATGAAATATATATAAATATGGATTGAGAAATACAATGAATTAAATATTGAATTAAAATAATGAGTTGACAAAATGTTAATAATAATATTGATATCTGTTTTATATTATTAAAACAGTTTCCTTTAAATGTATGCTTCATAAACGTGAATAGTCATAGTTATACTCCATTATTATTTTTTGAGAATTTATCCCGTTAAACTATTTATTTTACTGTTGCTATGAAATCATATATAATACGGTTTTCTGTCATTTAAATTTAGTCATTCTCTTTCCACATATCATAATGAGAGCTGATGACTGTATAATCGGAGGGAAATTTAACGAGGTAATTCAAGTTAGTTTCATTTTTATTATGTTTTTAACACTATTAAGGCTTCTAATTAAGTAAAGATTGAAAGATTCAATTTGAATTTTGTCTATTTCACAAGGACTCCAATTATTGAAGATATAATTTGACACATTTATTATTTTGTTAAATTTAACTTTCACCTAGAAACATAAAAATATAATAAAAGTAAACTTTTTCGTGTTGAAATAATTAAGTTATTAAAATTTAAAATGTTTTAATAATTTTATGATAAGATATTCAAAGAATTTAAAGTTAGGACATTGAAGAGAATCGTGAAAACTTTGTTCTTGATTTTTTTACTCCCAAATGTTGTTTCGTATCAAAATGCAGAGTGTTCATTAAAATGCTTGGTATAACTTTTTGTATCAAGACTAACTATGCAATAAACAATGAACAAGATGTATTGAAATCAGACACAGTAGTGGTTATCTGATAAAATAATGAAAATTTCACTTCAAATGGAAGCAAGTTTGTTTGTTATACATCACCTAAGAACTCATTTTTAGTCCTATAAACTAATTTGTTATGTTATTCCCATTTCTTGTTCTAGACGAAAATTGTTGAAGTAATGGAACAATTTTTCTTATCCTGATGATAATACAAAAAATACGCCTTAACTTAAGGATTTTAAGTTCTGTTAATTCTATACGTAATGCTAAAATTCTAACTAAATTTTTTACAATGTTACATTTTTTACTAACTGTAATATATTTTATTCAAATTTAAATTTTGTGGTGTTTTTTACATATGCTTTATAATAATTAATTTTTCAAAAAGTAAAATACTCTGCATGGAGTCTAAGATAGAACACCTAAAAAGATAAGGGATATCGTAGACAAATTTATTTGAGCGATAACAGACCGAACGAAGTTGGAAGGATGAAAAATAAATCCTTATTTGAGATTATGAATTTTTTAAAAAATGTGTTAAGAATTGAGTATTGAGTGTTACTTCCACGGCTGCCAATAATCAATGTTACAGTATCGGCATAGAATGAAAGAGGCGTAGGAAATCTTAATAGGGCATAGTAGTCACTACTGAATTCATACGTTGCTAAAGTTGATATGGCGTACCTGCTGCAGGAGAATAGGGGGACAATCGACCTCCAATCATCGTTCAGACATGTTCAGTAGGCAATAAATCTGAGGTGAAGTAGGCCAAGGCAGCAATGAATGGGATACACGAAGAAAAGGTCTTGAACATTACGTACCGAGGATGGCATGTATTGTACTGTTGGAAAGGGACTGAATGGTAGCTCTGAAAGTAAGAGAGGGAGGACATCAAACTCAAACACCTCACTGATATAGCACTTAAAACTCTCCTCGCAATGTGTTATATAAGGCTATGAGAGTGAAATCAATTACCTTTTCACTACCGGAGATAAAAGAAAAGTGCTTCTCTGGGCCCGCAGCTTCTTACAGCAGAGTGTCACGCTGTGCCCAGACGATTTTAGATATTAAGCCTAATTCGCGAAAAATATTCCTCTAAAATCGGCTATTCATTAGAACATTTTGGTTTTTACATATATTATTTAAAATGAATTAAACTTAATATATACGAAAGAAAAATGATTTAATCGAAAATTATATTTCTAACTTAAAATTATTACATAAAACAATCATATATTTTAATACTTACATTTGTTACATAAATTTCATGGTGTAATAATGTGCCATTACATGGAATATTAAGATACCAAAAAAAATAATCTTTTTTTTTATGCATGGTATTTTTACAAAACAAATTCTTCAATGCATAGTTCAACGTCACATGTCTTACACGCATATTTTGTCAACTTTTGACCCTTCACGCAAGAGTTTGAGCAAAGAGCACATCTTTTTCATCCTTTCTTTCCTTTAATGCCGACGTACAGATTTGAATTATTTTCGCTAACATCACTGTCAGATTCATTTATTAATTCGTAATTCTCGTATCAAATAAATACTTCCTTTTCATCATGACTGTTACTACCGATAAAAACCAACCGAATGAAGCGAACATCTGAAAGCATCTGCTACTATAAGCCCTAACCCCCATAAACACTCATAAATATCTCATTTGAACTTCTAAGAAGCAAACAAGAAAGAAAAAGTAAACTGAAAGCATGCGCACCCTTTAAATCATGTCATTACATTTAAGGAACCACGCCTCAACACGTGCTTTTAACAATTACCCTCTCTTAATAGCCAGAAGAAAAATCCAAGCCCATATCACCGAGGTCAACATTCCAAATAACCTAACTATATAGATTTCGTGGTATTGTAACGCCATATAGTAACATTAATTAAATCAAATTAAAGCGTTCCAATCAAGCGTATCACTATTGATACGTTGGTCTGTAGCAGACTTTCTCGGAGCGTATCTAATGTAATACGCTGGGCACAGGAGAGCAAACGCGAGCCTATCGAATGTGATACGCTGGGAGTGAACGGGTTAGTGTCCAATTCCATAAATACACCACAATATGTCCATGCATAAGCCAATAGTAAAACAATCTATCTTCTTGGAGTTTCTAGACTCTAATCTGATAATAGTGTTAGTGCAGACAGAAACGTGATTCCTGAATAAAGACAAAGTCAATCATTTCAGTTACCCTTATCCGCTTTTACATACACCATTGTTGATTTAAATGCCTTTGCTTTTGAGACAGAGGTAATGGACATCCTCAGGATGTTCTACTGTGCTATAAAGGACGTCAATGATATGTGTAGGCACCGATTCTTATGCAACAGACTATATTTGAAGTGATATAGTCTCTGATGAATCAGAGCGATTCATCATTGTCATAAGTAGATCATACATGTCATTAAGTACAAAGATAAGACGAAAGAGGGCAACAGGAGCCATTTGTCAGGTGTTTTCTCCTGCATCCATAGACTACAAAAACGCACAGCTTTTTTTTGGTTACTTAAGAGAAAATTACTGATTTATCGTAACGATAATCTGCATTATCTAGTTATTGGCAATAATAGTTCCGTCATCGTTGGTTGATAGATGCTCGTTTTCTTCTTAGAGACAAAATTAAAGTTGCTCAAACAAATCGACCGCATTAAAAAATTATTCCAGTATTTGAAATTGGTATTATTTTTTCTCTTTATATAGCATTTGTTGTGCCTGTACAGGAATTCATATTGGAAATGTGCTCTGAAATGTTCATACCAACACGTATACGCGCGGTAAAAATTTCTAGCGGCTTAGACGCTTTCTTTTCGGTGTTATATTTTGGTTGATCAGTGATACATATGAAATATCTCCATAAAAATTTAAACTCTAAATTAATAATAACTAACTTATATAAACAATAAATTAGCTATAAATTTAAAAATATTTTGTTTTTTATTTGGAAACTGAACACATTCCCTTTTCAATTTAAATATCCATTTTTGAAATAAGAACCGATGGAATATTAATAGGTATTTTTAATGTAATGTATTCAAACAATGCGTTAGGATAAACAGATTTGAAAATGTTATCAAAGACTAAGATTTGAGGTATTAAGATCCTTTCTTATTTGGCGTACTGTTTAAGAGTATTTCATAAGCATTAAAATATTCAAAGTGGTCATAAGTAGGAAATATGAAAGTTTGGGTATGAGGCTATTTAACAGTTGATATAGAGAAAAAAGGTTCAAAATTGTTTTTGAATTGTTTTAAAAGTTTTGTCAGTATTGTCAAATGTTTTGTATTAGAATGTGAAATATGATTTGAATAAATTGAAGTAGTTTAACTATTGTACTTCAGATCGTGGGAAGAAAAGTATTAGGGACCATAAATTTGAATTCATTAGCCCCAAGGAACAAAATATTTGCTAAGTTTAGAAGAATGATTGATGATGGAGGTTGCAGTCTCCAAAAATGAAGGTCAGATCTGTTTATGTTTCAAAGAAAGATTTTAACAATTGGATGATTAGTACGCTGGGGAATGTAGATATTATTTACGTAAAAAGAAATATTCCGAATTTGACTACAAGATCTTGCTTTTGCGCTATTTGTGTGTAGGAACTTCTCGAGCAGAGAAATTCTTTGCTACTACTACTGTGCTCCGCCATGTCTTTCTGATCTGTCCAATCTGAAAATAATTTTGTTTGACAAACTAAACCTGCCCTCCACTTTTAAGAAAAATTCCTAAAACAGCAAAAAATCTGCTTGTGAAAAGGGAAGAATATTTAACAAAATAGATTTAATTTTTTAGACTTCCATATTACCTTCCATTGCAAAAAGTTCATAAATGAAAGAGAAAAATCTCCCACCTTGTAAATTATATATCCCCCTAAAAAATATATCTCAAAATTAGAAGATAATGCAGAATTTTTATATCTTCTTTGAGAATTAAGAAAAGAATTTGTAGAATATATATAAATACATGATTATTTCGTCCAATCTTACATTTTTTTTAATATTACTTAGATGCAACATGGGTAAAGGACATAGAGAGAGTTTAATGACCAAAACTTTTAATTACTTTAAGAGCCAGATTTTTTTCTGGTAGGGGATGTAGTACATGGTTCTAATTACAAAATAATGCTTAAAGGTAAGAACATTGTTTCTATTAATTTTTGGAAAACTTCCATCAAAAATACCATTTTTTTTTTTTTTATTTAGTTTGAAAAGAATTTAACAATGTTCAAATTTCCATATTTACATTTCTTTAATATATATAGAGAGAACATTGTTCAGAGTTATTTGGATGGTTTCCATTACAAATGATACAACTCTTTCTTGCGGTAAATTCACATGAATAAGATATGCCACAATTCACACAAGTTCCAGGTTGATGGCAAAATCGAGACTGAAGTAGAAAACTGCAACATATTATACATACCTTAGGTTTACCTATGAAAAGTTGAATTTTGTTATTTATAAACCAGAATTTAGTGTTTCCAGGAAATACTGTTCCCAGTATGGTAATTAATATATGAGAAATTTCTGGATTGGTCCGAAATCTGACAATATGACGGATCTCTACTATGCCTACATTATTTGTTTCTTGCAATTCTGTAGGTAAATCGTCAAGCCATTTTGTAGCAATCCCGAAGAGGAGGAATCAGATAGTCACTCTTTGTCATATAATGCTAGTCTTAATTGGGATATTTAATAAATTTTCTAAAATAAGATCTATCCTACACACATAAGGTCTCCTGCAGATATTTTTATTTTACTATTTCTGGTAAATGATATATTTAAGATATTCTTACGTGTTGGAATTAATTTTGCTTTTAATTTCGGTGTATAATGACAGGGAATTAGCCTCTGGAATATGAAAATGCTATTAAGTATGCACTCTCTCCAGAAAAAAAATTATCTCAGCTATTTTTCTTTATTCTGTTAGTGTTAAAAGTCCTTTATCTCACAATGATGCTTTAAAATATTAATTATTCTCCACCTCTATTGGGAGACAACCGGTCGTTTATATTTTAAATTATGAATGACTCAACTTGGGTCTATTCATTAAGAAATAAAAATGTTAAAGCTGTTAATGGTTAAAAGGGTCTAAAATCGAAATGTTTCTATAATAAGAAAATAGTCGATACCTCAGCTTTTGAAGGCAAATAACAAAACTAAAGTAAAAATGAACTGATATTTTTTAAAGAAACTAGGCCAACTTTTCCGTTAAAATTTCAAAACACGTTTTCAAACTTTACTTACTAGCAACGTCAACTAATCTTTCTCATGCATAATTTCCTTTCCACTCCTTGATGTAGTATTACCTTTAATAATACCCTAAATCTTACAGTTTCCGAATGAACAAAATGTTAAATCAGGCGATTTTTTAATGTAAGTATATGGGGCTGATGCTTACCTCCTAGTCCGACGCACAATATCGGGAACTTCAGTTAGGGTTTCACTGTCCGTGGCAGCTATGGCGTAGTGATCTTTTGTTAGCTCTCTAGTATCGCCGACTGTTACAAATTAGGATTCGACTGAAACGAATTACATTTCAATGTTATTAATCCAAAAATTAGGTAGTTTTACATTTGCATAAGAAAGTTAATTTGACAAGCCATTTCGGTATTCACACCTTAACCCAGTGCCATAATGTCCTCTTTTCTATCTTGGATTCATAGTTTGCCAAGAGCTACTTTCTGAGAGAGTGTAAGTGAGTGAAAGTAGAGAATGTATGAAGTGAGAGCCAAATCTGTTTATGCCTTACCAAGCAATGTATATCTTTCAATGAAGACCGTAGAAAAAAAATAAAAATTATATTTGGTGTGGCATTTTCAGAATTAAAGATAAAAAAAGACATAAGAATTTACCAAAAGCAGGAAATTCAAACACAACGGGTCACCAATATCTGATTAGAGGGTAGGGTAATAATTAACCCCTCAAGTTATAACTCCAAATCTTAGGATAGGTTTATTGGCTACACAAGCCGAGGAAAGCGACCGGAAACAACTGGATAAAAACTTTATTCTTAAACTAAACAATAATAATCAAAAATGAACACACACACACACGTCTGCTTCTAATTCGCAGATAAACAAAATAGGTGAACTAACTTAGTGCGGAAAGAAAATGTAATATTCCCCAACAATATCGTACATACAGCTTTTATACCGAATTTTTTATTATGCTTCTAATACTTTTGTACCAACTGTATAGTAAAGGAAGTGACATTTTCTATTATATATATATATATATATATATGTGTGTGTGTGTGTGTGTGTGTGTGTGTTTGCCGGTCATGGTCTTTTTCCTCGTTGGAAGTCTGGAAGTTCGATTTCCTCGATTGTCAGGCAAATTTACAATTCACTTTATCATGGAGGGGAGGGGGGTTAAAATTTGCTTGATTTTGAACTCGTCATAATAATAAAATGCAATTCCAGTATCTGCGAAGCCACTGTCCTTCGTACATGAACTCAGCTTCGATCAGTCGAAAAACAGAAGCTCATATATATATATATATATAAACTTTGAACGGAGAGTGAAATAATAGATGGAAAATTCTTCGGTACAAAAAGGTGTCAAGTGAGAGTGACGTATTGTAAGTAACCACAAAAAAGCTACAAAGCAAAAAATTGCAGCGCAACATATCTCAGGATCATCACAAAGCATATCCGAACGCTCTGGAAAAGAAACATTTTTAATAACTGGTTACCAACAAGAGTACTTTTGATTTCACTGCAAAAATGAAGAAAATTGTATTTGGCACAAATTACTGGAATCGTATATTTGAGTAGAAAAATATGGTTGAATGGTCGAATGAATTCAGATTTCTTCTCCATGACTAGTGGCAAAATTTATGTGTTTTACTAGCAACACGAAGCCGTAAATCATATATGCCACATGACTACTGTTCAAGAAAGTAGTGGCGAAAGTCGCAGTCTAGTGAGCATTTTCTTGGAACACTCTTGGATCCGTAGTTTCATTGAAAACACCTATCAATACCAGCGCCTCCCTTCCCATCGTCACTGATTGCATGCATGTATTGATGCTTATAATGTTTCATGAGGGTAATGGCATTTTCCAGCTGGATGATGCATCCTTATGACCTAAAACTGTTAAATGAATTTCTAAATAAATTCTCATTGGAACATATTAAGACACTTAAATTAGAGGTAAATGCAAAACAAGTGAAAAAATTGTTTTAAATATATTTAAAAAATCCTTAAGCTATCCAAAGTATATAAAAAAGTTTAAATGTATTTATTCAATATTAGGTTATGAAATAATTTTAGTTTATTAAATTAGTATTAATGGTTTTTTATATATTAGTACAGTTCTGTGAATCGATGCAATTATTCATAATTCAATGAATAATCCAATAAAATCCAAGAAAATTAATTATGTATTAATTACAGAGCATTCACATTTAATCATCTTATTTTTGAAAAACTCTCTAGGCTGTTACATAATTAATATAACGATTTGTTTAAAAATGAATACCTCAATGATCAACTTAAGCTACTTTTTATGTATAAAATCCAGAACAAAAAAAAAATTGAAATATTTGTGTAGTGAAATCAAATTTTTTAATTTTTAATAGACTCTTTACCATAGTAAATGTTAAGACATCACGTACGATGTCCGGTGAGCTTTCCTCATAAATTAATTAATTGCATATAAACTCGTATTCATTTTATTTATATTTACAAATTCAAAACCCTTATTTCAATTATCAGCAATGGAATATTTATTGTCCGAACATGGAAAAATGCGTATATTTCGGAAAACTTTATATGTATACATACAGCAAAAAATTTAAACATTTAAAAATAAAAATAAAATATCTATAGAAGATCACAACCAATCTAATTTAGCATTTCGTAACAAATGATACAATAGTCGTATTTTTAAAGTTGTTTTGGGAGGAATTAATAATATATTTAATTATATACCATTGAGCATATATGTGCAAATTTCCCTTATAGATCTGAAAAACTGAGAATAATTTTCCTTATTGCCTTATTTATGAAAATCAAGAGAAATAATGAGAAAGAGAGAGAGGTAAAGATAAACGACATTTTTATTTTAAGATTCCCGTCTACCGGCCATTTTGATTTCGTTGACGTAATGTTGATTCTATGGAATTTCTAATTTTGCTCTCAAATCTTTACTATTTGATTCATTTTAATGCAATGAAGTGCATTTTAAAGAGCAAAAAATAATAAAGGCTTCCGGGGATTTACTTTTTCCCACTGTTTTTTTATAAATATTTTTAAATATTTCTTAAAACCGAAAACTCACAAACGAATCATTAAAGTAGTGACACAATATTTTTTCTAAAAATCTGAGAAAAAAAGTAATTCCTCAGAAGACTTTATTATTTATTGCTCTTCCAGATGCACTTTATTGCATTTAATTTAATCAAATAGTAATTATTTGAGATGAAAAGTTAGAATGCCAAATGATTCACATATCATTCACGAAATCAAAATGGCCGGTAAATGGAAGCCTCAATCTAGAAAATTAATTGTTATTTGCTTTATTAAAGTTAAATTAATCTTAAAAAAGAACTATGGAATAATTGTTTGAAAACGTATAGTAAATGCTATTTGATGACTTTTTATTTTTGCACATTAAACTTTTATTCTCCTATAAACATGTGATTATATTAATATGTAATGTATTTCCAATACAATAAATAATGAAAAGTAACGTATAAATCTGTTGTAATTATTACTTTCTTTTATATATAAATGTTTAAATTTTAGTTTTTTTTTCTGAAACTATACGCTAAACATAATGCATTTTTGTATTAGAAATTCGTTACAAAGTGATGTTCATTACAATTTTTTTTATTAAAAAACAGCTATTTATTTGACCAAATATTTAAATTTCTTAAGAATACAAATAAATTTAAGTAAAAAATTGATCTTATGCTTACCATTTAAAATATGACTTACTTTCCTAAACAGCTGAGAATTACATTATTATCTCATTTATGCTGAAAAAATGTTCAAAATATGTATCTTCTATAAAAGTTATATATATAGAGTAGTTTATGTTAGAATAATTATTAAATTAAAACATTTTTAAAAAGCTTAAGCGCACAAACAAGCACTTCAATTTCGAAATGAATGTTAAATCAGCAAATGTCCTATCATATCTCCCCAATAATGTTGAATAAATAATTCCAGGTAATTTTTTTTTAATAATTATGGAATTAATGTTGTAAAATGGTATCGATATTTATAATAATTAAAAGTACTTGGCTACAAAGAGTGCTTTAATTATGAAATATTCCACGTAATACATTTCTAATTGCTGATATATTTTTTCAATTTATATTACTTTGTATTTATTAGCTATTTACTTTATTATTCAATTCAGCTAAAGTTACTTTAAAACAAAAGTTAAGTTTCAGTTTGTAAGCAAACCCTTAAAGTTGATTTTTTTTAGAAAGTTATATCAGTGTAGAGCTGATAAAAGAAATAAGATGCAATCTTTTTTTTTATTTTAGGAATTGGTACATAGATATAATAGAAAACTACGATTTTAAAATTCAATTTGCTTACACATCACAAAATATGAAAAAGTATCCAAATGAAAAAAGAAATGTATTCTTTAAATTCATATTTTTCTTCATATAATAAGGAAAGTTTTAAGTACTTATATTACGTAATAACTCTATACTCTATTTATATATTTGATTTGTATGTATATGATTTTTACTTCCTGAAAACATACTACGATAATATGTATTTTACAATTACAAAATAGACGGAGATGTAGTTGCATATAATGTGTTACTATTTTGAAAAAATAGCCTTTATGCATCTTCAAATAAGGCTAATTAATTATTTTGCACATGTAAAAAATGATGACTAGAACACAAGTCACATTTTTTTTGTTTAAAAGTGGATATAAAATGCTGATTTTTAGTTACTTTCAAGAAATGTTTTCCTATTTTGTAGATGACATTCGTTTTTAATTTTATAGCTTTGAAAGAAAAATCTTATTTTTACCTCAAATGAATGAAAAATATATGATATTTTTGTAAAATGAACTTTTCTTAGAGACTGATATTAAATCAGTTTTTAAATAAGGTATCAAAATATCTACTAGAGACTTAAGAACTAAAAAAATATTGCATATGAATAGTGTCAAACATAGAAAATATGTTTTCTTAAAAACCAGTATAAAATATTTCAAAACAACTTCTTGTCCCAATATTTTAATACTAATTGGCTGAAAATGTTAAATAAACTTATACTCATATATAAAATTACCTTATTATATATATATATATATATATATATGTGTGTGTGTGTGTGTGTGCGTGTGTGTATTAGTTAATCTTAATTACCTATAAATTCATTACAGTGGTTTTAATGTATTTAGAAATTATGAGTGAACTTATATTTGCATCAAAATATCAATTCGATTTTTATAAATCTTCTTATACAATATGATTAATATATGTCACTAATCCTAAACTACCATTCAATATACCTATCAAAACTAATAAATAAACTCAATATAACTAACTAAACTAATTCGAAAAATCGTTATTAAATATTAATAATATAAATAACCAATTATACATCTTTATACAATTAATATAAAAATTTCAAAAATTAAATTTACTAAATTATGCGAAAATGTATTATCCTGATTTAAAATTGACCAATTTAAATACATGTAGAATGCTATTATTCTTTGATGTGTTATTGTGTATATTAAGTTTTTATTTTTCCTAAAAACACTTTAAATAAGTTATCAGCAGATAATTCCTACTCTTATAATTTATTATCACGTTTTGTTACAGTAATTGATGAATCAAGCACAATATTTTCAAATTGCATTTACATATAGTTTTTCTTCAGAGTTTGGTGAGATTCTTAAGGCGTGCTGGAAAAAGTGTATTACTTTCAATCAAATATTTTGTGAAATCTTAAAATGATTCGATTTATTAGTTGCTTTGATAGTTTATTAACACAGTACTCTTCAAAGTAATTCGAGGCAAAGTACGGAGTAAGTCAAGTGACGATACTATTATATGAGATAACGGTCTATATATACTCTAGTAAACTTAACACCCTTCTTGCATCAGGATTTTGAGAGCTACCAGATTTAAGTAAGCTTTGACCCCATTAGACAACGGATTCTAAATGGAATAAGGGATCGGTTTCTGTGTTCAACAGAAGCATCACAGGCCAGGAGCTAGCGGCCTGTGCATTATTAAGAAGTTTTCCATTTTAAGAAATGTATTATTAAGATAAGAGTACATTATAAGAAAGGTGTTATTCCAAGTTAAGAATTACTATTCAGTTCATAATAACGTACTATACTAGCTAAGTAGTAAAAGGAAGGGAAGGTTTATGAGAACTTCAATATATTTATATTTCATTTAATAATTTATGCAGTAGGTTCCGATTTTTTTTTCTCCAAGAACGGAGTATTAACCGTTTCATTGAGAAATCAACTCTATGAAGAAAGGAAAAAAATGTTTCAAACTGTTATTTTTCCCTCACTAACCAGTTGATGATCTTTAAGATATTGGGTAGAAGTTACTATATGTTTTGAAATGTGAATTTAAAAAAAAATGTAAAATAAATAAAACAATTAAAAATATTAAGTTCAGAAACTCTAAGAACAAATTCTCATGTTCTAGAACTTTTATATTAATATATAATAGCTGTCATACGAAAATAACTTACGAATTCAGAAGTCTTGTTTTTCAAATTATAAAAACAAACATTTCAAAAGATCAACTGGCACTTTTTAAGCTTCATTGCTAGTTTTAATATGTAAGTTACATAATATAATCCAAACTACATAAATATTAAATATTTCCTGAAATTTTCCCTCATAATATTAGTATATTTGATGACCAAAATATATTTACATTCCAAAATCTTTTTCAAGAAAAGAGGATAATAAAGCAAGTAAAACGAACCAAACAAGAATATGATTGTTGTTTTAATACTGCCACAATGTAAATAAAGAATGGTATTCTTACAATTTATAATTAAATATTTTTAGAAATAAATAAATAGAAACATACATGAATGCGGTATTTGAAGTGCTACAAAAATTTCTGATATTTTGTGGACCATTATAAAAATTGAAAACAAATCTATATAAATATGTTCAGCATAACCAAATGATCGAAAAACGCTTAAACATTTATTTACAGCTCCTAATCATTAAGAATCATATTCTTAAATTATAATAGGATTTTTGTAGATCTTTAATGTTACCGTAAGAAACTAAGGAAATAATTATTTTTAAAAAGGTTTTGGAAAATTTCTTATAGACAAATACATATTATCATCAACAAAAGTTATTTAAATTGGATAATTAGTTAATCATGGACTGAAATTTCGATATTAGTATCTTTCAAAAGAGTTTCATGTTATTTTTTTTTCTGAATGGCTTTTTTAATTCACAATGTGCCTATTGAGTTTAAATTTACTTTAAAGATACACAATTTAAAATTGGTTATTTAATGAACCATAAAAAGCATTTTCATATATTATTTTGATAATTTATTTAAATCAATAATTAAATGATAGTGGAAGTATTTTATCATAATAGTACAGTACTTTGCCTAATTATTGCTTGATATTATTTATTAATGCTTCATTTTAAAATCTATATGTCACGTTATTTGTTTTACATTGAAAAATGAATATATATTTTTGGGAAAAAATATTCAAATTATCTCAAGGAGTCATTATATCATGATTAAATAACAAGAAACTGTAGGAAGCTGACCATGATTATTTCTACAAATCAAGCACTTATGAAGAGCCCTTGGAGGAAATTTTGTATATGATACTTTAGTATGTGTGCAAAGAATTTAACAAAATGACAACTACAAACAAAATAAAATAAAATAAATTTTTCCAGTGCTATTCAAATTTTTGGGTTATTTATTCACCAAAATGCAGATAATATCAGCAAAAGTAGAATTTAAACCAATTAAATAATAATTAAAATATAAAATCAGTATTAATTTTAACATCAAAATATGGCAAATAAAGGAGTTTAATTTTCACATTTTTTTTTTAAAAAATACTTAATAAAAATATTTAAGTAATATGGAAATTAAATAATATATCAATCAATTAAAGATCTTTGTAATGCATTTCCTGAAAATCTATGAAACTGTGATGTTTCTACAAATCAAGTCTCATGTCTACTTAAATACCATTGAATATTCTACACTACTTCAATTGAATTTCCTTACTACTGCTCTAATAATCTGAATCCACTATCAGAAAAGAAATCGATGAGGTTGCTGAATTTGTGATCTCTTAAGTATTTAATTAAATCGCTGATTAATGATGCAAATGAATGAAAGGTAATGAACATGAGGCAGCGAATTACCCAGAAGAGGCGGCATAAAATGAAATAAAGATGACTGAAATGAAACTGTGTAGTACAATAAAGTAATGAAAAAAAGAGAAGTCGAAATGATCAAGTGTTTCAAGTACATTTCCTAAAAAAAAACTTCAATTCCATGGAAAAATTTCTCCGAGACCTAGAAATAAAAGTAGTTTCTTTCATTTTTATTAATTTTAGTTGCTGTAAGACATTAAATAATGCTAAGATATTATACAATATTGTAGGTTTTACTAGAAATGCATACACTAAAACTTTTTCATGCACAGCTATTTTCTCATATTTTGTAATTAAAATCTTTGCTTTTATTATAAATCTTATTTAAAGTGGCGGCCGTGACGACAAAACTGTCTTGTATCTTTTGTTATGTTTTTTGCATATAATGAAATGCTAAAGTTCTTAAAAAAAATTCTAAGCCAATATAGACACGTTCGATAATGTTACAAATACGATAATGTAAAGTAAATTCATAAATTAATACCTACATGTATTTTTAATCCTATATAACAGAGTCACTTAGTTAATTTTTTAGTAGCGTGATGCAAAAGGGAACTACAGGTATCACTAATAGTGTGGTCTATTTTGGTGAATTACATACACGAAGAAAAATGCTGAGACAAAGGAAATCGATGATTTTTTTCTTGTTACTTAAAACATTCTTTGAAAATGTATCCAAAATATACTTCAAAAAAGTAAATTTCCAATATAACAGCAGTTTTTGTTTTATGTTAGCGGTTATCAATTGATTATTGACTGGTTTTTTTTTCTGAATAAAATTTATTTAGTGCATACTGATTTTTATGTACAAAACAATTTATATTACATTTTTGAATTTTGATCTGTTTGGCTTATGGAGGCCGTAGATGGAAATAAACCGGAATATTTTGAAATTTTAGTGATTATCCAGAGAGTCTTAATTATTACTAAAATAATTTAGCTAAAAACTTTTTTTTTATTTATTATTCTTAAGACTTTTCTAAAAATAGTCACAATCCAGAGTTATACATTTCCGAAAGCATTTCATAATCTTTCGAGGGTCGTTACGGCACTATTCTTCATTCACCCTATCTACTCACATCTGCGGATTACTTCAATATTTGACTTTCTGAAACCAAACAAATTATTATGATTAGTTGTGGTTTACGAAAGTATTTACATAAGGATAAATTAATATGTAAAATATTAATTTATTCTTTTGTACATACTATGTACATATCCAGATATTTCAGTAGACTCTTAATGATAAATAAAACTTTACGGTTATCCTTCATATGATAGTAATTTGGTTAAACTATTGATTATATGTATATATTACTGCGTATGATACTCAATAATATTTGCAAAATTTACTGTATATGCACAATGTACCAAAATTACACAGTAGTGGTTTAAGTGCTCTTTGCTTTGGCCATATAGAGAAAGTTTTGTCGTACGTCGTGTTCATTTGTATTTAAACATTGCCCACGCAGTCGCTAAGATTTGAAATGCTATATTAAAAATAACTTATTTATATGCTGTAAAACCCAATACTAATGCATAATAAAATAAAAAAAAATACTTGATTATTGAAAATTAAACTCTTAACTTGAAGTAGAATATCAGCTTTATTTAGGTCGCATGTTTCCTATTGACTCTGTGTTAAGATGACCTTGTTGAACACAGTTTTATTTGGCACTTTGACGTCTTAACAACCTAAGCGTTACACGCTCATAATGTAATTATGTTTTTCAGACTGACATAAAATGTTAGTAACTCGTATTGCTGAAAATATACAAGTAAATATTTTAGTAATTTCCTATATACTTAAAATCAAATGAATGAGAACAAAAGCTGTTGAGCCATTTTCAGGCTTTTAAACAATTCTATAACATACTTTACAAGAAGAATAACATATGTTATATGTTGAAAAATATAAACATCAGTTTTCAATATGTATTTAAGGAACACATGAAGTCCTTCAACGTATAAGGAAAATAGAGATAAATTTGATTGATTTGCTAAAAATAATTTATAAAAAAGCAGATACGTTAGAGTTTTTAAGAGAAATAATAATGAGATAGTTACATTACCACCTAATGTTAAATTACGAATGAATCATAAGACTTAGATGGATATTTAAACTTGAATACTTATGAATGATTATTTAAACGTGACAAATGGCCTGTGTTTCATTACTGATTAAAACTATCTTCTTCTGCTTAATTATTTAGAATTAATTCCCAAAAATGATGGCAAAAAATTTTAAATATTAAATATGAAATTACTGCAGTTAAATATAAAAGGTGTAAAACTTATCTCATTTTAGTATTTCTAATGGTATGTATCAACAATATTACGGCAACTGAGGAGTTTATTTTAATATTTTGAAAATGTTGATTGATACTAAATTACATTTACTTGTACTTCTTGAAATTAAACTAATATTCAAAGAAAATGCCTTTCGAAAATGCTGAGATTTGCGAAGTTCACTTTAAAAGAAGGAATCCGTAAATCAAATTATAATTTAGAATTACGAGCAGATAGTACTCAAGTTTATACACGTATATTGTAACATCCTATCCGCTTCACTGGTGGGAAATGTATCAGCACCTATTTTAAAAATCATACAAATTGTCAACAATATAGGGAAGAAATCGTAAAACTATTCTCTTTTTTTCCACTATACCTCCACTCAAAAATGTTATTTGGATGTAATGAAAATTAAACTCTTTACAAGAATCTCGTTAAATTTATACCCGGCAAGACAGATATTGTACTATTTTTTTAAAGGAAAACTTAACAGCATAGTTTTCAAAATAATTTTAAGTTTTTTTTTAAATAAATCAATTAGTCCAAAAGAAAAAAAAATGTAGGTTGAGATTGAATCCACTCGGATTTATTGACTATACTATTTTAATCAAAAAATTGAAGCCTCTCCTTATTTTGCTTTAAATTATCTCATACAACGAAATTATGAGTTCTTTTAATAATTTGACGAGATATGCGGTGTCAATTATGATTAAAAGTAGAATGACTATTGAAAGAATTTGCTGAATACAGGACTAAAATCATTGAAATATATGTAACGAGTAAAATCATTTGGTAAAGCTTCACGAGATCAGGCTCAACAAGTGTGGAAAGAGATTAAAATAATTAGAATTTGTAACTTGAGAGGTGATGAAGATATTACGAGAAATATACTAACACAAAAGCATCAAACGAAAAGAAATAGATCATGTACGAAAACCCGTGTTTACAGATCTCTAGATATAGAAAAAAGTTAATACACTGAAAGCGAAATGGACTGATTCGCAATAGCTCCGATACAATCGGTAATCGATCTACTCAATGTATGTAGAATTCACCCCTTTGAGTTAGTATCATAAAGGAATACTACTGAATTTCTAACTAATATCAAGTTTAGGTGAGTCTTGCTTCAATTTATCACACCTTTTCTTTCATATTCATGCAGGAATTTTAAAAGAAGTTGTTACAGCTTTTTGAGAATAAAGACAGATGCGGATCAATAATTTATTTTTATAATAGAACACTGAAAAATGTCCTTAAAGATCAAAAGATGCCTTTGGAAAACAATTATGTTTACTAATCGTTCATATTATTTCAACCTGCATCGTCTTAAAAATTTATTTTAGCAGAATTAAATTTAAAGACGCTGCTAGAATATTTGACGATCACAGCATCTTAAATGTTGCAAAAAACGAAAGTTTAAACAAAGGGATTGGAATGTGTGAAAAATGATTAATTATTTATAGGTGTGGAATTCTTTAACCCAATATACGAACTCAATACAAATTTTAATTAATGATAAGTAATAAGAATTCCGATTGTTAAAGATAAATATGGAATTCCTTTATTATTAGTTAGAGGACACTATGGCTATCAAATGAAAAATCTAAGTTTGCATGTAAAAAATTGCTAAATATAGAGTTTTATACTTGTAGAACACGAAGTGTCGCTTGAACAGTCGCTTGGGTTGATGCCGTTACCCAACTTGAAAATAAACCTTTTCACGTTAAGTTCTGGATTTAAAAGAAATCACTATACCGATTGCTGTCAATGTCTGCTCGCATTATAATGGTTTTGGTATCTAACTTGGCTTATTTTGGTAATTTTAAGAATAATCCTTTCCATTTTAATGGAAAAGATTATGGAATAAACTCATACTATGGCTTAAACATTTGTTTATACAGAGTACTTTTAAGCGAGAAACTATTCAAATCTATTCAATAAATTAACACAACACAATACAATATTAAAAAAGAAAAAGAAAATATGCGATTATATCCCCTTGCCCTCACAAAAGACCTTACGGCAAACATTCCCTATACAAATGTAATACGATGCTTATGATATATACGATATATTGATTAACTTAAAATATGAGATCTTATTGAAACAGTTATAGGAATTGCTTACATGGAAATGCAATCACTAGTGGAAATACATAGACATCCGTACGATATCAAACATATTTAAGTATACAAAAGTAGCTCTCAGCAATCACAAAATTCAATTACGACTTGGAGATGTGTGTTACATTGATATGTTTCCTGAACAAAGAAAATATCATTTCTTCATTTTAAGTACAGATCCTGCATATTGTAATAACCAACAATGCCAAATTATGTACTTTGACCACTAAGGACTTTTGAAATATTTTCTGTTCTTATGGAACATCGCCCAAGCATGATATTAAAAGAAATTAAGTAAGAAATCTGTGCATTTCGAATGAAACGGAGACACACTAGAGCATATATGTACTGCTGCGTGTGGTCTAATCTGTCTCTATTTTCTAAGGTATATTTTTAGAGGGCAATCAATTGAACATTTATAATCAACAAATGCTCCTAAAGATGAGAGAATCATTCAACATTTTGTGCTGAGATATTTCAAACAAAGTAATATACCTAATCTGATTGTAGTTATATTCAATGCTGTCAATTTTTAACTGCAAGTATATACTCGTAAAAGTGGAGTAACATCAGTGTTCTCATTTATCTGACTGTTAAAAAAAAGAAAGTCTTAAAATTTCTTGTTGCAACATGATTTAAGTTATCAAAAAATATTTTCTCAAACGAATGAATGTCTAATTGTTCAATTCTAATCTATGTGCCAATAATTTAAAACTTTGAAGTTGAAACAAAAAAAGTACGAAATAAAAATAAAACTGGAAAACTGCTATAAAAGAAATGAGAAATTTTCTCTCATTGTGTTAGTTGCTACTGTTGCATTGGGCTATTGCAAAAGTCTTACGAACTCTATTGTGATGGTGAATAAAGAATTTAATTGGGAAAACCTTTTTAAAAAACACTTAGATCACAGAAAAATATATGAGATTACTAATATACCAAACATCTGAATATAAAACCCATTCTAAGAGCTTTATTGAAAGGTTAGAATTTATTTTGGAGAGACCTGTCAATATCAAAATTATCCAAAATTTCATCAGACGTTGCTCTAGAAATGTCACAAATTTAAATTAATCTCAGAATGTGATGTCTTTATCTTCAAGTGTTACGCATATATGTATCGATAAAAAGAAAATTTACCCAGAGTGAAAATATTATTAAGGGTTTGATTATCAACCATAGGGATCTCATGGTTATGACTTTCACTTTCAAATAGTAAAAGTATAAAGAAATTACCATATGAAACTTAAGCAATTACTTGATTGAAACCAAATTTTTAAGACTCAAAATGTTTCCAATGGAATGTTTACTAAACACATTGGCAAGATTACACAATGTGATTATTTAATTTTTTTTAATTGATAGTGATTAACCCTCTTAGCCTTATGCACATAAAATCCCGTCCCGCTCGAGATACTTCAAAATCGTTCCAATCGTATAATTCCATATGTCTGTGAACTTGTAAAGTGGTAAAGACGTATATATTTGCCTTCACGGGATTACTTCATTTCAATGTACTTTTTTGAAATTTCTTTCCCCCGTTTAAGGGTTTGATAGATAGATGTGAATGTGTGGTTGTTGACACAGATTGAAAGTTTACAGAAAGTTTTATGGCTCATTAGGAAACCTTGCTCTTACCTTTAAGTTTGAGACATTTTCCATTGAATCATTACTTTAAGAAGGGAGGGTAAGAATTCCTTTAGTCGCCCATTTATAAGTGTAAGTGTCTGTATGTTAGCTTGGTTTGAAATAAATATATTCTTTTAGCTAGATTTCACGAAATAACCACTTTATTTAAATCAACCCAAAAGCCTCTTTAAAGTTACTTCACAAAAATGAAATAGATTTCATTCACATTTTTTAATTAATAATTATCTGAAGCTTTAATAAATTTGGGCAGGGAGGGAAACCTGTTATTTTAACTAGTTTAACAAATTATTTTTCTATGTTTTCTATGCTTGCAAAAGAACTCGCAAATTTTCCTCACACATTTATAATATCAATCAGAATTAAGTTTTTATAACATATGTATAAATCTCTGAAAACATCGGTAAATTTATATCTATAAAATACATATGTATAAATTAGAAGATGCATGAAAATAATGAATATATTCTACTGATTCATTTGCGTTACTTCAATCACAACTTTCAATTTTTAAAATAATATTTATTTCATTATATGTTGTCAAAAATTAATAAAAAATTAACAAAAATGAACGGGTCAAAATCAAAAACGTTTTAAGCTTTTCAACAGTTATAAATGTATAATTATAATTTTAAGCTTCTGTATTACATTACTCGGAAAACTGTCTTATACATTGATAAAAATAACAAAACATTTTTATTTAAAAATATATTAGTATGTTTCATAATTTGTACCCAGGTATTCAGGACAACTTACATACGAACCTAGTTTTATAAAGTTACGAATTTTAAATGGCTGAACTATAGATTCCTTCAAAGAAATGAGGAATGAGGAATTCATATTTTTCAAACTTTATTTTTGAATTATTATTAATTAAAAGCGTCAGCACACATTTATATTTGTTTATATGCCTAAGTCTCAATAGTATTTTTGAACAGAAACATTTAATTACTAATTATTTGAGGATTCGAACTAAGAAAAATATCCATATGTTTGAAATTTCTATAATTTATCATCTCTTAGAGGATAACTGAAGTACAGGAAATTAAAATCAGAATATTTTTCGCAGTCTTAACAATACACCACTAGGAACTTTATGAAAGCTATCCTGAAAATGTCTATTTGAAATTACAATAATAATATATATGTATGGTTCATGCGCAGTTAAAAATTATTTACCATAAATACTTATAGTTCTTTGAATATTTAAAGTATTAAATTCAAATTTTAATATATTGCATTTCAAGCATATTTTCATATATTGCGTAAGTCTTGTACAATTCGGTTGAAAACTGCACGTTATGAGCAAAAATACGCTGAAAAAAGAGGTGAATATAAAATAAAATTTTTACATGAGAATCATAGCTGAGATGCTAAGATTTAGATATACAAAAGTTATGAGTATATCTATAATTGATTTTTTAAAATAATTATTTTAAAATTCAGTTCGAATTTTAATTGTTGTATTATACTTAATATTAAATAAAGCGTCAACATAATAAAGTAATAGTTTGATGTATTCAGATATTATTTAGGTTTAAATAACAGTGTTAGAAATGTTAATAAAATTTTAATTTTCAGTTTAAGCTTCTTTACAGGAATGTACACTGTTAACAGATTGATAAAGTAATTCGTATAGTAATAATTGGTAGTAATACGACATTTGTCTTCTTACAAAAAAAATGTTGGTCACTTTTCACAGGTCGTGGGTAAACACTAAGTGTGACAATGTGAGAGTGGCCCTATTTCTGGAAAAAACAGAAACAGACTGTGTGAATCTAGCCAAGCTGGCTTTGTACTATACAAGTCTTTTCAAAGCATGCAAATAATTTGGTTTTATTGGTATCGTAATCAACTATGAAAACAGGTGCGTTTTTCGTTTAAAATCATGATAATAAATTAAAAAAAAAATTTGAAAAATGACAGAAAAGGAAGAATTTTTCTATTGTCTGAATTAAAGAAATACTTTTCAACTTTTAAGACGTTAGTTTTTTTCAAGCGATATTTTGTCTTCATTTGTTGAAACACTCTTATTGAAACTCAATAGATGGAGCGAACACTTTCCAAGGTCCGATCTGAATAATCAGAGCCACTCAAGACGTAATAGCTTGTTACACAAGAATAGCGCGAGGTAACGAAAATGCTCTTCACTTACATACAAAGAGACCGTTCTAAGTAATAAAAATGTCTTCCTCAAGATGATGATTTCAGGACCACCTGCGTCTTACAAGGAGAAGGAATAGGAGCCTTTTGCTCTTTGGACAATGTTGTGAAAGAAAGGAAATATATTTTCACGACCATTAGTTGTACTTTAAGTGGATCGCTTTAGCAATAGCTAATTACAATAAAAGTAAAACGCTTGGAGGGTTAATAAAATATTTAAGAAAACGGTTTTCATGAATTTGAGTAAAATATGTTCCAAAATTTAATACTAGGAAGGAAATATATTCTACAGAGAAAAAATTAAAAAAAAGAATAACAGCAGTTTCTCTGCATGCATGCTACATTGTCAAAATGTGTATACATAGCCTTAGAACCCGCTTTAATATTCATAAGAGTTGTTACTACACAGTAATATGGCTTTCTTATTTACGATGAATGATCTCATGTCTGTTAATAGAGAGAGTGAATGAATTTTGTGAGAATGCAGACTGCCGTTTTTTTTCAAATTGGTTATTTTAAGTTATGGAAAAATGACAAACTTTTTAAGATCTTGCATGTATTCTAATAATAATGTTGCTGACTGTATGTAATTTTTTTCTGTAAAAACATATAGAGCATTGATGGATGTTCTATGTTTTGTGAAAAGATGATTATCTATTTGAAATTATTCCTGTTCATCAGATTATTATATTGATACTATAAAAGCTGATACAAAACTTTCAAATCATGCACGTCTTTTATTTTCATAACATAATTTGAAATGTTTATATTGCATGAGTGGATGGTGTGTTAAGATTAAATTTGTTTAAATTTATGCTGTAAGAAACATATTTTTTCTAAATATATATATATATATATATATATATATATATATATATATATAT
>BMAW01015810.1:56217-67197 GCA_019974015.1 Nephila pilipes
ATATATATATATATATATATATATATATATATAACGAATTTCTTTATACGATCAGGACTCGTGTTTTAGATTAGGTCTCTGGTGTTATTATTATGATATAAAGATATTCTCTATTAAAATTCAAATCTAAAGTAGATGAAAATACATTATGTAATAGTTTTCGGAATGATTCAGTAACAAGTAGAGTAATGAAGAATATTTAGCTAACATTAGTTTTTCCTCTTTATGATATAGCACATTTGGAATGGTTTATAGAGAGTAAAGTCAATCAAAAATCATTGACTTTTTCAAACAAGGCAGCTTCCATAAATTATTTTCAATGAGGTTTAAGTAAAACCAAAATACTTCTAAATGTTATACTCTGAAACTCTTATAGTTATCAAGTACAGAAACAATAATTTTTATTAATATAGAAGTGCTTTTTCATTTTCCGTGAAAGGATTTTAATAGAACTAAGTTCAGAACAACCTGAATATCAGATACAGCCAACGATCCGAGTTTTTGAGATACATGGATTAAAGCAGTAGTGTGTGTCCCTTTCTGTAAAGGATATAATCAGTATAGGTATACATTAAATGATTATTTGAGTAGAGTGTATAGCAGTAGTTTAGCTCAAAGGTTTCTTGAACTTGAGGCAAATTGCTCTAGTGATATGAAACTGCCATATGTTGCTCAGAAGGAAGCCAGGTTAGCACTTTAAACCAAGAAATCAGAGATGTGGGTACACTGGAGCTACATAAATGCTCATGGTTGAAAGAGCAATTTTTTATGATAGTAAGAAATATCTCTTCATTATCCAAACTTCTTAATAGAAGATTATCACGCAAGACTGGTGATTTAACAGAGTCTGTTGCCCTTCATTATCACTACTCCAGGCGAAGTTTTCGAACATCATATTACTCATCTCCATACTTCTACCGTCACCCAACATAGATTACATATTATCCATCTTTCTACTTGGCTTAAGAGATCACCAGATTTCTCTCCTATTGAGCTGGAATTAGGGAATAATGATCCATAGATCCAGCATCATTCACAAAAACATAGACCACTGCTGATTTGACAAACCAATTGAAACCGACACGAATCTTCATCCCTTAAAATGACATACGGCAACTCTGCGATTCAAAGCATGCAAGTTTGTACGCTTGCATTAAAAATCGTAGTGAATACAGAAATTATTAATGTACTACCATTTCACATTTGTAATGAATCTTCTCGCGGACATTTTATTCTATATGATCTGAAGTCTTTAATCAAACAAATATGTCACCTATACAAAAGATTTGCCTATGTTACTTTAATTTAAGCTAATTCTTCTTGGTATTAAGATTTCAATTTCCACCAGTGTACTCAATAAAGCGAAAACACAAAAAAACAATGCATTTTGTGCATTAAGTTCCTTGTTATCATACAAGAAGATAGAAATCAAATATATATTTTACTGCTATTGCTCTTTAGTAAATAAATTTGGTGTAGTTCTTTAAGAATGATATATTTTTCTTCACAATATTAAATTCGTAATTCAAAACCATTATTAAACATTTCTTATATTAAGAATATTTACTCTCAAAAATTATCTCCGTAAATGGGAGAGTATTCGAAAAAGAAAATTTATAATTTTACAGTCACAGGTGAAGGAAAGATTGGAAATCATAAGAAAATGATGCACTATTTTTCATCTATTTTTCCAACCTTTTTTTTTATTATTTGCAAAATCAGTCAGACAATGTAATTCACATATATTTGTTATGTATTAGTATCAATTTCTTGCATTTTATTTTTTTCTCTTTTATATGATTATCTATAAATCTTTAAAATTTTCTTTCTTCTTTAAAAAGTTTTTCTTTCTTTAAACCTACAATTTGTATAGATTGATTTCGATAATGCTTTTTGATCGTAAATTGAATTCGGTGATTAGGCTCTAGAAGCTATATACGACAATTTATTGTTTTCTTTAGTTATAGCAAAGAAAGCAATAAATTAGTCAGTAAATTAAGTTTATCGATCTTCTTCTTCAGTGAAATATATAAAAGTTGTTTTGTATTTCTTTGCATTATAGAATTGTTTTGAATCAGGATGTGATTACAGGCTTACATTAGAGACATATATATTCTGGAGAAGTATTTCAAAAAGCTTCATCTTCGAAATATAAGACTGATACTATAAGTAAGCATAATAAGATAATTAATAAAAGTAAACAGTTCTTTTCATAAAACTTTTTGAGTTTCGTTGATATCTCTGGTAATGAAGTTAGAATTACTTTAAAAGTATTTCTAAATTTCACTAAATTAGAAGCAATTAGAGATTTTTTAATTCCTTAACTTTTTTGTAACGTACTTATTCGATTTTATTTAGTGAATTTAAATAGATAAAAAAATTCAAGATCATTTTACAAACAACGAATGGCTCTCAGATTATGGTACATTGATTATGTGCTTCAAGTTCGAGTTTATTTGAACTACTTTATTTTTTTTTTGGTACATTATATTTCTGAATTTAAATCTTTTATATTTAAGTGTTAATATATAAATATTAACTTAGCTTGCTAAATGATTGAGAAAAATTTAAGATACATCTGTTTTCTGTTTAAGTGTATCAGAAATGAATGACTTTATAAATGAGAAATTTTCAAGAAATTAATGGCAAAACATGCTAGTCCTTAGTAAATTCATTAAAAGTGTTGTTGCCCCGAACATAAAATAAACTACTTATACTTTTAAAAATCCCTTACTTTAGAAACAACACATACATTTTTGCTTATATTTTTTTCATGATAAAAATGTAGTATGGCTGTGACAAACTTAAACTTAAAGCTCTCTTTCATCTTTGTGTTATTACTTTATTAAAGGTTTAGTTGGAGAAAAATGCATAGTAAGTTCTAAGTATTAGTCGTTGTTACTTTTTACGCCGATTTAAAACTTTCACATTACTTGTTTAGTGTTTTGTTTATGCAATAATGTTAAATTTTATTTATAAAATTTTTGTACAAATTATTATTTTAATATGCTGCCAAAAATATTAGAATTAGAATTATTTCTTCCTGTAAATCTGAAAACATATTATTTGATGTTAAACCTTATACGATTTAAATATAAATACACTGGTTATCATAAATTAAGGAAAAATCACAAAAATAGCGATAACTCTTTCAAAAGTAAGCCAAACCGTGCAAAATTTGCATATGTTGTCCACTAAGAGTAGCTGAGTAAAATTGCAATATGCAAATTAGTGACGCTGCACTCGGCTTACGTCATCTGCCTGGAGCATAAAAGTCCAAGTTTGAGAGAAAGCACACAAATTTTACTGTGATTGCGACATTGAAAATCTGAGATAGCCAATTCGTAATAATGACCTCTAGGCATCATTTGCCTGAAGAACTACGATGGAGAGCCATCGGGAGACTAGAGGCAGGGCAGAGTCAATCAGAAGTGGCCAGATGGCTAAATGTGAGTCCATCTGTGGTTCATAGACTTTGGAGGCAACTTCAAACCACAGATTCGGCATCTAGGAGGTTCAGTCAAGGACGGCCAACTGTTACGACCAGTGCCGATGACCGATATTTGACATTAAGTGCACGCAGGAATAGAACCGCTACTCCGACACATCTTAGATCCTCTCTTGCTGCAGCCACCGGAAGGTTGGTGTCAACGTCAACTCCACGGCTCCACGAAGAAGGCTCCACGAAGGTGGTCTGTATGCGAGACGACCAGCCATTTGCGTGCCGCTCACATCACGCCATAGGAGAGACCGTTTGCAGTGGGCCCGACAACATGTCCACTGGACGTCAGATCAATGGAGGCCTGTTCTCTTTACGGATGAGTCCAGGTTTAGTCTAGAAAGTGACAATAGACGTTATTTGATATGGAGAGAACCTGGGACCCGTTATCATCCATCAAACATCCGTGAAAGAGATGCATACTGAAGAGGCAGTGTCTGTGTTTGGGGAGGCATATCCTTAGGAGGGCGCACAGACCTCCATGTCTTTCCAAGGGGAACCGTGGATGCTCAGGTTTATCGAGACAACATCCTTGATGCTTATGTGCGCCCATATGCCGGGGCGATTGGTGATTGCTTCCTGTTACAGGACGATAATGCAAGACCACACAGAGCTCGCATTGTTGATGATTATCTTCAACAGGAAACAATTACGCGCATGGAGTGGCCAGCTCGATCCCCGGACTTGAATCCTATCGAGCACGTTTGGGATGCTCTAGGGAGGCGTGTATCTGCCATCAATCCGCCCCCTCAGACCCTTGCCGCGCTTGCATCTGCTTTACAAGAGCAATGGCTCTCACTTCCTATTGAACTGATAGACCGCATAATTGAAAGCATCACACATCGCTGTTTGTGCTGTATTGCTTCTAGAGGCAATCATATTCCATATTAAAGGTACTTTTTCTATTGCAAACCGATACTTCCAATTTGTTTATTTTATACATGTGCTAATTTCTATACTACTATTAATGTCTGATAATTTCTTTTTATGTTGTTTAATACCTTACTATGTGTTGTATATTGTGGGTAAGTTTCATAAAATTCCATGTGTAATTTCTTGAGTTATCGCGATTTTTGTGAATTTTCCTTAATTTATGATAACCAGTGTATATTAGCATGCATATTTATATCCTTATATCCTTGGTATAAATTTAAGTGAAATTTTTGTGTTCTCTAAATAATTATAATAATGAGAGCCTATAAAGTTATTAAATACAACGAAATATCACAGTTTACTATAGATTGTAGGGTTTATGTGGTTATAATATTAATTATTATGATTAATGCATAAAATGTAACATGGCAGTAATATTTATACTAATAGTTAATATTTTACGTGCGTAGATTACTGAGTCTTTTGTGAAACGAAATAGAGAAAGAACTTCACTTGTATGAAGAAAAAGCTCGATTTACTATGTTTCTTCTTGTACAACAATAAATAATTTACAAATTTTTAAGAACCTATCTTTCCTTTACTTTTTTAAAATATATTTTTTCTAAATTTAAAGCAATGACTTTTTGAAAGGATAGATGATTTGTACGTTTAAAACTACGACGTTTTGAAAAGATGTATTTCTTTGTACACTTAATGTAATGTATTTTCGAAGCATTGTATTTTTCTACACATTTAAAAAAATAAATTTTTGAAACAATGTACTTGTTTGTATAGTTAAAGCAATATATTTCGAATAATATCAGACGAAAAAACAAAAATGCATATTATTATAAAGATCATTTGTGTATTTATTCACTTGATTAGAATTTATCCCTACATCTATTAAACTTATCCAAATATTTTTTTTTATATGATCAGAAAGTTATCTTTGAAATATTCTGGTGTTTAGCAGTATGGTTTATATAGCAGATGTATCTATAATTTTGAAGGCATATTGTATTATTATTAGCTTCAATGAAATATTCTTTAAAAGTCAGTTCCGTCCCAAGAATCTTTTTAAAAACTTTAATTCATTCAACAGTCATATTCGATTCATGAAAAATGGGTGTTCGTTTTCTGAGTGTCAAGTGTGAAAACATGACATTTGTTTTAACAATTAAAATACATTTAAGAGTTTTAATAAATATCTTAAATATAATTCCTACTTCTAAACTACAATCTATAATATAAAAAAAAACAGCGCATCAAGAAGGAGTTTTGGAATTGGGATAAAAATCGCTGGATTTTCGGGACAATCATAGAAAAACAATACAATAATAAAATAATAAAATTTCAGAACAATTGACTGTTTTTCTTACAAAGTTTGGCCGTTACAAAGGGAGGAAATCAATAAGACATTGGTCCACTTCTGACCTGGATGAAAGCTATCAACAGGCATTGCACAGAATCATAAGGTTCCCGGATGGTGCCCATCAGAATGTTGTTCCAAATTGTCTCCTGCTGTTGAGCTAAATCGTCGAAATTCCGGAATAGTTGCAATCATCGTCCCATAATGTGCCAAATTTGTCTGATGGGAGTTAAATCAGGTGACCTAGGAAGTGTAGTGATAGCTTGGAGATAATTCATATCAACACAGGCTGTGTGCTGTCAAGCATTATCTTGTTAAAAAAGTCCGTACTAGTTGTCTCAAAAAGAAGCTGTAACACAATCAGTCGTAAAATGTCGTCTACGTACTGCAGTGCTGTTAGAGTACCAGAAATGACTACCAAAGGGTTCCAGCTGTTAAGGCAGATGGCATCCAAGATCATAACGCCACACAGGCCCTATTGTGGGCCTGCGAGGCGTGCGATAGTAAGGGAAGGATACCTGCGCAGCCTTGGACGTCTCCAGACACGTCTGCTATTGTCGTCAGGACTCAGTTGGAAACATGACTCGTCAATAAAGACTATACGTCCACAATCAAGCAGTTCCAAGTTGACTGAGCAAGACACCATTGTAATCGGACTTGACGTTGTACTGGAGAGAGAGGTAAGTGGCGTAATGGTTAGGGCGAACGAAATTCCCACCCTCAGTCGTCTGTAGAGGGTCAAATTGGACTCTTGTGTGCAGGTCACAAGGTGGATAACGACGAATCCGGTTCTGTGACAGCTGCTCTGACAATCGTTATGTCTTCCCGTTCTGATATAGTCCTCGGGCTGACGCTGCCATTCTGACCCTGATATCTGCAGTTATTGACGTACTCTTGCCAGCATAATCTAATCGTAACTTCGTTTCAACACAGATTTCAAACGCTTTTTCGATTATTTCCTTCAGCCTTTTTCATTCCGACATCACAACCGATTTGAAACTCAGACATCTGCAAGAGATATGCACGAATATTTCGGCGAGGTATTGCTACAGCCTACGTTAGATACCTAAAATTAAAATGCAACCGAAATTTTGATCATCCGATTGAGAATCGTTCCTTATATACACCTGCTGAATACATATTTCCGATGCACTGGAGCTCCCGCTATTCCTTCTTTTAATAGCATAGTTTAATCATTTGGGTGATCAGTCACAATGTTTTTGATTGGGGTATTAGTTTTTTAAATGTAGATTTTAATATAAGAAAATAAGAGTGAAATTTAAACAAAAACGAAGTTTGAAATGTCCAGTTTTAATTTTTATTTCCAATTGAAGATCTAATGATTATAAGTACAATTAACTTCCATTGATTGTAGTTTGAATAAATTTAACGTTGATGTTAAGTTAATATTTACTCAGGTTAGTAGTGATGAGGTCAAAAGCCCCGATTCCGAATATTGTTATTTTTAGCAGTGAATAAAAAGTATCATGTAAAAATATATTAAGAAATAGTAAAGTAGTTAAGTGTAAATTTAGATCAAATAATATTAAGTATCTGTACAAATAATACAATAAATTTGAAATTGAAGCTTATCTTTATTTGCAATTTAGATTGCAATTAGTAATATTTTACATGAGATTTGCAAATATGTTTCTTACAACTGTAGCATAACATATTACATTTTTGTTATACTTTGACGAGCAGATTAATCTCATATATTATCGTAGAAGAGTTAATTTATCCACTAATCATCTTTCTTGTCAAGTGAGTTTATTATCAAAGCGAATAACACTGGATATAGAGCAGTAGGTTTCGATGGACGTTGTCACATGAAGTATGTTTCTACCTGTATCAATATCTCAGATGCTTTTCGTTGATTCCCCTTGTGAGTTATTAACACCAGGTAATAAAAATAATCAAATACATGATTGAAAAGTTTTACTTTTGATATTTTTCCATTATTTTCCATACACTTTTACTTTTTTAATAGTTGTTATTTTTTTTTATTTCGGTTTGAATTGGGGAACTGAACACTGTCTCAAATGCACTTTTTTCACCTGCTGTCTCTCCTGTACCATATCTTGTGACACCTGGAGTAGTTTTTATAATATTAGCAGACGTTAATAGGGGCCAGAATATGGAATCGAATCTATTTTCCACTGCATTTCATGATTTTTGGATTGAACATTCTGTATATTGCACATTTGTTGAATATCAATATAAAAATCATTATCAGAAATATCTCTATTAATTTCATCACATGTATCATTTTCATGCTCAGATATATTTTCCTTTACACTTTATAGAGACTTCAATTAGCTTAGCTATTTCAGCGTCACTCAGTGTTTTAGAATTTGTCATTTCTACAATCACACTCAAAGGCACAACTGCTTTGAAGACTGTTAGAAACAGAAATAGAATAAGTAAATTAAAAGTTGTAACATGTACTAATACTTTTGTTCATCCCAAAACGGTATCAATCTTTTGACCTTGCAAGAAAGCAAGTATCTATAAGTTAGAACTTTTATTGTTACTCATTTCAATTGATTTATTCCAATCAAATCTGAATGCTTATAACTAAAAGTAAGTGTATTTTTGAATCGTATCACTATGATCCTAACAGTAACTTAGCAATAAATTGAAAAACATTCCTTGGAAATACAAATAAACATTAATCCTTCTAGGAGAATACATTTAAATATTTGCTAACAAAGTCGTCACATTTCATGGAAATATCCCCACACTATATTTTTCTATAAACGTATAAATTATTTTTCGGGTCAAATAGACCCGAAGAGAACAGTAAGGTTAAATTATACCGGGTGCAAACATATTTCATTTATGTTCTACAAAAATATAATCAGTGTTTAAATTTTTTTTAAAAAAAAAATCACACTAATTACACAAAATTAATTTCTTCTTATTGTATAATGTTTAATTTAAATTTAAAACAAACAAATAATTTTCAAACATTATCACCCTTTAATCTTTTTTTTTCTCTTAACTATTTGTGAAGAAAACAAAATACATCTCACAAAATATAAAAACATTTTATATATTAGGGTCATTAGTTACTTATACATTAATGGAATAATTTGCAATTATAGTTGTTACAATAAAATTGTTGCATTTTTTTCTTTAAAACTTTAGGAACGATGATTTAATAAATTTATTGTTTTCGAAATACTCTATCATCATTATTATTTATATATCATATGTATATGTGTCTGTTATAAGTGTGTGTTTACACACTTCTATAATTGTCAGTTATTTAAAAGAAAAATAAAAGTTCATTAATTATTTTATACATTTTTATGTTTTCATTGTTGTTCTAAGACTTCAATAAATTTTTGTTTCTGGGCGGCGCAATTCCCAAAATTATTCTAATAACGTATTTATGAACTTTTAAGAATATTACAAATCGCTAACTATAAATGTCGGGAATAATAAATTAATATTACACATATTGCTAAATTTATAAGGGTATATTGCCATAATATCATATATTCCTTTTAAGAACCGGTGTTATTAGTGAGAATAATTTTTAATCTAATAATATATATTCATTTGTGATAACTTTTAATATTATTCTTCAAGCAAATGTTAACAAAGTAATTAAATATTTAGAGAAATTTTTTACTTTTAATGCTTCAAAATAAAATAAAAATATTTAAAGCATTCATTTTAGGTTCTTTGAAATGAAAGTTTAAAATAATTTTTATACTTTTACTTCAATATTTATAAAATTATGTTACGTTTTATGTCTGAAACATTTAAATACATATTTTAAGTCTTTATGCTTTGTTACCTAGTACTAAATATTTCATATAGTAAGTTGCAATTATTTTCAGTTATAAATCATCTGCATAAATCTCATAAAATGAACGTAGACTCGCTTGAAAGAGTAAAACTCATATAACAGAATTAAATTATATAAAATAACTGAATAAAAACGACGGACGACTTAACATCTGCAGTTTGTAACGTTATACTTTCCTGTAACAAAATAATGAATTTAAAAGGTTTTTTAAATTATTTTTATGACATTTATTGCAATCATTATATTTGAAGCTCACTCCAAACTAAAAAGGCATACACCTAATTTATGCTTCTATATAAATATCATATTCCCTTAGAAGACCTTAACACATTTCTAACGTACATTTTTGAATAAGAGTGAGCATGTGAAATATATCAAGGTATTTTATCGCGGATATTTCTTTCATTTATAATATTCATTAATTTATCATATATTAATTCAAAAATAAATTCAAGAGCTTTGTATGCATAGACTTTTACTAAAATAGATTTTCGTAAAGACTGCTAAATAACTAAAAGAAAATGAATAATATGTTTGCACTTTGATTTTGTTAAAAAGAACATCTTAAAAAAAGTCAGTACTTCACGTATAATCATGTAGCATTCTTTTATAAATGCAAACAGAAAAGAGTAGACTAATACGCAGCCTGCACAGTTTGTCGTCTTTAAAGAAGTTTATGAATTTCCCTAGAGGCTGTATATTAATTACAGAAACCATTATCAATGGTGTGCTGAATTGTCTAGGATTCAGTCAATTTAGCTGAAATGGGCTAACTGTTAGATACTAGGCGACTAATTATTCTTAAGGTCATTAATGCAATTAGTAAAATCCTAGATTGTTTAATGATCTTGATACAACGTTTAAATTTTCAGTAATACTAAATGTTGTACTTATAAATTATTAAATTGAGAATTGTGTTTTAACTATGCATCGCAATACTTTAAAAATATTCAGAAAATTCTCGATTAAAAAATAGCATTATTTATTTATATTTATATCTCTTTAACATAGATATTATGTTGTAGGTTAAGAAAAAGGGGTTATTAATATCGATACTTATAATAAGCATATGGATTCTGAAAGTAAAAAATTCATTGTTACTAATAATTATTTCTACACTTTCTGCTTAACATATGTTAGGAAATTGTATATTTGAGAAATAATAGCGTTTCGTATATTAGAAACGGTATTAGTATTAAAAATTAAAAAACGTATATAAACAGACATCCTGTATAACCACTGATAAACATTTTGAAAAGGCAGCAAGAATTGCTACTTGGTCTTTTGAACCTGATATCGATTTGCTTGTTCAACAAAAGCAAATTCCCATCTTTATGAAATCAAAACTAGATGAAACGAAACACATACAAATTTAAAATAAATATGTACCTATACATATCTAGTTCAAATTTAAAAAAA
>BMAW01015810.1:80064-90343 GCA_019974015.1 Nephila pilipes
AAATAATTTAACTTTTTTTAAAAAATTTTATTTAAATTTTTTTTTAATTTTAAAAAACAATTAATTTTAAATAAATTTTTTTTTTTTTTTTTTTTTTTTTTACATTAGTAGATTTAAAATTTTGTCAAAATCGTGCTATGATTAAGAAGTTAATTTACAAATCACATCCTCTCCATTCATCTTATCTCTAAAGGCCAACATCAAACCCTTCCAACTACCTGTAAAAAAAGGAGACCCAATACCTATTGGGCAAACTGTATGAATACAAAAAAGGATATTTTAAAAATACTGAATATGATATAAAATTTTAGCTTGAAACAAAAGAAAATAGCTATAATATGTATCAAGGAGAGCTCAGAAAATTAGAATAATTCAGAAAATCTAAATGAATTGAAAATGGAATGTGGTACTGTTCTTAATTTGTACACGCAAATAACATAAATCAATGCAGCAACAATGTTGTTAACTATTGAAACATTCGTTTAAAAGCTTCAGATTCAAATAATTCGACGAAACGGTTTCTTTTTGCATTATTATTCATAAATAAAGAATATGATCCATATGAATATTCTTACTGTAACAATATTCCAACAAATATTCTTACTCTAAATATTTTTACATAATGTCCTTTGATATTTCTATTCAGAATTCATACTTTGCCTCTTTTCAATATTAATGCCCAGTTACAGGTTCTCAAATAAAAGTTTGTAGGGCGTATGTCCATCTATTATTAGTCCTTCCTTTATCATCATATCTGCACTTTGGAAACGATCACTGTTATTTTTTTTTCTTTTTCTAATCGAAACCTGACTCATTCTTCACTTAAGTTTGTATTATGATAAGCATCTTACAGTATTACTTATATTCGTTTCCATGATGTAAACCAAAATGTCATAGTTTGCTTAAGAAACACTGTTGTAACTGTCAGCGAAAGCTATTGATTCAATTGATAATTCTACACTTTTATTCTTTATTTCTTTCATACATATTGTGAACAAAATGTATGCCCCATTAATGAATTCTAATTCTTTTGATTAAAGGATCTGTTTTAAATTGAAAAAAAAAAGTCTGACTCAACATGATTTATGGAGACCCTAGTGTGGATGCTCATTTTATTCAGTAAGTCAAGAATTGTTTATGTATGCTTCAACACAGTCAAGTTTTTTTTACTTTTCTGAAAGTGTGTTTTTAGTTTAATTCAAGTCTGTTTATCATAATATTCCATTTATACGAAATATTAAACAAATTTGTACGAAACGAAAGCTCTTAAGAAATATTACAGCTTCTTATCAGAATCTTTGATAACAAATTTTTCATTATTCAAATATAATTATTTATTTTGTTCTGATTCAATTTTGATAAATATTTGTTTCCCCTAATAACAACCACCTATTCATTACTATTATTTTTAAGAGGCCGTGGTAACCTAGTGGTCATGGTTTCGGATTTGTGGCCGGCAGTATTCGTTCAAACACTGGTATGATCCGTGGCCGATAAAGGCCCGCAGTGTAAATGGGACTGATGCACGTTAAATCTGTCGGGGTCTTAAGTCCTCCCGTTGGCATGGTGTGGAAGTTAGGAGAGGGGGTAAAAGCTCAGGTGTCGTCCTCGTCACTTGATCGTGGTTCAAAATTACGAGGTACGTCACCAATAGCCCTCGTGTTGCTTTTAGTGCGATGTTAATAAAACCAACCAACCAACCTAAAGGTCAGTGAAGAGAAAATCGCAAATAAGTCAACGTCACAATTTGCACAAATATATATTTAAGTTAATTAACTTACTTTTGCATCTACTGCATCTATCATGGAATGTTGATGACCCAGCCCAACAATTGCAGCAAATTCTGCAAGAAATACCGCAGTAGACCATCAGAGAGCTTATACACTTAATGCCACGTCATGTGGCAACTTGTTTGCTGGCTAGAGTTGCATTAACACCTTATTGAACTCGTTACTTTGTAATTATGTGACTGAAATAAATCATTTATTTTTTTTGAAATTTTAATCATTTTATTTTCTGTAAATATTTAATCATTTTATTGTAAATATTTTCTGTCCTATTCGACGATTTTTGTCTCTATCGGACAACTCCTTCTTGGTTCGTTGGTTTTTTTTTGTTCTAGAGCGTAATTAAAAATGTCTGCAAATGCTGATAAATGAAAAAAAAGACGTTAAGTGTTTTGAAAGTTGTGTCTACAAAACTAACGACTTTTTAATAAAAGACCAATTAGTAGATCAGATTCTTCATTCTGAAGAATTAAATAGAAATGAAATATTTTGCTTTGAAATAGAAATGAAATAGATATATTATCTTTTAAAATTGAAAATATCTTGGAGGATTCACACAATATGGAAACAGAAATTTATAATCTTGACAAAAATGTTCCAAATGTATATATGAGAACATCTTTTATATTTAAACCTTTTTTGAAAAGCGAATGCAATTAAAGTTTCTGCAACTAAATTGAATACTTAAAAATATGTTATACTCAAAGTCCAATGTAAAATTATCAAAATTCAATCGTCTAGTTTTTAAAAGCAATGTTAATTATTGGTTAAGTTTGAAACAAATTCTTGTTTTAACTATTCATCATAATCATGATTTAACAAATTTTCAAAAAATACAATATTTATAAGTTTCTGCCTCAGATAACGTAGCTCTGTTAATAGAAGTGTTCCATTTGTTGATTAGCTTTATTATGAGGTGTAGATGACCTGAATAAATTGTTAAAATAAAACGGAAACTGATGTACACTTTACATTTCAGATTTTGAGGTATTAAGCCGATAAATGTGGTGATGATATCAAAGGCTTTTCATGATAGTCACTTTACTTACAGTGAATCAATTCGCAATTTAAATACTTCAGAATTTAAAGTAGTCAAAATATATGAAATATTAATAATAATTATTTTTTACAAAAATAAGTAAATGTTAATCTTTGTAAAGAAGGAGAATAGACCATGGAAAGCGCAGAAATTCTGCGTGTAGGAAGTTTATAGCTCTTTTTGGAAAAACATGCCGATGGACAGAAGCTGTCTAAAGAAATTATTATGTGTGAAAAAAAGTCGAAGTTTACAATGGCTTTTCTAAAAGATTACAGTGATTCAAAGATTGATTTTACATTGCACAACTCATGCATTATTTCTTTGCAGTAAATTCAAAAATATGAACATTCAACAGGAGTTTTAATTGAAACAAATAGTGTTTAAATTTACTGAATTGGAGTCATTATTTTAATAGTTATACAAAATATATAATTTAATTCTATTGTAATAAGTGTTCGAAAAGGTACCATACAACATTACACGATTATTCTTCGAAAATAAAACTATCACAGGATGGCGATTTTTTTATACATTTTAATAATAATGCTATTAATTACACATCACATTTGAAAGTTTCTACTAGTTTAGTACATAATCAAAAGAATCTAGATTCTAGAATCTTCCTTATTTGGGGATAAATACTTCTTGTCATATTCTGATTTTAACAGCATTAGTTATAGTAATGTATAACGGGGGAAAGTGAATTGTGTTCAGAATATTAATAGAAAAATACCTCTGAAATATCATTGATAAAAACATGTTGTAACTATCTGGTATTTAAAACAACAATGATAAGCTATACTATCATGGAAATAAGGAGTAAAATTGTAAGAAAAGATATATCATTAGGAAATATAGAATTTATTTCATCCTTTAGATAAAATTCTTTATGGAAGCATTAGTTGTAAAAGAAGTTACAAGTAAATTACCGAATTTTTACTTTCCTAATTACAAAAGGACTCACATTGAATCATTATAATTAACTTGTCTTAAATTTTATGCTTCAGTTCTGTAGACATTAGTTTTGGAACTGATGTATTCTTTGATTTAATTCAAGGAAAAGGGCATCAAAAATAAGGTCCGGAAAGCATCTTTCAATTTTACCATTTAAAATGAATCCATATTTTGGAAATTCAAAGATTCAAATTGTTAGAAGATTTCTTTCCCTTGATTCGTTTTCATTTTTAAGCCATTTATTCATTTGTTTCTTAACTTCGACTATTTTAGGAAATACTAATAACACGTTTTGCTACTTTTGGAAAAACTGGTAAATCACTGTTCAGTATTACTTTCATTTTGATATCAATATATTTTGTTATTTAAGGCAGCATTATGTGATAAATTCAGTTAATGTGTGTTTAATATTCTTATCAGCGATGTGATGAAGATCAGTATCGTTTTTGTCAATAATTTATGTGAGATACATAAAATAGTTTATATCTATTGCATCACCAATTTTATATATAAAATTTACCTACATCAATTTTAATAATTTTCTCTTGATCATGGGAAAGGTACTTTTTAGCATGTTTTAAAATTTAAAAACACAGCTTAATTCTAAGATCAGAACATGATCAAGAACATCAAAATACTTCAAAGAAAACATATAAATAATCAATTTGTAACAAAATCCAGTTATTTTCGATAGCGTGGGGAATGAATTTTTACATTGACATCATCAAGAATGAAATTTACAGTGATTCCAGTATCAGTCATTACAAAAAGGACAGTTTCTTCGAATTTGATTTTAATGGTAGGTAAGGAATCAGATTACAATCCTTTGAAATCATTTTTGAAACTTAAGTTATTAAGGGGAGGTGTATTCTAGGAATCACGGATAATTTCTCCATTATTTGTATCATAGCGAAATTCATATGAGTGATTGTAGTCCAAAGGTCTCTACCATATGTTGCTTGTTGTTAAGAATAATTTGATTGTAGTTATTACTTTTCATCATCCAATTTCTACTATAACTTCTTTCTTTTTTTTAATTGGAAAGGATGAGTTAAGATTTTTACTAAATGAAATGTTTTCCCTTATTTTCTGTTTGGAATGGAGCTCTATTTTTAGTTCTAAAATGCTTACTCTTTTATATACATCTGAGATGTAAATTCCTCTGTAGTTTTAACTGTGGCCAATTTTTAATCAAGATGTCACACTTTTTTCTTCTAATTCGATGGTAAATTATTAATTTTGATAGTTAAATATTTTTACTTTCATGGCCAAAATTAATTCTGAAAAATTAGTTCAAGTAACTCCTGATATTTTATTATGGTTCACAAAAAGTAGTCTAAATATTTTTGAAACATTTTAAATCGTTATAGCTTTTAAATTCTGGCATAATCAAAATTGTCTTCAACTTCTACATCTTCTCTAGCTGTAACTGAGGTATATTTTCTGCAGCAACCTAACTATTCAAACAAGGTACAACAAAAACTAATAATACTTGTTACCAGCAAACTTTGAATTTCTAATCTAGTATTCAAAGTTACTTATCTCTTCCATATTTAGTTGTCATATCTCATACTTCCTTAATTTTCTCACTTGAGTTTATCCAATTCAAACTCTATTTCATTTATACATCTCCTTTTCTCTAATTATTTACAGTTTTTTTTCTTCTAATTTTAGCTAGTATTAATATTTCTTTTCCCCTGGTTTCACTGTACGCTCATTACTAGTAATTATATTATTAGTTTAGAGATGAAATTTTTTTGTAACTTAATTTTTAATTAAAAATGTTCTGTAAAAGTGAATAAATCAGATTTTACCAATGTTTAAAAAGCTATAAATTCTGTTTTATACGAAATACATTTTTAACTTTAATATTATTAAGCAATGTTTTTAAATTATTTAAAAGTTTTAACAAAATATATATATAAAAAATAAAAAAAAACAATTTTCATTCATAATAATAATATTCAGTATTTAAATGGATATAATAAACTTATCAACTACTAAATAACAAATAAAATACTTACTTTATAGTTCAAAGTCAATCCGGTTAAAGAAACAAACTCGTGAATTATGTATAACATTATAGACATAATTTCGTTTTTATGCTTATTAATATTGATACAAAAGTAAACAGAACTTATCATTCAAGAAGCCTGACGTTACTGCTATGTTTTATTTTATTTTATATTTGCGGGCAATTTTTCAATCGTGTCTTAGATAGTTTTGAGACTTCAAGTTAAAAGTCAAACAATGTGCACCCACAGATAATCAACAGAGTAAAAATAGCAAAATGAGGATGATGAAGATAACAAAAATGATCTTCTATAATGATAAAAATTTCCTCGAAAAACGTAAAAAAATTCCCTTCAGAAAATCAACTCATAGGTTAAATCCTGTTTTAGACCACATTTTGGCGAAGGAAAGCGAAATAGAGCTAAATCATGGCCAAAGTATGGTTACATCACTGTTGGTTCTCATAGAATTGTATGCAAGGAATACCAACTCAGTGTACATTTTGTGTGTTTCGGCACAATTTTGTTTCCTCTCGCCTAGAAATTAAATATGGTTCCACACCTATCCACTTACATTTCATAAAAAGGACTCGATATTTCTAAATAAAAATGTAGAACAATATTTTAAAATATAATTGTTTATAAGAAAAAAAAAATAATAAAGTTTCTTACTTGTTTAATTTGAGACAATCTTCTATTCATAAGATCATGTATAATATATATGTTAAAGTATAATTAATGTCCTTTCTACTAACGATACTAAATTAACATTGTAAACAAAAATAAATAGCATTTGATTATTTTTTTAAAAAGGATCTAAATAATGTTTGAAAATGAGGTTATTATTTGCATCCATTAGACATGTTTGGATTGAAAGAAATTAATAGTTTGCTCAAAATAACTGATAAAGTAATTAGAAAAACTCTTAGACATGCTTGTCTAAAGTGCGGCCCAAAAGCCTTTAAAATGCGGCCCAAACACAAATTAAGAAAATATTTACATTTACACATTCAATTGAAAAGTCTATAAAAAGTAATTATACTAATTTTAAATATTTTTCGTTAGCCATGGACGAAAACACTAACGCTTCTGATACGGCACAATTGGCAATTTTTTTAAGAGGAATCTAAGAATATTATAATATCACGGAAGAAATGGTTGCTTTAGTATCGCTAAAAGACACAACCAAGTCTGCAGATTTATTCGATGAAAAGGTTTTCCTTATTTATCAAAAATTTATCAGCTAACATAACCGATGAAGCCATGACATGGTTGGTAAAAAAGGGTGACTCGTTAAAATGTTTAATAATGAAGCCGTCGCTGTCGGCAATACAAACTTGATGTTATATCATTGTAATATACATCAGGGTAATTTATGTGGAAAAGTTTTAAAAATGGAAAGCGTACTAAGCGTTGTTATAAAAACCATTAGCTTTATAAGAGCAAAAGGACTTAATCATAGACAATTTGAAGAGTTTCTTAAGGTAATGAGCACTGAATTTGCAGATTTTTTTAATTTTGCAGAAGTAAGATGGTTCAGTAAGGGGGAAATGTTCAAAAGATTTTACGGTTTGAGAACTGAAATCAAATTATTTATTGAAACAAAAGGGAAACCTATGAATGAATTTGAGGATGAAGATTGGATTTTAGATTTAGTTTTTTTAGTAGACTTAACAGAACATTTGAATGAATTAAATTTGAGACTTCAAGGAAAAAATCAATTTATTAATAATATGTTCCAAACAATTACAACGTTTGAAACAAAAGTGAAATTTTGGCTTAATCAAATAAAAGTAAGATTTGACACATTTCAGTACTTTGGCTGCACATAAACATCTAAGTTTCACAAAATATTCTTCATTAATTTTTGATTTAATTCTAGAGTTTGAAAGTAGATTTCAAAATGTTTGAAAAAAAAATGAAGAAAATTTCAACATATTTTCTACCTTATTTTCTCTCTAAATAAGTAAATTGTCTTTAAATCATCAAAATATCCTATTTTTCACAATCGTTCTTTATTAATATCTTTGGCAGTGCTTATATTTGTGAACAATTATTTTCAAGAATGAAGCTTACAAAAATCAAAAATAGGACAAAGACCACTGATAAACATTAAGGTAGCAAGGTAAGGTAAAAGGTAGCAAGAATTGCTACTTTGTCTTTTGAACCTGATATCGATTTGCTTGTTCAACAAAAGCAAATTCCCCTCTTTATGAAATCAAAACTAGATGAAACGAAACACTTACAAATTTAAAATAAATATGTACCTATACATATCTAGTTCAAATTAAAAAAAATGTAATAAAAAGAAGTTAATTTATTTTAATAAAACTATATAGAGTTAATTTTTATTTAAATTTGTTGAAAAAATATTGTATGTGCAGCCCAACATTTTTTTTTTTTTTTTTTGCAATTTGGCCCAGAATTTTTTTTGCGGTGTGACCCTCAAACGGTTATAGTTTAGACACCCATGCCCTAAGGAATAGTTTATTATCGAATTTTTTATCTTTGTAAAATGAGACACTTTAATTATAATGTGTGCTTTATATCAAAGATTTGATTTAGAACACAATCGCGCGTAGAGGAAGCAAATATTTGACTGATAAAATTTTAATACAAATTTATCTTCAATCAGTCAATAAAATCGTTAAAACCAAGAGAAAATTTAACTTATAGTTATTGTCCTTTTAATATCTTAAAAAAATATCAAAATTAAAATAATACGGAAAAGAAATCTGAAATGTGGAATGAGAAGGCGAATTTTTCTAACAAAAATAAAATTATATTTAAATGCGTTAGAGTTATCAAAGATCATAATTAAAAGAAAAGACAACTCACTTTAAAAAGGATTAACTAACGGCCAGTAAGTTAAAAATTAACTGAAGGGAAACACAAAATGAAAAAAAAAACTAATTTTCTTCGATAGTATTAATTCTTTAATCATCCTTGGTTATGGGAAATGTAAATTCCTTGAATTGACTCAATATTTGGATGTAAAGTCATTTAGTTTCAAAGTACATGTATGATAATACTTAACTCAAAAATATTTCATGAGAAATAAAAAGATGGAAAATGAACAAAATCTAAAAAACGTGCACAAATGTTTATCAAGAGAGTGTAGTAGATAAATATTAAGTAAACGTGAAATTCCTAAGCCCCACCTTCTACAGAATAAGATTATTTTTTATATTTGAATATTTTGAAACTTCAGAGAAATGTTTGTATATTTATTCATGATTTGAGTTATTATTTCATCTTTGAAAATAAATTGCTCAGTATAATGTGTTTTAAATAAAAAAATAATATAGAGAGGAAGAATGGTGACTAAATATTTTTTTTAAAAAGTCTGTTTCTCAAATCGCTCACTAAACATAATTTTTTCAATAATTCGTAGAAACTTTTAGAAAAAAAGTGTAAGCATATAAAATATAATAAGTAAAGCAAATAAAAATAAGTTTGTGTAAGATTTTCAGTTTAGGAATGGTAGTTTGGGTATAGTGTTATCTAGGATAATATCAGAACATGTGAAATCCGTTTAAAAGTCTTATTTTTAGGACATTCCTTCATGCATGTATCTTTAAAAATATATACTTTTAAAACTACTGTGATGTCACATTCTGTCACGATATAAGTAGTTTAAAAAAAAGAAACAAAATCACGAAACAATTGATAATTGTTTGCTTGAAGTGGGATCAGTGGACCAAGTAATTGGTAAAAGCTCGAATTTTAACTTTTTTAATAAGTTTTTCCAGAATGTTTAGAAAGTTTAACTGCTGGTACTAGTCCTTTGGAATTTTTTCTTCAAATATATTATTTGCGGAAATTCGAAAAAAATAGGATTTATTTTTTTTTATTACTGAAGACTCTTTTTTTTACATGAGATGACACACATACAATCAGAAAAATTCAAGGAAAGTCGATTTAAATTAGTTTGAAACAATGATCTTTTGAGAGAGAAGCAACACATAAAATTCTTTTGTTACTTAAGTTCCGTTCATTTCACGGATATTTAACTCTTAGTGGAAGTAAACTTTTAAGGCTAATGTTTTTTTCATTCTTTCTATACAATTTTATAAAATAAAAAAGCAAAGAAAGGATTTTAACATCCTTTTATTGTGCAAAGTGAACTGCATGTAACATTCTAATACAATTATTTTTGATTGCGAAATATGTAAAAGTACTCTTTAAATTTGGAATAGTAAGTCTCTATGTGTGTGGAGTTGAAAGTTTCATTTTCAATCAGTTTCCAATATATATATTAAGATGTAATCTGTAATTATCGTCCATTCAAATGAATTTATCTCCCAAATCTAAAGCGTGAGGTACAACAAACGCAGTACAATTCTCATCTCTGAGTGGACTGACTTTCATGTGTAGTAAAGTGGCGAACATTGTATCCATTAATGCACATACGATATCAGACGAACACTCTACACCCCATCCAAACGCATTTTCTTTTCACGAATGCAGGATAGTTTTGCCATTTC
>BMAW01015819.1:0-13493 GCA_019974015.1 Nephila pilipes
CCTAGCCAGTGGCAGGAAGCAATCGTTATTCCTATTCTGAAGCCTGGTAAGGATCCAAAGAACCCTCTCCACTATAGGCCTATCGCTCTGACGAGTTGCCTCTGTAAGACGCTAGAACGTATGGTCAATGCCCGTCTCGTATATCAATTGGAAAAGAATCAATGCATTCCTCCGTTTCAGAGTGGCTTCCGTAAAGGAAGATCCACAGTAGATAACATCCTTCTACTCGAAAGTCAGATTCGTTCTGCTTTCGTACGGAGGAATCATTTGGTTTCTATTTTCTTTGATATCGAAAAGGCATATGACCGTACGTGGCGCTATGGGATTCTGCGCACTCTTTACGATTATGGTCTGAGAGGCAATTTACCTCTTTTTATTAAAATGTTTTTATCGTTTAGATCTTTTAAAGTACGGGTTGGTAATGTTTTATCCTCATCTTTTACGCAATTTGAAGGAGTTCCTCAGGGGAGCATTTTGAGCCCCACTCTTTTTATATGTCATATTTCTCCCATACTTTCTCATTTACAACCATCAGTTCATGGTTCATTATACGTGGACGATCTGCAGATTTCCTGCGAAGGATCGTCAATGCGTATCATTGAGCGACGACTTCAGACCGCAGTCAATAACCTGGTTACATGGTGTGACGCAAATGGGCATAGTATTTCTCCCAGTAAGAGTAGTTGCGTGCATTTTTGTAGGAAACGGGGTCTCCATCCCGATCCTGACATTCGTATCCGTAATACTTCTATTCCTGTCGTCCATGACGTCCGCTTCCTCGGAGTAATTTTCGACCGCAAACTCACTTTCCTTCCGCACATTTTATATCTGCGGAGGAAATGTGAGAAATCCCTGAATATCTTGAAGCTGTTATCCAACACCTCTTGGGGAGCGGATCGAACTTCATTACTCCCAGTGTATCAGTCGGTGATTCTGTCTCGGATCGACTACGGATGTGTTGTCTACGGATCAGCCTGCAAAACTACCTTGCGGAAGCTTGACCCAGTCCACCATAATGCTCTGAGAATCTGCTGTGGTGCGTTCCGAACGTCACCTGTGCAGAGTCTCTATGTCCTCTGTAACCAGCTACCTTTGGCTTCGTGGCGCCTGAAACTGTCGCTCTATTATCATTTCAAAATGTTATCTCTCCCATCTCACCCATTACAGAATATCACTACCAGCCCGTCTTTAAGGAGATTGTACAGTGCTCGACCTTCCTTCATCCGGCCTTTTTCTGAGAGGGTGAAGGTATTCATCGAGGAACTCGGCCTACAAGACTTGGATGTTCAGCAACGAAATTTTATTAAATTTCCGCCTTGGAATGTGCCAAGGTTTCTTTACCATAACCCCTTTGCTTCTTACAGCAAGACCACCACATGTCCCATTGTTCTCCAGAGAATCTTTGCTTTCCATCGCTGTCAGTATGAGGATTTTATTCCTATATACACGGATGGATCGAAAGGAACTGGATACGTCGGCTGTGGTGTCGTTTCAAACGACATCAGGCACAGTTACCGGCTCGACCCTTCCTGCAGTGTCTACACTGCCGAAGCAGTCGCCATCTACTGTGCCCTGAAATTAGTCGAGAAATCCAGTTCTCGAAAGTTCGTTATATATACGGACAGCAGGAGCGTCCTGGAAACATTGGTATATCTGGACGATAGAAGTCCTCCTATCGTAATTGAAATTGCCGGTATTATCTGTCAGCTTTATAGCAGGGGTTATGACATAAAATTCTGCTGGATACCTAGTCATGTAGGTATTTTAGGAAATGAACAAGCGGACTCGGCTGCACGTTCGGCAACGAATCCTCTGCAGCTCGCAGTCCCATTTGAGGACATTCGACGTCACATTTTAATTCTCATTCATCAGACATGGCAGGAATCGTGGAGTCTTCATATAAATAATAAATTACACTCGGTGAAGCCGATCATTGGAGAATGGCCTGTATTTCCGGTGCGAAGAGCCGATGTCAGATTGACTCGCCTTCGCATTGGACATACTCGTTTTACACACAAACATCTTTTGTTTGGAGAAGATGCTCCCGAGTGTCCTTCCTGCCATGTCCCTTACTCAATTCATCACATTTTAATTGACTGTCCGGTGTTGGATCATCATCGCCGGATTTTTTTTCATTCCTCTGTTTTAAAACTGTCTGACTTGGTGGGGGAAAAACCCCACCATAATTTATTTGCCTTTTTACGTCATATTGGCCTTTTACACCACATTTGATTTTTAACTTTTTATCTTTTGTGTGTTATTTGTGTTTGTGTTACATTTTTAATTCTGTTACTTTTGAATAGTTTTTAACAAATGTTTGGCGCAGCATAGCCTAATTTGGCTCTTGCGCCATTAAAACTTACTATCACTCACTCACTCGCATTGGTCATACTCGTTTTATTCACAGACATGTTTTGTTTGGAGAAGATGCTCCCGAGTGTCCTTCCTGCCATGTCACTTATTCTATTCATCATATTTTAATTGACTGTCCGGTGTTTGATCATCATCGCCGGACTTTTTTTCATTCTTCTGTTTTAAAACTGTGTGACTTGGTGGGGGAAACCCCCCACCATAACTTATTTGCTTTTTTAAAACACATTGGTCTTTTACACATTTGATTTTTTAACTTTTTATCTTTTGTGTTATTTGTGTTTGTCTTCCGTTTTTAAGGCTCTTACTTTTTAAACAGATTTTAACAATTGTTTGGCGCAGTATAGCCTACTTTGGCTCTTGCGCCATTAAACCCTACAGTCACTCACTCACTCACCCAATAGGATTTTAAATTTTACCTAAGTGCAATGTGTTAATCACTTTTTATGTATCACCTGGTTTGGCGCAGCATAGCCATATCTGGCTCTTGCGCCATAAAATTCTAAAGTCACTCACTCACTCACTTACTGACTCGATTGTCTATTGGACGACATAGGATTACCCTCACTACTATCTAGCTTGTGTTGAGTGATATTTTTCGAGACTCAAGTAGCCTTTCACTGGAAAGATCTTCGAACTTGGTAACCACTCAAATGACTCAATTTTTATCTTCTTGATTTTGCTATTTTTATTTTTAGGAGCCAACTACTTAGATGCTGCGGCGGAGTAATATTGAGCCTCTGTTACCCCCACCATAACTTATTTGCTTTTTTAAGACATATTGGCATTTTACACCTAATTTGAATTTTTAACTTTTAACGTTTATTTATACTTTCTATGAATTCCTTTTTTAAAAATTGAAAATTTTATTTCATTTTAACAAATGTTTGGCGCAGCATAGCCTACCTTGGCTCTTGCGCCATTAAACCTCACAGTCTCTCTCTCTGCTCTCCATATGAATATTTTGATTTCTTTTCTAAATTTTATGAAACGCAGCTCCCTCCTCAATCAGCTTTTTTCAACAGCCTGATAAATGAAAATGTAACCAGAGAAGACTACGAATATGCTCATCATATATGGAATACATTTCAAATGCCTACATTGGGAGATTATCATGATCTGTATGAAACCGTAGACGTATTATTACTTTCAGATATTTTTGAAAACTTTAGAACTTTATGCCAGAATTACTACCAAATTGATCCATGTCATACATATACGGCTCCTGTTTGGCATGGCAAGCATGTCTTGAAATGACAAAAATACGATTGGAGCTTTTAACTGATATAGACGTACACTTATTCATCGAAAAGTTAATTCGCGGAGGTGTTGTAATGATTAGTCATCGCTTTGATAAGGCTAACAATGCGTATTTACAAACATATGATTCAAGCTTACCTAATAGCTACATTACATATTTAGACGCAAACAATCTATATGCTTGGGCAATGTCGCAAAATTTGCCTACACACGACTTTTCCTGGACTGATGAATACGTTAATTTCATGGATGTACCAGACGATTCGGATATAGGTTATATATTTGAAGTTGACTTAGAATACCCAGATGAATTGCACGATTTGCATAGCTGCTATCCATTAGCTCTGGAAAAAATTGAAGTGTCTCTGAATGTTCCCCCTGTACTAAAAATATTGCTGAAGAATTTAGTATTTTAAAATATAAATCTGTAGAAAAATTGGTTCCTAACTTAAGAAATAAAACTAAATATGTTCTTCATTATAGAAATTTAAAGTTATATGTACAATTTGGTTTAAAAGTTAAAAAAATACATAAAATTCTAAAATTCAAATAAAGTTCTTGGTTAAAATATTATATTGATTTTAATACTGGACATCGAAAACGAGCAAATAACAATTTTGAAAAAGATCTCTTTAAACTTTTAAACAATGCGGTGTTTGGTAAAACATTGGAAAATTTACGTAATAGAGTTCAGATTGATTTAGTGATTAGTGAAAAAAGAGCTAAGAAATTGATAGCATCTCCAGCATTTCATGCTTATTAATAAATTAATAACGACCTTGTATCTATTCAAAGAAAACTTGCTTCTCTTTTATTGAACAGACCCATATATGTTGGTTTTTCAATTTTAGACATTTCCAAAATTTTAATGTACAACTTTCATTATAATTATATCAAAAGGATGTATGCAAATCGCGCCAAATTATTATTTACAGATACAGATTCTCTGTGTTATATTATTTCAACTTCAGATATATATAAAAATGTTTCGTAATTCCATTGAATTTGACACAGCTAGCTATCCTCCAAATCATTTTCTTTATAATCCCTTAAATAATAAATTTCTCGGAAAAATGTAAGATGAGTTAAATGGGATGGTAGCAACAGAATTCGTAGGTCTCAAAGCAAAAAAGGTATAGTATAAAAACATCAACTTTAGAAAAAAATGCAGCAAAAGGGGTTCATAGATCTATTTTAAAAAGTAAAATTTCTCATGAAGACTATAAAAATTGTCTCCTAAATAGATAAAGTCGTGAAGAGTTCAAATCCATTAATAGTTCTATACATCAAATACATACTGTAAAAAGTAAGACAATTTCACCTTGCCCCTTCGATGATAAAAGATATATTCTTGAAGATGGTATTTCAACTTCAACTTTACGTAACTGTCATATAAATGAAAGCTAATATTTTATATAAATGATAATTTATTTATACAGTATTTTTTTATAGATATTGTTTTCTGTATATATGACCTTTCATGTTTAAATGTATATTTTTCCTTTTCATTTTATGCATACATTTTTTGACTGTATTTAATATTTATTTAATATTATTGCTTATTTCAATGCTTCTTGTATAATTCTTTTTAAAAATATATGATTAAATTAAGTTTTCTGTTAGCATATTGTTCTATAAAAAGAAAGTTGTATTATTTATTTTGTATGTTAGAAATAAAGAGAAATGCATTCTTTTTTATATACTTGATATTTAAAAGTTATTGAGATAATAAACAGTTTAAAAACTATAAATAATGTATTCTTTCTTAGTATGTTTTCATTTACAATGGAGTTTCCAAACTTTAAGCATCCATTTACTATGATGATACGTGGGCCTTCTAATTCTGGTAAAACTTTCTTTGTTAAACGAATCTTAGAAACAAAATTAATCAAACCTTTTCCTCCAAAAATAGTTTGGTGTTATGGAGTTTATCAGAAATTGTTTGATAAGATGTCTGGTATAGAATTTCATGAAGGCATGCCTTCCGATGTAGAAAATATTACTAATGCTCTCATAATAATAGACGACTTAATGAATAAAGTAGGAGATGATAAAAAAACTTTCAAACTTATTTACAAAAGGGAAGCCATCATAGATATAATTCGGTAATACTTATTTTACAGAATATTTTTTGTAAGGGAGAACAAATTAGGAATATATCTTTAAATATTTCTTATCTATGTTGTTTTAAAAATGTTACAGACAAACAACAGATTTCTTGTCCGGCACGACAGATATATCCTTCAAAATCGAAATTTCTTTTAGAAAGTTATAATGATTCTGTAATGGTACCATATGCCTATTTATTCATGAACGTGAAACGAATGAAAAATTGCGCATACGTAAGGGTATATTTCCAGGAGATAAAAACATTGTATATGTTCCACGATAATAACTGTTTTTTAAGACAAGAAACAAATATATATATACTACTTTTTTTTGTTAGTCACAGAAACGTTTTTTTTTTTCTCTATAGATATAATATTTAAAGCTTTGAATAATATAGCATAAAACATTTACTGTAATTATGTCGGGCAAACAACATGTGATGTATTTGCAGCTCTTGGCAAAAAGCAAAGCCAAGAAAAAAAATATTATAAAAATGTCCTAATTCTTTAATAAAGGCAGTATATGAATGTGCAATAAATACTTTAAAAGGCAATGTTCCATTATCGAAACATCAGAAAAGAAGATTAGCTCCTTTTAAACAGGTTATTCGAAAGTTGGGAGATAAATCTGTCCCTTTGTATAAAAAGAGAAAAGTTCTGATACAGAAAGGAGACGGATTTTTAAGTTTTCTTATTCCTGCTGCTATTTCAATTATATCCTCACTCGTTCATGGAACAAACTAAGAAATTCATTTTAGAGCCAGAAGAAAGACTTCAAAATTTCGTTTCAGAACAACTGTTAGAATTAGATCGACAAATGCAATCTTTTCTTCATAACAAAAACATTAATTCCGGAAAGATTACTTTATACTTACAAATTCTTCAAAAATATGTAAACTTTCGCTTTCCAAAAGATACCAGTGAAGACATAAGAGAACCACAGAAGGAATTTGAACACTCTAATGTAGAAAATAAGAAGTGTGCGTTATGAAACGAAAATTCTAAGGAGGTCCCTCAGGTTTGTAAAGCAGAAAAGAAGTTAAGAAAATATTGAAAATGAAATAGAAAAAACAGTTCCGAAGAAATATAAAAATGTTATTAAAGAAATCATTGATTTTATTCAAAAGCACCGGAAAAAATGTATTGCACACCTGATAAAAAGCTAATGATAGATGGGAAAATTATACGAAATACTAATGTTAGAAACTTACTTACTCACTTCAAGAGAGACAGAAAAATAAAACCTTTTGGGTTTGAATCATTTAACGAATTCTTAAAAAGAAAAAACTTTCCGTCGAGTTATGTTAAGAATAAATATCTTAAAACAAAAATATTGTACTTAAAACCTTTGTCATGGATAGAATATTAAGTGTAACTTCTGTTCCTCAATAAAATTCTTTTTTGTCTGTTTTGTAATCTGTTTAGTTCTTTTCTTACGCACACACACACACACAAATATATTAATATTAGTTAAATAATTAAAAAATATATTTTTAAAAAGTTGAAAAATATTGGAAAAATATTGATAAATTTAAGGTAGAATGTTAAAATTATTAAAATTCATAGAATATTTAATTATATAAAACATTTGTTATTTTAGGATTAATTTGCATTAAAGTACAAAGCGTGACATATTCAATTTTTAAAAACAAACGATTTAATCTTAATGTGATTTTTTTTTTAAGATATTATCTGTTCAACTTTTAAAGGCAAACGATTTAATCTAATGTGATACTTTTTTTAAAGATATTATCTGTTTAACTTTTAAGACTAAACGATTTAAACTTAAAGTGATACCTTTTTCAACATTCTTTATTAAGATATATTTTTGGGCAACCCCAGATCATAGTTTTTGATTTTAGATAATTTACTGGCAACGGATATGAAATATAGAATTGAGTTTAGTTCCAAGAAGTAAAGAGGAATGTTGAAAAATGATGCTTGTGTAAAATTGTGTATTTGATTTATGTTTAAAAAGATGTGCGCAAATAAATGTGATGTCCTGAAAACAAATCATTTTTTTTAATAGTCTGCAATACAGTACAAAAGTTAAATTGTATTTATCTTATTGAATAAATAATAACACAAAATATAAAAACAAAATTATATTTATTTCCCACCTAAAATTTAATCTTACATAGTATCAATATTCTAAAAATAGATATAATCTGAAATCATTTTGTTAGTTTCGAACAAATTCATATAAAATAAAATCCATAGAAAAGCCTTTACAAGTTTTCAACAGGAAGAAAAAATACAATAATGACCACAAACATTACACGTAACGCTTTGAAGAGATCTGTCATTCCACTTTATGCTTTTAAACTTTCTTACATAGTTCGAAATAAAATCACCATAAACCATTGGAGGAAATCCGTAAGAATCGGAAAAATTCTATAGTGTTTTTCATCTCGAATATGCATGGCTAACCAGGGAGATCCTTCTTGATCATACATGTCTGTATTCACAACCAGAGTATTTCGTCTTCTAATTAAGAGTAAATTGTCCGAAGGAAAAACTCCAATAAAATATTTTTGGGCATCTTTATCCTCAGATAAAATTCGATGTTATTTGTGAGGCATACATCACTTTTCGAAATCGAAAAGTACGTTCCTAGTTTATTTTAATTACAGATTCAAATTCTGCAAAAACAATCAACGACACTGTTTGTTCCAATGCTTTGTTAAATTTTAATTCTATTCTTAAGTTACTATGTCTTATAAGGTTGAAATGTTCTCCGTCGCACAAGTTAGGTAATGGATCAAACGGAAATAATGACTATCCTTTGGCAAATTCCCTTCCCGATAAATAGTCCTTCAGAATTTAAAAATAAGTTCTGATATGCTCTAATATAATTTTACTTTTCAAAATCTACTTCTAAAGATTGATGAGGCATAGGCTGTCCATCTATATAGACTCCAATGAAGTTCATATTGTAATGATTGAATTCAAAAGGCGACTTTTTATAGTTTCCGTTGAAAGCATCGTTATCTACACAAGCTAAAACTATTCACTTAGGCATTTGCCCCGAAAATACATTATCTTGCACAAATGAATAACTAGATTGAGGTATTGAAAACACTTTGCAGTTAACTCTATCTATAGGATATTTTTCTGTTGCTTTTTCTAAAGCTTTAGCATGAGCAATGAGGACTCCTGGATTTATGTGCGCTTTTCTAACAAAAATTGATACATGATCAAACACTATTTTATAACCTTCATTTCCTATGAGACAAAATTCTGGCTTACTTCTTATCAATATAATTTTCAAATTAACAAGGTTAAGTAAAAGTCTGTCTTGATTGAATAAATCCACATGAAGTCGTCCTATCATGTCAACAGTTGCACTTTTTTTGAACAGTGAAGCTCGTTTATTAAATCCCTCGTTTGGATTTTTGTCAGCATCATCGTAAACTTTGAAACGTCCAGTGATATCTTTATAATATAATTCAGAGTTAAGTTGAGAAGTTTTCCTATCATATCCATGATTTAGTATAGTTTCTAAAATAGCTCGATAAGCATGTGTATTGTTACTGGAAGAAACACTTCTTCCATTTAAACTTACGTCTACTTGGGAAAATAATGAATGAAGAAAAAGATTAACAGGTCCTATTTTATCATCATCAGTGAGTGCTTTTACATCGCATTTTAAAATTTTTGCCTTAACATACAATTGTGCTTGAGACAAATCTAAATAATCTTCACCACTTCCAGAAATAAGAAATTCAACAGGTCCACCATCTGCAACATTCACAATGTGATGAAATTGAACCCATTGTCCTTTTTCGATAACTAATTGAGTTGGTGGGAGAGTAAATAAATTTAATTCAGATCTAGCACATTCAGGAGAATATCTTAAAAGGAATGCCATTTTATTACGTATCAAAAATATCACGTCCTTTCGCTTTCCTGACTTTTGACAGAATATGTTTTGAAAATCTTCCCTTTCTTTTATGTTTTTTACCTTGACCAAGCATATCATCCACTGTTTTAATGGCTTCTTTTGCTAACTTTTTTCTAATTCCACTTTCTCGAAGTTTAGCAACTTCTTTCAAATTTTGTTCTTCGAGTAAGTCATTAGCTATTTGAGTTCCTGTTTTGAAAACTTCTTTTCCTACAGATTTGGCCCCTGGAGTCAAGAAGGGCAAAGCAGTGCAAAACAATGTTTTGAACCAACCTCCTATACCATAACCTTTTTGAAAGGATTGACCTTGAAAATAGGAAAGACTGTTGCCTGCTTGGTTAATATAATAATCTTCGTCTTTTTTCACTCAGCACTTATATGGAACGAACATCTTTATTATGACAGGTTTGATCTATATGAAATAAATACATTTCTTTTCTTTATCTTCTTTTATATTATTTGCCTCATTCGGAAATGTAATACAGCTATCACTCTTCATCTTTCAAATGGTACTAAATATCCTGAATGTAGTCTAAGAACCATTTCAACCGTTAGGAAATGTCGTCGTATGATAGGCACGTAATGAGGTCTTGTATAATGTGCATTCACCAATTCTCCATTTTTTCCTTCAACTTTTACAATTTTTAAAAGTAGAGCTTGAATACCTCCTACAATTTGAGGTTCTACCAAATTACAATAAACGTATATAAGATGAAACGAAGTATTAGGATCTGCTATGTAAGGACATTCTGCTTTCCCTTTAATTTCACGCCCTCAGGGGCTTACCTACTTCAGGTAAGTACGGGCTTCACGAACCCGAGGGACCTGAGTGAACTTTTCCTTTCCCATGGGGTTTACTGTCTTTGGTAAACACGGGTGACGCGCCCCCGGGATGCCCTAGCGATCCTTCTCTTATTTTCGACCCTCCTTCTTGTCAAATTGGCATCTATTTTTCCTTTCTTCCTCTCAGGGGCTCACCTTTGGGTGAGTACGGGAGGCCACGTTCCCGAGATACCTTAGTGGAAATTAAAACTGAAAAGAAAGAAAGACAAAAAAAATCTATGTTTGGTTTAATATTTATTTGCAGATTTCCAGTGTAGTTCTTTTTATTTCTGTTTGGGGTTGATTTTGCGGTTATTTTGTGTTCGTTTCTTTTTTGTTCTTTACTTTTTGTATTTACTTTAATTATTTATTTTGTTGGGGATTTTAAAATAAAATTTTTTTCATTTATTAATATCAACGTCAGATCAAGTTCTTTTCTTGACCTGACCCGCATGTTTGCCGTGTGCGGCGACCCGTGCCGGGGGAAAGTGGAGTCTGGGGATCCTGTTGCGTTCCCTTTGGCCCATGCTTCTCCGTAGACGGGAGGCAGGAGTGAGCCCGCTCCTGCCAATCGGCTGGTGATCGCTTCTGAGGGGTTTTTCGCGAACCCCAAAGACGTTGCTTTAGGGTTAGTATTGCAGTTAGGGGTGCCTCGGGTGAACCGACGGATCCACACCCCGAAGCTGTAATACTATACTCCAGTGCCACCTCTGGGGTAAGTGCCGTGCCTGGCAATTGCCAGATGACCGGCGGGCTGCCTCCCCTTGTTGGACTCCTATGGTGGGTGGAGGCGTGCTGGAGTGAACCTAAAAAAACCCCAATGGATCCAAAAACTCCTTTGTGCCCTGATGGAGGCCTTAATCCATCAACCACTTCTACCTCCATGGAGGTAGCAACAAATGTACTGACTAAAAAATCTAATAATTCGAGTAATTTACGTTTTTTTATCATAAAAAGGGATAATAATGAAACATTTGCAACCATATCGCCCTTTTTGATTCAAAAAGGGATTCAAGGTATGGTAGGAACGGTGAAGGAAATTAAAAAACTACGATCTGGTGATCTTTTGATTGAAGTTAATACTGCCAAACAAGCGGAGCTTGTTTTGGCTATGAAGAGCTTAGGCCATTACCCAGTTATTACTTCTCCACATAACAACCTCAACTTCTCTCGTGGCGTCATTTCTTCGGCTGATTTGGCTAATGTGTCGGAACAGGAGATCTTGGAAAATTTGCAGGACCAACTGGTTTGTGGTGTTCGGAGGATAACGATTAGGCGAGATGGTAAGGTGCTTGATACTAAGCACCTCATCTTGACCTTTTCGACTCCTACCCTGCCACAGACTATTCAGGCCGCATATCTAAGACTCCCTGTCCGACCATACATTCCGAATCCACTACGGTGTTTTAATTGTCAGCGATTTGGACATTCAAAGAATGCATGCAGGGGACAATTGACGTGCGCTCGCTGTTCAGCTGCAGGACACGAAAGTGCTTCCTGTACCGCTGCGGAGACGTGCCTCAATTGTAAGGGCAACCACCCTGCATATTCTCGCTCCTGCCCTAAATGGGCAGAGGAGAAAGAAATAACGACAATCAAGACTCTTCAGAATGTCTCATACCCTGAGGCTCGCCGTATAGTCGCTTCCCGTACTCCGGTACCCGGGAAAAGTTTCTCTATTGCCACGCAGGTAAAGAAAGTTTCAAAGTCTACTCAATTTCCTGAACCAGTTCCTATCATACAATCTACCTCATCGACTTCAACTCCAAAGAAAAAAGTTAATATTTCAAAGAACCCTTCATCTGCTAAGGCTCAGCAGACCAAGCCTTTGGCTAGGTCCAAGGCCTTGCAAAGACTAAAATTAAAAAATTCTGCGAAGAACAGCGTTCCTCGCAAAAAAAGTAGAGTCTTTGACTCTACTGAAGGTGATATGGTGGATCTCCACCCATCACCGGAAGATTATGATACCGTGGGGGTCCTGGAACCCGGACCCTCTACTTCAAGTGCGAACATTTAATGGCCTTTGTTTCCTGGAACTGCCGCGGTTTACGACCCAGACTAGAGGATCTCAAATCCATTATGTCTACGCACCAACCTGTCTGTGTTGCTCTTCAGGAAACCTTTCTGAAGAGTGATATGACAATCCGAGTGCGTGGATATAATTGTGTACGACGGGATGTTGATGTGGCAGCATCATCTTCGGGAGGTGTTTGCATCCTGGCATCCCAGTACTGTCCTCATAACGTCGTTACACTGACCACATCGTTGCAGGCTGTGGCTGTGCGAATTCATACTCGCACATTAATCACAGTCTGCTGCATTTATCTGCCACCTAACGATGTTGTGTCACAAATGGATTTAGACCAACTAGTCGATCAGTTACCAGCTCCCTTCCTTCTGCTAGGTGACTTCAATGGACACAGCCCTCAGTGGGGGTATGATGGTACAAATTCTCGCGGTCGGCAGATCGAGCGATTGATCTCTGATCACAGTCTCTGTCTGCTGAACACCGACGAGAAGACGTATTTCCATGCTCCCACTAGGACATTTCATTCCCTTGATCTAGCCATTTGTTCACCGACACTGCTACCGTTGCTGAATTTAGAGGTTCTAAATGATCTCTATAATAGTGATCATTTCCCTCTCCTGATCTCCCAGGTTCATGGTAGTGGGGTGCGTTTACGTCCCCCCACTTACCGCTTCAACCGGGCAGATTGGGATTTATTCACACGGTTAGCGGTTATTACCGGTGCAATGGTTCAAGATCAGGATATTAATAGCTCTGTCCAAATTGTCACTACCTCTATCGTGGACGCTGCTGATGCAGCGATACCGAAGAGCGGAACATCACAGAGGAAGATGAGTAAACCATGGTGGAATAAGGAATGTCAATCCTCCTACCGGGAACAAAGGAAATTGTGGGGTATCTTCAGACGGTATCCCACAACTGAAAATCTCATAGCCTTTAAAAGGGCAAGGGCCATTGCTCGCAGAGTAAGGCGACATAGTCAGAGGGAATCTTGGATCAG
>BMAW01015822.1:0-76603 GCA_019974015.1 Nephila pilipes
TTCTCGATATTTGTTTTGTCGTCATAGCTTTGAAAATATGTAATTCGGAATTCGATGAAATATCGAAATAAAATTCGAAGTGGAATGATATAAAATATTATTTTTCAAACCGTATTCTAAATTTTATTTAATAAATGTTTGCAAATGTATATATAAATTTTATCGAGCAATGTAATACTTCAGCTGCTGTAGTATAATAGAGGATATGTCTTCGAAAAAAAATTATGATTTACCGTTTCCATGCAATGAAAATAAATTAAATAATTCATTAATCGGTTAATAAATATTTTTACTCTAAAAGCATACGCGATATTTCTAAAAAATATTAAGTGTTAAGAAAAAAAAATATTAAGACATGCTGAAAATATAAATGTAAGGCATAAATATAAAACATTTAATAAATTTAATACTTACACAAGGGTAAGATATTAACAGGAATATAAAACATTCTGTTAAGTAAAAAATGTAGATATAAACAAAAGGTATTATAACAAAATAAGTAATAAAGTAATAAATAAAAATAGCGACATTTAATTCTCATTTTCAAGTTTTTACTGCCTTTAAAAACAGAAATAAGAATAGAAAATAACCCCCGAAAATAAATATTTGTTCTAGAATAGTATTACAATGGACACTAAATTTTACTTTATTTAAATAAAAATATCAATAATTATTGAAATGCATATCGATTTATGTTAAATATCCCCTGAAGAGTACAATTTGAAACATCGATTGGCTATTCGATATAATGGTTAAGATTAACCAGCATTTATTAATTAAAAAAAAAAAAAGAAGATCGTCATGTTTAAATCAAAAATAAATTTTGCCGATGATGAGCTCTGTAGGGCTGAATCACGATCCAATAGAGAAAATGACACCTAGGCTAGTAACTCATTACCTATTTAATAAGTTAACAATGAATAAGATGTCGAATCAGGACCTTATACCTCACTATCCTAACTTTCATTCTTCGCCGTTTGAGGATTCTTGATACAATACTCTTTATTTTTGGTATTTAAAGGAATCTTATTGAACAATATTCCTTTCAGTCATACAACCCTTATATAAATAAATTAGACGCATTTTTAAGAATGATGTTAAATGTTAATTTCGGTTTTATCCATCGATTCATTAATAATTCAAAACTAAAGTATAAGTTGTTAAAACAGAGTTATTTCTCATATCAACCTGAAACATTTCAAGTTACCGTAAAATCCAAATATTACACCCTTCTTCCAGAATGAGTAATCCTCTATTTTACCTTTAGTTTGATTTTTCTCTTCAGTGATGAAAATGCACCATCTTCCGTATTTTTTGTTCGCGTGCTGAATTAAATTTTTTCCGTTATGATTTTTTTTATTATTGATTTTATATATTTTTTACCTCCTAATTGGACTCTCTGTTTCACCTGAATTGATATTCAATGATAAAATCCAACTCCTTATTTGGTACTCGTTTAACATGACAAAACAATTACATTTTGTAATACTAAAATATATATGTGTTTATATTCAACATAAATATAATATTATACAGGTGTTATATTAATACAATATCTTAAAATTAGACTAAATTTTAAAGTTCGTAAAATTCTTTTCGCAGATTTGGAGGTATCAAGGTTTAAAAAATTAGTTCTGTAATGATAAATGAATGCCTAAAACATTTGACTTCACACATTTTTCTTCTCAGTATTTTTCACAGTTCTTGTACCAGATGATAGATAACTTGTTTCCAAATCTTAAAGTAGTAAAACTGGAAAAAATATTATTAAACATGTATATACGAATTATTCAATACAATAACCAGAAAAAAAATGGAATACAACATATCAATTTTTTTTTCACGCATTGCGATTCCTTTGTTCTAAAAAATACCTTAAATTTCAAATTTTAAGAATTCCTCTCCAAATTTTATGCATTTTTAAAAATAACGTTACGTCTATTTTAATTGCTCGTTTGTGTGGGGCTTACGTTCTTTGAAAAATATTTTTGAATATTTTCAAACCTTCGGACGAAAACCTAATTCCAAAGAAACCTTAAGTGGCATCCTTTAGTGACACCAGGGTTGAAATCCGTGACTTGTCGGAAACAACGTCGGCATTGAATTCGAAGCCATGACCACTAAACTGCCATGCTAACTATAAATATTCAGGGAAAATTCAATTTAGTAAATAAAGTAATAAGGCCAACATAACAAACATGTTGACAAGTAAATATAATCTTTCTATAGTATCATATTCATTTTTAAAAAAAGTTACAATTTTAGAACTTTTGATTTGCTATTAATAAATTATTTTCTTACCAATATTCAGAAGACCAGGGAGATAATGTTTCTTTCAATATATATTGAAAATATTATTCTGAGAAAATATTTAATACATTTCTGTCACCATCAACCATTACAAAGTATAGTTTCGAAAATGAGAATAAAAGATATATACGAACAAAATAAAACGATAAGTTTAGAAGTTCTAACATAGAACATGTTCTAGCTTGTTGCAAAATGTAGATTGACCCTTTTTAGTCAATGCGTTAACGAAAGGAATAAAATGACGCCAAAAAGCTCGATAAAAGCTCCAAATTGATTACAATGCATCCCATTACATATCGGTTATTTCCGAGTTTTTTCGCATTTTGGCTCCATTTTTGTTTTCCTTCGTAAAATGGTATCTAAAATAGAAATTTACTCGATATTAATGTGATGTGAAGACTTTTAAAATCAAAATCTCTTTAATATTTAAGATGCATAAAATGCATTCATCCCCACGCAAGAAAACCGAGCTAAATAAAAAAATATCCTCACTTTCAAAAAGTGCAGCCGCAGTTTATTTCCATTAATCAGTTTAACTTGGCCTTTTTCAATCATTTCTTATTTTTTTTATATTAAGAATGAAAATAATGCGTTAATTAACAGGTTAAAAATTTATGTGATGCAACTGTGGTCTAGATGTGAAGAAATTGAAAAAAAAAAGACAAAAAAGGTTGACAAGAAGGGTTGAAAATAGAGAAGGATCGTTAAGGCTCCCCGGGATGCGTCACCCATTTTTACCAAAGATAGTAAACCCTATAGAAAAGGGAAAGATCACAAGGCTGCCTTGGGTTAACGTATATCAGCCGCGCTACACGACTGAGTCTTAAATGGCACCAAGATCCGACCCCTCGACCCCACATAAACATCGCCGGCCATGAGCTGGCGACCGTAACCAATGGACAGTCAAGTTAAGAGAATAAAAAACATTTTACATATATTAAGCCGCTTAACTTTCTATCAATGAGTTTAACTTGACTTTATTTTCGATCATTTTGATCGCTTTTGTAATCTGAATTAAGATAATACGTTGATGGATTAAAAATATGTGTCATTAAAAATATGTAATATATATTCATGCGAATGTTAAAGCTAATTTTTCGAGTTTTCATCTGAATGTGAAGAATCCAAAACAGAAAAAAAAAATAAATGAAAACGTTTTGAGCATGTTACGCCAACAATTAAAGTGACGGGGTTTCTTTAATTGGTGAATTTAACTTTATTGATTAAACGCGGTATAGGGTGCAAGTAAAATTTTTTTATTCTATTTTTCGCTAACCTTTTGAAATTCGTCAAAGTGCACCCTATATTTCATTTTAGCCAAACTTATTTTCGGCAATTTTTTTCTTTTGACGATTAGAATTTAGATGAAACATTAATCAATAGGTTAAAAACGTAGATAATTCTATGTAAGAAATTCTTATTATAATCCACGAGAAATACTAAAAAAAATCTTATTTTAAAATAAAATCTTTTTATTCGAAAACGTAACGTTATGAAAAAATCGATAAGTAATTGATAAATCGATTGTTGGTTTTAATAAAAGTGTATTCTGTACTAAAGAAATTATTTCTAACATTATCATTAAACTCATTACTTCCTTTTCCATTCATGTTTACAATAAATAATTGTTTTTTAAATTTGGTTTATACTTTTGAATGACATCGTGGTTTCAATGCAATTTTACTGCGTAAATGCGTAGATACTCTATCGTATTATCTAATACTAACTCTTGTGTGGCTATCACACACGTTAAGCAAGAACTTTCTAATACAATAAACCTTTAAGTTACAAGATAAAAAACTAAAATCTCTAAAACTTCTAAAGAAAAGACACATGTGTTCTTTCGTGCTTAAAAAGAAAAACTTGAAAAAATTCCCCATAGTTTAACATGATTAAATGTAAACAAACTTGTCCATTATCTATTTAATTTCCGATAATGAATCGGAGGTTTAATCTTAAGTGTAATACACACTTCTACATTGTAGATAGTTAATCATACGCATACATTTATCTGTGGAAGATTATACGGTAAAGGTAATTGAAAATTTATCAGGGCAATTAATTTTAAGCAACAAGATCTTTTTTCAGAGACGAAAAACAAAATAATTTCTCATGAAGTAAAAAAAGGATTTGAGCTATATCTGAATTAAATGTAAACAGATTAAAAGTATATAGCATTTTTTAATTCATGGTTCCTTTTTTAAAAGTATTCGTCTGGTGAAAATCGGTAAAGGCCTTTTAAAATAACAAAATATTTAAAGTAAATTTCTTTCTAACTTTCTTAGGGAAAGTTGTGATATAAGTTTTCACTTCATTTAAAAGTTCTTTTTTTTCTGATATTTTTGGCTCAAAATATACGCTTCACATCCGTAATTTATACCGTGTCGTATAATCCATCTTAATAAAAAATTGTAAACATGAAATTAATAATTATCTTTTTGTAAGATAATATTGAAAACATAGGTTTTAAACGCACATGCGTGACATATATAAAACATGAACAGCTTTCTGTCCTCACGACTGATGGCGCTGATAGCGCTTCATTAAAATATATGTATGAAGTGAGAATGGATTGTTTTAAATTTTATTTTAAATTGTAGAGTTTCAACCAAATTAAATTTAACCTCCAAACCAAAACTTCGTCGTGTTTCACTATAGCTTGCGGTAACTGTCCTAAAACGTTAAAATCTTTCAGTAAATACCTTAAATACTACGTATCTTTACAGAAAGTAACTACCACTATAAATATCTTCTCCAAAAATTTCACCCTTCTGGAAATTCTAAATTAATTAATTTCTTGTGCCAAAAGCTCGTGATCTTAACATCTTATGGCATCAAGCACGATAATTCTTTTAGTCAAATTTTTAATTTTAATTTGAAAAACTCTTCTCTATTTCTCATGGATTTCAAGTCGCAAAGATCATTCTTTCGTTTTCGATGCTTTCCTGAACTTCCGCTCCTGGTTAATTCCTACTCCTTCCGCTGACCAATGAAAATGAGCTCTTCGTTTGGAGCGCCCAATCGTTATTCAGCGAGTTGGATTATTGGAAATTTTTAAATTTCTACACTAGTGGATCCCTAACTCGTCGTTTTCCCTGATGTTCACGTTTTAATTCTATATAAAGTTTGATATAGAATAAGGAGTATCATATAGTTTAAATTCGGTGCCTAAAATAACAAAAAAAGTCATTATTATTTTTGAAACGTTCCAAACTCGTTTTTCTTATTTGTTTTAAATCATAATTTATATGTATATGAACATCATTTGTTTTTGTTTACTTATAAGATAAAACTAAGAGTTGAAATTTAGTGTTATATTATTTTGTCATAATTTCTAAAACCAATTAAAGTTCAATACGAAAATATGATAAATTTTATTTAAGGCATAACACATCGATCAATAACTCCCGAGTCTAACATTGAAAACAACATTTTTTTTGCAAAATTTTTTTTATTCATCAACATAACACCTTTTGTTAATCACCTTTTAGGGTGATACAATCGTTCCAACGCTTTTCCAAATCTTTTCCCCTCTGGCGTTTTTTCTTTTTTTTTTCCCGCAAGAAATCTTTTTTGTTGCGAGTAAATAGCGATAAACAGCTTTCTGAATCATCGACTCGTTGCTGTTTTTGTTCCATCGAAAGCAATCGCGGCACCCACTTGGAAAAAACCTTTTTCACTTCTCTTCAAAAAACCTTTTTCCTGGTCCGATCGACTTAAAATTTTGACACGTTTCAAGCAAAGGTTAGTACTCTAGAAAGACCTGGTTACTGGTTTACTACGAGCACCATCTCTGGGTTAGTCTCGGGAGTTATTGATCGATGTGTTACATTGTCTTAATCGTTCAAGCAAAACCTTTTTAATAATAAATGCCTTTACCATTTCCTTAAATATTGCACTAAAATGTTAATATAATAATTTCAAAATAAAAAAAAATCCACCATCGGCTAAAACGCCCAATTGGCTGCGAAACAGATTCACGCTCTAGGCTCACTGACTCACTTGGCACGTAGCTAGGACTGAGTATTATTTCGAGCACTGTACTTGATAGGAGGTGTGAGATAAAATAATTATACTCATAAAAAAAATCTATTTTTTTTTTAACTTCCAAAGTAATCTGGAGCTAAACTTCATTTGTAAACTTTTACATACATTTTGTTCACTTAAAAGAATGCAGGACTATGAAAGATTAAAAAACTAATGCATGGAATTTAGAATACATTTTGTTATTTTCATCATTAAAATTCTAGGGTACGGATCTCTGAAAAAAAAAATATTATTAACTAAAATTATTCGTCTTAGCTTTCAGAAATAATTTTAGTAGGCAACTATGAATTGCTCCCATACTAGCAGGGCATATGTATACGAATATTTATAATTTAAATTATTACTAAGAAATAACCGGGAAATCTGGATAGAATTTATTCTGCACATTTGGCCGTTTCTGTTTTGCGTTTACCAAAACAAATTCTTATAATAATATTATCTCTATTTGTTATAGTCTGGCCACGATTTATATTAAAAATTTTAGAGTTAAGAATATTTAGCCGTGTGTAAAAAGATAAGAAACTTTTTAACAAACTATAAATTTATTTTAACGACTGCCAGCAGCTATACTGCGCGGTGAGCTCGTATACTAACACTAATGGCGTCTCCCGCCAAACCCAGTTCTTCGTTCCAAAAACAAGGATGTTGCCAACACGCAACAGATAAAAACTGGGTTGATGGCGTGGGAATAGCACCACATACATATAAACCAAATACATACATATAAACCAAATATATATATATAAACCAAATACACCACAAAAGTACTAATGAAATAAAGACATTGAATACGCACAAAAATACAAACAATTGATATTGAACACAAAATAGGTCCAAACAATATTAATTTAAAATTAAGAACATTAGTGACGAATGGATAACAGTTCCATCACGAAAACATTGATTACGAGAGCTTATTTTGTCCTGATCATGACTGATGGATATTTTAGATACTTAAAGTTTGGATGTTTCGGTTTATATTTAAAGTAATGTTGAAAAACAAAATGTTTTTATCACCACTAGAAGCATAAATGTCCTTAAATATTATTGTAATATTAATTTAGTAATACTGTTATTATTCAGTTGTGTTAATAATTTATACAATTAATTGCAAAGAATATAAATATACGTTGAATATTATAATAATAAATAATCATTGTAATATTGATATATTAACGTAATTAATATTCGTTTAGTTGCAATATTGATATATTATAGTAATTAATATTTGCTTAGTTACAGTATTGATACATTATAGTAATTAATATTTGTTTAGTTGCAATATTTATATATTATAGTAATTAATATTTGTTTAGTTGTGTAATATTTATATATTAAATCGCAGAAACTATTGTGATGATGAAAACAGCTTATGGAGTCGGGCTTTGGCAAAAACCCAAGTGTACGAGTGGTATTCTCTTTTAAAAAATGATTACCTGTCGATTTGTGACAAACTTCGTTGAATTTTAGCCCTTTATGAATAATTTACAGCCCGTTTGAATAAAAAGAAGTGCTGGAAATATATGGTTACGAACCCGAGATAGCGCTTCCCTGCAACGGTTCTCTTATAAGGGAAAAGAGACATTTACATGGATTGCCTCAATCAGCCAAGGAAAACTTAAGCAAACCCCCTTAACCATGGCGATGAATTGGGCGATTATTTTGAAACAATTTCGGTGAGAAACCTAGCGAGTTCGGCGACAAAACTGAGATTACAGAAAGTGCTGGACTTTTCCTGAATATTTCTTATGATGTCATACCTGAAGGAACCTATAAGTTCGGAGAGATGCGAAGCCGAGGTGAATCAGTCGGAGTCAGAGCTTGGAAGCAGGAATCGGCACAGGCGGAGGGGATCTGCTTAGGAATTGTCGGTAGCGTGGCTGAGTATATCTGTCGAGGACTGTCGAAGAATGTACCAAGTATTTATTGTTGTACAGATTTGTCCATGCTGCAAACTTGTAAGCTGGGGAGTTGAACGTCAGTTAAAGCACCGTGACTGTTATTACAAGTGATGTTTTTGTTCCTGTTGTGTTGCTGTGCTCTCTGTTTGTGCTGTTAATCTATACAAGGTTTACTACATATGTTTGTTCTGTCCTGAATATTTGCGAAAAAAGTGTCCTTCGCCATTACCCTCCGTGTTAGACAGGATTTCACTCGTACATCCACACGAGACTGAGAGAATTTGTTGTAACAAAATTTATCCAACTTACGAACCATTTGATTTGTGATCTATTAATCGGAACGGAACTCGGACGCAAGTCGAATAGATCCTGCATTTTATTTTGCAAGTATTTTTAACGATTTAGTCAAAATTGAAGTGGGTGATTATAAATTGAGGTGGTCGATGCATAAAACGATGGAAGTCATTAAAATAAATTTAACGAAGCCATTTTATGTGATTTCTAATCCTCCGTCGATAAAATCAATAATACATCAAGCCAACGGGAGGAGTTGGTAGCAAGACCAGCAGGGTACGAATCCCCGATTCGACGAAAACAACCAAGTGTCCGCGACCATGACAACAAAATTATCGTAGCTACATATATGAAAAAGGAACAAAATATATATAAAAAAAGAAATTTCTTCAAAAAACTATGTCCTAGATTTGTATAACGCGAGAAAACGAGAACTATTTCAATGATAATATCAATAGAAATAAATACGCGATTTGATGGAGAGAAAATCGTCGCATAAATCATTCTATTATTTTAAATAACGATGTTGAAAAAATAAGTAAGACAGAAGACACGATCTCTTCTTGCTTAAGTGACAGCATAACGTTAGGCGATGTTCGGAAATCGTTACGCCATTTGGAAACGTAAAAAAAATGAATAAACAAATGAAATGTTTATGCATTCCTAAAGACGTTCAAAATCCATTCATCAAAACTTCCAAGAATATCTATAACTTTGATTTTACTTTAAAGCAAATGATTTATCTCGGAGTATTCAATAAAATCAATAAATGAAAGAGAATTGTTTAAAATTTTTAATGGTATATTTATATTGTTTTAATAACAAAATAGTAACTAACAGTAGCCGAATGATCACGATCTCGAGCTCATGGAAGGCGTTGTTTCCCTCGAATCGTGGGTTAGAGTTCTGGTCCGACTAAAGACTCATCGTGTAGCGGGATTGTTGCGTCTTAAACTCATCAAGGGTAAAAATCCTTTCATGTGCGTAACATGGAATTCTGGATGGTGAGATATCAACTCGGTCGTCGTCTTTGTCACTCTACCAAGGCACAAAATTACGAGGTCCGTCTTCAATAGCCCTCGTGTTGCTTCAGAGTAAGACCTTATAAACAATCAAACTTAGTAACAAAAAATAATATTACTCAAGAATTATCTTAAACATTCATCACGAATTAGAAATAAAAGTATTTATTGAAGGTACCTATAGCTAAAATAAAGTTTTAAATCGGTTGTAATTAATTTAGAAGAATATACTTCTGTTTTGACTGAAATAATTAGCTATGACCTTATATAATTCGATTAATAAAATCAATAATTTGGTATTAAATTCATTTAGGAAACATACAACACTATCAGCGTGTATTTTTAAGTAAGTATCGTTTTGATATTATAAATAAAAGAAATTCAACTATTTTATTTTTATACAAAAGCCCTCTATTCAACACAATTATCTCCTCCAATGAGGCACGTATCATATCATTCAATCAGCCGCAGTGTTCCATCCTGGGGCCTAATCTGCCGCCTAATGGGCTAACCACTTCACCGCAGCCGTTTTGACATCACCATCGTCGTCAAGCCGCTGACCTCTAAATGATTTTTAAGTGGTAGTAAATATGGCTGTGACTAGGCGCAAGATCAGGTCTATACTGAGGGATCATGTTATTCCCAACCATATGAGGTGGTGAGACCTCGGGCTCGACGATTCATGTGTGGATGATAATTGTCATACAGCAAACCAATCCCGTTTCAGAGGCATACCACGCCTTTTATTTTGGATCGCACGACGCGGTTTAGTTAAGGTGTCACAATATGTCAAGAAATTTATTGTGTCCGAGAGGAAAAATTCTACAAACACTTCCTGTCTATCTCAAACACAGTGCACATGATTTAGTGCGCTGAAATTTATTTCTTGAGCTTCATTTTTTGGGTGATGTTGAATGGCTCCATTTCGGGAATCGCTGTTTTATTTCCGGTGTCACATGAATCATATGTCCACCAAGTTCATTAATCTTCTGAAGAATTTCAGCAGCGTTCACGCCTTTTGCCTGCAGAAAACGAATCACAATGTGTATTTCACAATCAGTGGCATTTTCAATTTTGTGAAGCATTTTAAATGCGCACAAACAAACGTAAAAGCAGACGAACGCTTCCGGTCAGGCGGTTGTGACTAATGAACAGATATGAGTATTCAATGTATCTGCGTGGAATGGCGACAGTAGAGCTGTAGCAGTGATTATTTAAAAGTACAAGCCTAGTACTATATAAATCTATAAAATCTTCTGATCTTTTGTTTTTCTTATCAATTTTCTAATTGTGGAGATAAAATCCTCATAATAAATAACAATAAATTCATTTAATTGGTTTGATTTAAGCTTGGATAGTGTGTGATGCATTGTATAAATATTTTTACCAACAATAAAGATACTTGACACATAACTGCAATTATTACTCAGGAAGGAAAAACGTTCCTTATTTTCACAATAAATGTTTATTCAATACCGAGCACATCTTTCAATAAGAAAATCATCAAAGCCTTCTTACTAAAAGGATTATTTGCAGTCTATTTCAGGACATTTACGGACATTGAATTTGTGATTAAAGCTCTTTGAATTATCCATACAGGACCATTGCTTTTATTGCTGGAAAAAAGAAGAAAGTTATTGAAGCTTTTAAGGGGGAAAAAATGATTCGTTATTACCCAATACTAATAGAAAGTATTTATAGCTGAGATATAATCCCGAATTGCTATTAAGCTGTCGCTTGATTTCTAGCAATAGGATTCCTGAAATTAGTAGCATTACTTTTACTTAATTCTTTAATTTAATAAATAGATTCAATAAAAAGAGGAAGGCGAAATATTATATCAAATAAAAGGTTATTGATTCTTTTCGAGTTATCTGGAACATTTTTGTCAATATTTGGTAGATGGCATCAGTACAGATATGGAAGCATCAAAATGCTCTGAAACAACTGTATATAAACACAATTCTGATATGAAATATTTCACACTCCTTTAGAAAAAAATGAGTAGAATGCATTTGTTTGTTTTATACACTTTTGAATATTTCTTTTATCTAAAAAGCAGATATGCCACATAAGTAGATATAAAATTAAAGTCTGCTATTAATGGCGAAAAAATTACACTTGTGAAAAAACAACGCAAAAGTTGTATTCTTGTCTCAAATTAGTCAGACGTCGAAGTCATATTCTCTATGTTAAGTGGGTGAAAAGAATTCCATATTTTAACCTGTCAAATAACCAAACGATAAATTTGGAAAAGTTACTGCTCGCACTCAAACAAATTAAAGATAGCGAGTAAATAAAACTATTCAGAACAAATTAGTTAAAAGAATGTCGTCTTTTATAATAACAATGCACGATTAGACACTTAAACCAAATAAATTAGCTGAAAAAATGGATATGTACAGGAACAATATGAAGCAATACTTCTGAAACTAATTATTTACTAAAAATTCCTATAAGATGAGAAAAATCTCAAAACTATTGCATTATGAAAAACAGTAGCAATAAAATGTGTTAATTAGGGACGAAAATAAATAAAGGCACTTTGATAAAGATTTAGAAATTTCCTGATTAGAAAACAATTCTATACATTATAATTTTTAACACGTAATTCAGGTGAGTGAACTGAACGAAATTCATAACACTAGAACAACCAGAGCGTCTATTTTGACCGCAAAGCTAATTAGAGAAGCGATTATTAGATAATATCAGCTCACTTACATTTCAGGAGTGTAATTATAATTCTTAGGTTTTCAAGTACAACACATTTTTTTAACGAAGAATACGAGTATAAACTAAAGTTCAACCTAGAACGACTAGAGTGGATAAAATGATTTCCATGGAGATTTGAGCCATTTACTTTTGAAATACCCTTTTTTTCTCAACAACTTTTTAAAAATTCTATTCGCATATGTTCTTAGTTTCAAGGTCATTGTAAATGAATGTCAGTCTGAAATATCGTATCAAGCATTGATAATTACACATTTCTGACAGCTATGTTTTACAATACATCGATCAAAAGAATGGAGCATATAGAGGGGATAACGAAAATAGTAATTCAAATATCCAGATTCCTTCCGAAAGAAAAAATCCCAAGTAAAAAGCTGGGACTCTTTAAGAATTAGAGGATGAAAATCCTACGCGGTATATATATATATTGTTGGCTCTTCAGGTAATCTTCATGATCCAGATGCAATTCAGTTGCAAATTCCTTGAGGAAAGCGCTATTGTTTCTCGGAGATATATCTCAAGAAACGTATTGATAGAAAAAATAAGATCTACTACTTACGAAAAAAAAAATATTGGAGGAAATGAAGCTACAGCTTGGCGTTTGCAGTTTCCTGAATCCATATTGTATATTAAAAAATGTAGCATTAGATAGGCTCTCCATCAATTACAATTGGGTTGCAGTGGCATTTTCTTGAAAGGATGCTTTTTAGCTGTAGATTACGTTACATGAACAATATGCTGTTCAATATTTGAATAATATATGATCAAAACAGTGGAGTCTTCCTTTATTCAGTGCATCAATCACGAAACCACTTCAAAGAGATTCTACGATTTTTGTAATTTGATAATTAATAGACTCGTTCGACTCGGTATATAAAAGATAAATTTACCTTTGCTCCTGAGTTATGGTCGACTTTTGTGGAAATTCCTCAGTTGTGTTTCATAGTGAGAAAAACTACAGTAATCGACGAAAAGCTATTCTGTTTGTTACACATAGAAAATTTGTACAATTCATGACAAATAAGCCTTATAAATTTAGATTAAAATTCTGGTTGACTGTGGATGTTGAGGCTAAATATTTTTTGAATGGTTATATATATCTAGAAATGGATAAAGAGAGGGAGACAGCTTGGTGGAATTGTCTTTATGAAACAGATAGATTTGGTTTTTTAATGAGGCAGAAATGCCACAACAATCCATGGATTTACATCTAAGAAACTTGCAGATTTTTTTTATTGGCAAAAGGAAATTCTATTGTTGGTACAATGCGTATAAATCGAAGAAAACTGTCATTCACTTGCAAAGATGCTACTCACACATTCACACCCAAAGTGCTAGTGAATGTGTGAGTGTAGCCAAAACCTTGTCACTATTTTCTCTTATAAAGAAAAGAAAAGGCCATGTCTTGAGTACTATGCTTAAATGCGTTCAGTTGGCTTTTAATCCTAAAAAATCTCATAGAAGCGATAAATTTTTCTAACTTCACTAAGTGTGGCGTAAATGTACGCGATACTATCAGATTTAAGGAGCCTGTTTACATTAATTGCAATGTTCTAGGTATCATAACTATTAAATGTTAGATTTCATTAACAACATGTAAATCTTCGCGAATTTTTCTTGTAGATCCTTTATTTCGAACTTTATTAATGAACTAAGCTGGTTACATTATTTGTCACATAAACGACTTCAATGTCTTCCTATGCTCTTCTAGAACTGCGAGTAATAAACGGCGCCAATGCTTGTGATGCCAAAATAAATTTTTTTAAAAAAAATGTGTTAAGCCCATTTGTGGATAATGTCACAAGAACGGAACATTACACACTTTTGTAGCAAAGCATTAGTTACAGATTACAATAAGAAATAAGAGCTCAGTAAGAACGCAATATTATTTTTTCTGAAAACAAAGATATTTTATGTTATGCAATACAAAATTTTACGATTAAAAATGTTGTTTGTGTCTTAAATTGCTTAAAATATAACTAATTGAAATTTATGTAATGATACTCGCATTAAAATCAAATATTTAATTTCGATTTCTTATTGTGGTCAAAAATGACCGATAGCGCTACTTAAAAATATCAGTCGTTCAGGAAAGGAATAAAATGAACATTACTTCTCTAAGATACTTATATATAAAGGAGTCACAAAAATTCTAACGTATAACATCAACATTCTGTTGCGTTTAATTTTTATATCTTTTTCCCGATATATTCTATCTACGATTTTTAAGTCGCCAAGCCTATAGAAATCCCTACGCTCAATACATGAGAATAACTGAATAGCAGTAACCTCTTAGGGACTACATACACACACACAAAGTAATACTAATGTCAATAATAAAAAGAAGTGCATGGATCATTTTAATATGACAGTTGGCGTCGTATAGTCATTATAATCGTCTCCCCAGCCTAGTAATTGAGATCTAACGTGTCCCAAAGAGGGACTTTCGTTTATATTCATATACAGGATTTTATTTGTGAGACATATAAATTTTTCTCTGTTCTGATCAGATAACGAACCACTGGAAAAGGACATTTATTGAAAAACTCGCGAACTGAAATTTGATAGGATTGATTAGAAGTAACATCGCATTAAAAATTACAAGATAACTACGGATGTTCTAAAAGTTCCCATAGGGGCGATTCGTGAATTTATCATAAAAGAGCAATGAACGTCACTACATTTATTTTTATGCTTATCTTGAAATGGACTTCTAACATAACTTAGAAAAATTTTGAACCTAATTTTACAACAAATGTTCAAAATATCCTCACTTTTCTAGGAGACAAAGTTGGACATATTTTGAGTAACACGTTTCAAGATACATGGAGTGACTTCTTGTATCTTTTGAATAAATGGCTATTTTTAGATCATTTGTATTATGGGATTTATTTTCATAAATTTTATTCTGTACATATCGCTAAAGAAGAAAAGTCAGGGAATTCTCAGATCAGGGGAAAGAGGTTCTTTATTCAAACAAGATGGTGCAATATGCCATTTGAGTAATGAAACCAAGAACTTTAAGATTTCTTTAAGAGACCAATTCCTCTCAAAAAATATTTTGTTGCCTCGTACTCATAATCTAAGTATTCCCTGATTTTTTTTTTTTTTACATTGGGGATATTTTTAGAATAAAATTCATATAAATAAGCCTTAAAATATAGATGATCATAAAATTGCCTATTTACTCATAGGATACAAAATGTCACTCTCGGCGTTTCTAAGAATATGTGCAAAATAGTTCAGTTCTGTTTCCTACAAAAGGGAGGATATTTCGAACATTTGATGTAAATGTAAGTTATATTACTTTTGCCTTGTGTTAGAAGTGTGTTTCTCAATTAACAAAAAAAAAATAATTGTTTAAAATTTCGTTATCATACAATAAATTTTGAAAAAATCGTCAGTGCGACAACTCTTAGGACACCCGGTATTTTTGACGGATTTCATAATTCAGAACAATGGCTAAGTGACAAAACAACATTTTAACTCTCACTTAATTTAAACACTACTGTGGAACTTAAGGATCAGTTCCTTTTGACTTTTAGAAGCCGTTATAATTCAGCAAGACAGATTTATAGTCAACATTCGCGTAAAAATGTAATACAAGTTAGAGGTTGGGGAATTTGGCATTTTTTGGCGACTTTAATAATTAGCCGCCAAACAACCCTAAGGGTTACCACAAAAACTAATATCCTCAAGATTAATAAAAAACAGTTTGCCGGAATGAAATCGGTATCGAATTAAAAAATCACCAAAATTTTGGCGAGTACCTTATATTTCATTTTACCCAAAATCCGAGTTCACTGCTTAAAATGAATACTGGCGGTCATACAACTTACAATCATTACCACTGAGGCTCCATGGTCCACGTGGTGAAAAAACATTTTTTATACAATAATAGTTATAAAAAGTCAAGGTTTATTCTATTTAATATTTAATCTTTCCTGTTGGTTCCCAAAACTTGCAAAAAGTGAATGTGTAGGATCACTAGAATATAATAATTATACTCCTTATCTGAACTTGAATAGTAATAGCTATAAGTAGCTGTAATAAATTATCGCTAAAATGCGGAAGAAAGTCTTAAAAATAACTTAATTTTTTTCCCCTAAAACCTAAAAATAAAACATTATACATAAATAAAAGTATAAATAAGTAATGCAAACTATGGAGTAAAAAAATTTCAATGATTTTCTGCATTATAATAAACTAAAGTGTTCTGGTTTGAATGTGGTTGATCGACAAAATCGAAAACAGAATGGTGGTTGATTCTGAGATGTCAAGATTCAAGAAACTAGAAGATTGAAGACTTTTCTACTCTATTTTCTTTTTTTTTTCTATCTATTGATTTTCGGAGATGAAAATTTTTGAAATTTTCAAAAATGTCTTGCATATATTCAGAATGAAATCTTGACTCATATTTCGAGAATCTAAAAGACCGAGTTTTCACGAAAACACGTCAGTCAGTTTATAAAGACATTCACGTTTCTTCTTTCGATATTCGTGGATTTAAAATTTTGAAAAATGTCATTTTACTTTTCAGCGTTTGAACTCTGGATATATCATTTATTAAATCGGTTCTTGTGTAATATCCCGTTGACTATTTTCTCCTAACCAGAAAATGTCACCAAATGATATGATATTCTGCACTAATAGAAATAGATTTTCACTTACACTTTGCAAGATTTCACATTTTGGACTTGCCTACTACAGAAGATACGAAGATTAAGAGTTGAAAGGCTCATATGTTCCTTAGAAACTTCTAACCAAAAATTACAGAACAGAATGAGCTAGATTTTCTTTCAAAGGTATGGAATATTGACGAAAAATAAGTATTCTAAGGGATACATTATACGAAGACCGGTTTTTTTTTTGAACAACCGACGGATCATAAGAAAAAGACAAAAATACAGACCAAGATGAATGTTTCCAAAAATTATGTACAAACATTATTACTTTTCAACATAATTATCATGAAGATTCAAGCATTTGTCATATAGGTGGACGAGTGTGCTGATTATAGAATTGAAGAACGTTGCCACCAGTAATGTGACATGGACCTGTACTTTGTTCTGATTGATTGGTTTTATTAACGTCGCACTAGCAGCAGAACGAGAGCTATTGGTGACGATCAACGTAATTTTGGGCCTCAGTCAAGCGATGAGAATGACAACTATGGCACTTTGTTTGGATGTCCCTCATTGGTTAACGCCTTCTAGACAGTTTTTCAAATGAAGGAAGAAATGGAAATCACTTGGCACAAAGTCAGTCAAAGCTACACGCAAGATGATAAAAAATATCCCATCTAAACTGCTTCAGAAGATGTTGGGTTACAGTAGCACTGTGAGGCGAACGTTGTCACGAATGAGGACAACTTCAAATGTCAACATTCCTCTTCATTTATTTTGAATGGCTCTTCATAATGGTCAAGAAGTCTGACAATAAACAGATGCGTTGATTGTGGTCTCTTATTCCATAAACTCAACAAGCAAGACACCGTTTTGGTCCGAAAAACCTGCAGTACTACCTTCCTGCTGTTGGAGGTTTGTTTGAACAGACGTGCATCCTTGATTACTTTCGTCGTGAAAGTCGGTTCACCCATCTTTAAATTGTGTGTACCTTTTGCGTACATCACCATCACTCATAATGTGTTCACCAAATACTCGGCTCATTTTTCTTTGAATTTCTGTTGTTCCCTTCTGTTTGAATAAAGCGAATAATACAACACAACTCACTCTTTGCTGAAGCATTAACTATGCCATTTATATGTACGTTTCTACAGCTCCGCTTAAAATGGCTCGATAGGTCAGAAATAGCAGTCGGTATAGTTAGAGAGATGTACTGTCGTCTACTGCGCCTCCCCCCTCCGTCTTACAACTTATCTGGTTACTTGGGAGTTCGATCGGAGGTTGAAAAAAAAAAACCTCGTATCACGAAGCTTAAAAAAGGAACAAGCAGTGGCGCTATAAAATTAAAGATGATGGCAATAGAGTATTCACTGTAAAAGCTACTGGTAAGGCAGTGACTACCTGTTTTGAAGCAATAAACACTGTCCTCGCATAATGTCAAATAACCTTATCGAAATTTCGAGCACATTTCCAGGTAGAAAAAGATTCCAATCTTCATATAAATTTGCGAATTTGTAATACATGCCTGTTCATGATTCAGTATTCTTAAAATTTAGGAAAACATCAAACATTCACCATTTTTTACTTGAATACAAAAAATTTAAAAGCCATTTCGCATTACATTATAGGAGACGAAACTTGGAACACATTTTACACCAAAGAAAAGGAATTTATTTCTATAGAAATCTGTAAGCAAAGTTAAAAAATATTTAATGCTGTCTAAAAGTTAGCGAAGTCAGAATCTAAAATTAATGTTCGAGCACTTTTTTTTCTCCGAAAAAGTGCTCAAGAGTTTCGGGTCCTATACTTTAACAATATTCAAAGACAGCCTAAGAATTACTGAAGATGGAACCGTTAGTTTTTCTTTTTTTTTTCCTTTCTTTGATTCATGGAAAGATTGTAAAAATGAACAATTAAGAAATTCTATATTCAAACATTTCATTGTTAACCATCATCATAACTTCTTTGATCCGATGACTTGATTGAATGGATTCGGCCAAATGAAAACCCAACATCAGAAAACCACGCACCGATAAGGTTTATATAAAGATAAATTTATAAGAAGGATTCCCAATGAAAATGACCCATTTGTTGCTGTCTTCACAGAAGTTGGGGATTTTCAGTACCCGAAATGAATGGCGGGAATTCGGCTGGTATTATACAAAATTTCATTGGTTGTCAGCAGATTACAATAACTTTTATAGTTGACGGAAATTTATACAAGTACAAACAATTATTATTATTATTAGGTTAAAAATATTTATAGTACAACTGTGAAGAAATTGTCTATATGTTAGCTAATTTAATCACTCGAAGAGTTTCAAAATTCAACGGTTCAACAACTGGGATATTAAATTACCCTCTGGGATATTAAATCGTACCTGAAGAAACTGATTTTTGACAAATAGCTCTGGAATAGCATCTCCGTTGTGTTGAATTATTACTAAATCAAGTATTCTAAATACTTGTGTGACGGCGATAGCCTAGTGATCATCGTTACGAACTCGTGACAGGCCGTTTTTGTCGAGTCGTGGGATCGAGCCTTGATACTACCTAAGATCCGTTGTGTAGCCGAGGCTGATACCCGTTAAATCTGTCAAGACTCCAAATCCTCCAATTGGCGTGGTGTGGAAATTAGGAGAAGGGGTTGTAGCTCAGGTGTGGTCCTCGTCACTTGACCGAGGTTCAATATTACGAAGCCTGTCGCCAACAGCCCTCGTGTTGCTTCTAGAGCTACGTTAACAAAATCAGTCAAAGAATACAAATATTTGTTGAAACCATTCTTCACCAATTCAGGTAGCCCCATAGATTTATTTATTTACATGGATAATTCATACTTATAAGCACCATGATGGCTATTGGCGACGGATCACATAATTTAGAAATCCAATGAAATACGAAGTAACATCTGAGCTGGGTATCCCATTCCCATACCATTCACATCATTCCAGCATTAAGATTTGCAGTGTCGACAGATTTAATTTGCATTAACCCCGTTGCAAGGCGAGAATTTAGTGGCATCAGGAGTCCAATACACTCAGGACTCGACGGAAACAATGTTAGCCATGAATTCCGATTGTGACCTTTAGGCTACAGCTGCATCATTTTTTGCAGATGGAATGTTCGTTGTGTGTCTGTTTCTATTTGCCCTATTTAAAGTGCAAATGTTCTTCTAAGAGATTCTTAAATAAAACAAGTTTGTGATTGGGGAATTGAATTTCGTCACAAACTCATGCGAAGGCAATTCAAAAAGTATCTGTACTAAGAATGAGAAATTGGTTTCTATGAATGGGGAAGAGAGTAACTCATTGTTATATTTTTTGTTCAATCATCGTTTTTCCTTTTTCCTTCAAATTTATGAGCATAATCCCCTTTGTATCCCCAAAAAATTTGTGCCATAGCTTTCCAGCCGTTTCTGCCTTCTTTGGAGCATATTCACGGGAGACAATCTATTGTTCTGATTTTTACTTTGTTTTTGGTGTATAATGAACAAACATCTCATCAATGTTGACTGGACAGCAAAGGCCGGTCCTTATGAAACTAAGTCATAGTAGAGCTTTTCTATAGATTGAGACACACAATGGTACCTCTGCCTTAGCAACGTCATCTATCTTTTTTTTTAACCATCTACATTTGTTATTACCAAATATATTATATTTATAATTTTCCACATAAGTTATCTTAAGCATATCCAAGAAACCACAATGCTATCAAATATAGCCTTACAAACGTATTTACCTTTAATGGAAAGAATGTGAACAAAATCATCGACAAGATTTGCGAATTTAAAATTTGCCGGTAACATAGTGAACAGGAAGAAAATTTAAGCTAAAAACAACAGGTGAGATTTGATTGAAAGAGATTATCCTATTTAATAGAGATATCAAGTAACAGACTTCCCATCAATTAAAATGCTACGAAATGTGAAATCTCCCAATTTCCAAAACTATTCTTTAAAGTTGCTGACTTTTTGGGTGTGCATTAAAACTTTCACTCATGTTCCGACAGTACGCAAGTAGACAGAGAACTTAGTCATGAGGTACATCGGTAAAAAGTTTAAAGAGATTGTTTGGTTTTAATTATTGTAGTACTAAATAGATTGCTTATTGAATTTAGATTGAGTAGTTTTATTGACGTCGTACTAGAAGCAACACGAGGGCTGTTGGCGACGGACCTCGTAATTTTGAACCTGGATCAGGTATCGAGGTCGACACCCGAGCTGGCACCCCCTTTGCAAACTCCTTCACCACGACTACAGGAGGACTTTGAGCCTCGATTGATTTAACGTGCATCATTCCCGGCTACTCGGCAAGTTTTTAGTGGCATCACATGCTCTAACCCATGACTCGACGAAACCTCCGGCCGAGAATCCGCAACCATGACCACTAGGATACCACGATCACAACGTCGAATTTAGATGCAACACGAGGAGTATTAGCGGGGAAACTCATTATACTGAAAATCGGTCAAGTGACGATGATTATACTTGAACTGGTACACTATTCCCTTCCTCCCCCCCCCCCCCCATTCCAACTCGAAAACATGGAGCCAAATTAATGTACATAAGGCTGACGCAAACGAGTATTTTTTGCATCAGAACTCAATCCCCCGACTAGGAGGAAGCAACACCAACAATGAGCTCTCGACCTTGACCAATCGGCTACCTCGTCCGTAGATTTGTACTTAGAAGCCACATAAGAATTATGCGAAATAAATTACTCAATTTTTAGCATCAGGTCAAATAATGAGAACAATATTTCAACTAGAGTTTATGTCATTTTTACATCATGCTAAATGATTCTGAATCTGAGCAGAGGAATTTTGAGAAGGCCGCAAACGTTCTCTATGACAATGCTCGCCTCCCCAACGTTACCCCTCAAACCATCGCTCTCCAAAAATCGTTTGGATGAGACATCGTCACCCATCCTACAGACTGGACTATCATCCAATAACAAGTTCGGCCGAAGTGAAAGTTGAATGAACCTAAAGAAAGAGAATTCCGAAGTTGATAGAACATTTGGCCAGAACACCCTTCAGTAAACTAAGACGCCTGGGGTGACTATGTAGTCACAGTCAAGTGCAGGCGACTGGTGCTATATTTGTCAAGTCGTAGATCGGAGTCATAGTGCCACTAAGGACCTGCCGTAATCTGAGTGTGAGTGAAGGAAAAATTTAATGGCGCAAGGACCAGATATGACTATGCTGAGCCAAGCAAAATGTAACTGATCTTGACATTTGAAAAAGAAATCAAAGAAAAAAAAAAGTGGACGAGGGTCGAAAACAGAGAAGGATCGCTAGGAATTTCGGGGGTGCATCATCGGAATTTACCTAAGACAGTAAACCCCATAGGAAAGATAAGAATTACCAAGGTCCGTTGGGGTCGTGAAGCCCGTATCTACTTAAAGAAGATATAACCCTTGAAGGCAGACCCACCTTAAAGCGGGATAATGCACGATAAATTGGTCAAAGCTCTTAACTTCTCCCTTTAATGGGGTATGGAACTTTAGAGAGGGGATACTAGTTGAGATTTCATCTAGTTCTTTGACAGAAGTTTAAAATTAAAAGGTTCGTAGTCAATAGCTCTCGTATTTCTATTAATAGCCTTGTTAATGCACAATCAATCAAAAACCTTTATTCATTTCGTTGGAAGATCAGTGGAACGTTTCTTAAGTAACTCGGACAGTTTGTGTCCATATTAATAAAATTTATAATTTTGAGATATATTGCAATTTCCTTTACAATGCACTATTTCTCCAAATTACCTTAACTTTAATAATTAAAGCTATTCAATCAACTCAGGATGTAACTACTAAATAGTTCTGCCATTTTTTTCTTACATTTCATAATGCTATAGTTTGTTAAAATGAAACAGAACAAATATACAAACCATAGCATTATATATATGCTATGGTTTGTATATATTAACTCGACCAGAAATAATATATGTAAGAGCTAAAAAATTACATTAGTATCTTTAAATAATTATTTACATGCTTATAAAAATCTGATTTGTATACATGAATACAATATCAACTAATACAATATAAACTAATTTATACAATTTATACAAACAATATACAATACAATATAAACTAATTTATAAAAAAAAAAGTTTATAATTTCCATGTACATTTCTACGTACTGTTACAGCCTATATATAATAATTCATATTCTGTCCAGAAATACGACATATGATTAATGTAACTTATTACTGCTGCACATAATCTCAAACATTTGCAAATAATTTATTTCCATTCATACTGCTATGGTTGCCTTAAATTACTTCCCGTGTTATACAGATTATGTATTGTGCGTTTGAAATATTTACAATTAAAAAAAAAAATTCCATTTGTTTGAAACTACGGATTCTTTCATAAAATGTAATGAAAAATGGCCCTATGCTAAGTTTGTCAAAAAAATAGATTTAGCAACAAAAAATGCTAATTTTTTTATGATTATTAAATTATTGAATTAAATATTAAAAAAACTGATAAAATATTGATGATTACGATACTACTCTATTCAGATATTAAAATTAAAAAACGAAAGATGAGTTATTAAATTTAATGTATTTTAAATTAAATGTAATTTATTATGACATTTCTGAAGAATGAGATTATTACTTATGAAAGCATGCACGATACAGATATATGCTTTATTGTGTTTTATTTCAATTCAATAAAAATAATTCGAGATAAAAACCAACGTTTTTAAAAACAACCTTTTTATATGGTGGCAAAGTTTTAAAGGAAATTATTGAAATATTAATTAAAACTTGTCACAAAGGTCTAAATATTGCATTGTTAAGCGAGTAAGAACGATTCCCAAAGTTTCAGAGCTCTAGCTTGATGGAAAGTTGGTTAAATTAACGATCGAAAATTTGATGACACACTGATACACACACTCACACCAAGTGAAATACATAAAAACGCTTTTATATGAGAAACTTATTATGACGTTTTTTCAAGAATTAAGTCCATTGTGAAGAACGCAGGCATCAAACATGTGATCAAAAACAAGATTAAATTTTAAAAAGTTATTAGTTACGACATTTTGTGATTAACTCAAACAATATAGCACCTTAAGTGTCCAAAATTAAAATTATGTTTTGAATGTTAAGCAAACATTTCTGACATCAATACAAAATTATTAAATACAAAATATATTACTTTTATAAAAAAAAATTTGAAAATTCTCTACCATTAGTAATTGTGAGGACGTATTGTATTAAATTATTAGCAATTTTCTCATAACTATTTAGATGGAGGCAGATAGCAATCAATATATCTTACATGATCTATGATATGCAATAAAATTACATTTAATATGCATCTACATGCACAAAGCAAATGGAATAAAGTATAATAAACACAACAAAAGTAAATACACATTCATATATGCTAGTGAATAGAACGAAAAGAAAGATTTTATATTGGAAATAATTTCTGATTCATGTAGAAATAAGATAAGAACAATGTTTATCAATATAACTTAGCAATTACAGAATTAAAAATTTGGCAATTAAAATATTATTGCCTACAATTACATCTCCGGCTACCGCATATTTGGATATCAGTGAACATACGACACATCATAAACAATAGTTACTATTTTAAATTTAGAAAAAATAACGAGTTTTTAATATCTCATTAACGAAAAACTCTTAAGCAGTATATTTTAAATACTAATTAATAAATAGAATAAGAATTACGAATATAATTCACAAAAAAATTGAGTTATTTATGTTATCTATGTTGAGTTCATAGTAAACTTAAAATTAATCATACATTTATAATTCGTATGTTCTCAAAAATTCTGAGGTTGTTTAGTAAAATAAATGAATAGATTCACAAGAATTTCGCTGAATAAAAACTGGTCCAAGAGATTTCTAAAGAATCATAAGCATATGTGTGTAGTTTGCATTATCGGAATATAAAGTATTTAAATCAACAAGTGCAAATATTGTCTTTTTGTGTTAATTCATATATATGACAATGAAATATATTCTAAATCAAATTTACATAATCAGTCACATATAATTTTCAATACTTTTTCACGAGTATTATTTGATACAATTAAACAAGAAATTACAAAAAAATTTTAAGTAAAAAAGGCTAAAACGATTTTAAAAGTTTTTGGGTAAAAGACAAAAAAATATAGAAAATTACAGAAATCAAATAAAAATTAATATTAGCTTTAATAACTGCAAATTATTATCAACAACTGCAGTCAATTATTTTTGTAGAATATTTATACTTATAAAATATTTTGTAAACAAAGAATATATTAAATATAAATTATATAGAGTCCAACAATCTAGAAAATACAATTTGTTATCCATTTTAATTTTGTAAGAACAGGAAAAAAATTCCAAACATTTCAAAATTTTGGTCAGATTTAAAACAATTCTAAAGGAAAACAAATAAAACACAAGTAACAGCTTTATCTAACCTCTAACAAAAGAAAAAAAAATTCCACTTTCATCCGCTAACGCAAACGATTTATTTTCGTGAAATATTTATTCTTATGCAATAGAATAAATATGGACAAAAATTGTAACAAAATCATTTCTCGTACAAGACATTCAAGCAATATCAGTACCACAAAAAAATCGAATGCACTTAAACAATTTTCAAAAATTCATTACAAAATTCCAAATTAATTTTTTATAAATTTTACTCCGAACGGGAAAAATTTCCAAAAAAACAAAGCTGACGAAAAAATTAAGTAAAATAAAACTTACCACTTTTTGAAGAAAAAGAACTTCAACTTTAATCCACAGGTGCAGAAGATAAAATTTAAGTTATTTCCATCGTATGTTTACCAATTCAAAGTAACGAAACATCTGGTCAACCTCTGTTTCGGCGGGAAAGCAACTGCCTAACGATCTTACCCACACAAAATATTTCTCCGAAGAACCACATGTTGCTAGCTTTCGCCGCTAGGGAGCGTTTCGTCGAGAAGGGGAGAGAGTTAAGAAAAGGTAAACAAAAACGGAACTTGGGAAAATTCGCTTTTAATTATTCTGTTATTACTTGATTATAGCGAATGAAATATTCTTAGGTTTCAAAGGCTTAAGTTCAAATTGATTGAACGATGTCGTTAATTATCGTGTCACGAAATTTTGTGTGTCTTTATGATATTTGAAGCTTAATATATTCCTTTTATTCTACGTGATAATTAAATATTGTCTGACTTTCTTTTATTTTCTTGCACAGAAAGCAATGAAATCGAGATTCTTCACATTTTCGAGTCAAGTATTTAGCTCTTCGACGATGGAATTATTTCGTCTTAAGGTTTTATTATTGTTGTTTCAATGCATGTGAGTAATATCAATTTCAAACGAAATAAATGCATCAAATATTAATGGAATTTCTTAAAGGTATATTCGATAATTAATTTTAGTTTTATACTCAGGTATGTAATATATTCTGGTATGTAATAACTTATTTTGTAATATTTTGAAGAATATATTGCAAAGCTAAGGTCTTTTCGAAATATGTGGTATTCTATTGCAAAACAAGTAATTGATATAAATGTGTTTGTAAACTAAAGTTGTGCAATAGGTACACAATTTCGCCTTTGTACGTGATTACATGTATTTTAGATAAAATAATTCATTAAAACTAATTTCGAAGTTCTTAATCTTCATTCTCGTGGAATGCTCGAAATTTGTAATAAATAAAAGGGCAACATATCTTAGCAATTCCATCAGCACAAATATGTCACTAATTGAATTTTTTTCCTTCGCACAATGTCAATGTCAGCGGTAATTTTAGGGCATAGAAAAAATTCGTGTGATCTTGCATGCATAACAATATTGATCCGAATAACAGCTGTAGTTGAAGGTAATTTCATAAAGTTAATTTAAGATATCATTTTCGAAATATTATGATGTTCTGAATTAAATAAATTTTATATTTTCTTAAGAAGGCATTGCATTGATTTGAATTAAACTAGCTTAAGAACTAAATGAGAAATATTGGCAACTAAATTCAGAGTTGAGGACCATGATCATATTATGAGAACCCCCGATTATCTTTTTCTTCCCAAGAGATTTACTGTACGTTGTAAACACGGGTGACGCACCCTCGGGATAACCAGCGATCTTCTCTCCATTCAGCTTTTCTTTCTTGTCAACCAATTATTCTTTATCTTCCGTTTCTTTCAATCGTCTTGATCACAGTTGCATCTTGTTTGCGCAGCATAGCCATATCTGTTTCTTGCGTCATTTAATTCCACAATCACTCGCATGTTATGAGAACGATTGAGTTTATAGCTCTATCTTTAACATCCATACAACATCGGCGACAGCAGTAGCTGAATGGTCTTGGTCAGGACCTCTAGTCGAGGGTTTAGCATTATTAACGTCGGACTAGAAGTAATACGAGGGCTAATGGCGACGGACCTCGTAATTTTGAACCTCACTCAAGTGAAGAGGAAGACACCTCAGCTGGCACCTCTCTCTCGAAACTACCACACCACGCCAACAGGAGAACTTTGGGTCTCAATATATTTAACTTGCATCAGCTCCGGTTACACAGCGGATCTTTAATGGCATTAAGTCTCGAACTCCCGACTCGACCAAAACCTCCAGCCGTGATCATGACTATTAGGCTACCGCAGCCACCTCAAATAGTGGGTGTGATTCTTATTCCATCGAGAAGCGCACTTTCAGTCCTGTCGTAAATGCACGTTTCAAATGTTACGGTTCCAGGTCGTCGTGAGGGAGTAATATAGAAGTTTGGAGAGAGGGGTGAGGATTCAAGTGCCGTCTTTGTAACAGCACTGAGGCTCAAAATTATTGAGTTTGTCACCAATAATCGTCAGTGTAGTTTCTAAGTGCGATGTAAATAAATAATCAAATCCATACCTCAACAGGTCACGGCAGCTGAGTGGTCACTGACGCGAGTTCGAAACTATTAATGTTCTTGTCGAACCTCATGTTCGAATTTTGATTCTTCTTAAGGTCTACCGTTAAATTGAACTGGTTTCTAAAGTTAACACACAGTGCTTTATGGAAATTAAGAGAAGGAGGTATCGGATTAGTGCTATCCCAAGAGCCGTGTGGTGACCGGGAATGATAGAATAGTCCCATTGTAGCTCATGCATGTCATAGGAGGCGGCTGAAATAGATACCTAGTGTCTGGGGGTATAGCTGGGCACCCTGTCCCAGTGAATTATATCAGGGGACCTCAGGGGCTTACCTTCTTTAAGAAATACGGGCATCATGACCCGAGACACCCTAATGATCTTTTTCTTTCCCATGGGGTTCACGGTCTTTGGTAAAAACGGGTGATGCACTCCCGGGATACCAAAGCGATTTTTTTCTATTTTCGACCCTCTTTCTGGTCTTCCAATCTTTGTCTATTCTTTCAATTTCTTCTCTTCCAGACCGCAGTCAAATCCTGTTTGGCGCAGCATAGCCACATCTGGCTATTGTGCGCCTCAAAAAAACATTTACACTCACTCACTCACTAGAGCTATCCTCAACATTTGACTGTTGTTCAAAATTACGATCTCCGTCATCAATAACTTTCGCATGGCTCTAATCTGACTCTAATTCTAATGTTTTTAACTGTTCTCACATTAAAATTTTTAAATCGGATACGTTTATTTCAACTGAGTAGGATGGGAAAAATTCACAACGAAGAAATACTTCATTTTATACTTGATATTGGTTTTTTTCCATACGTTCAATTTTATAGATAATAGCTTTTTATTCTATGTTTTTCCAAAACCACACTTTTAACTTATTTCATATGTGATAAAATGGTAATATCTTCATCTTGTATTTGGCACAACATGCTCATTGTGGACTCGGTACCAAAAATCCCAAATTAGGTAAACTCTGAATTTCTCACGCCATTGCCTAGTTCCATTTAATGCACGTCTTAATTGCAATTTTCTCGACAGAATCAGGATTCAAATCCATGGCTTGACTTGAGATATCACTGGTTACGAAATCCGTTATTTTCCCGAGACCAACACTAAGTTTATATGGTAAGATTATTAAACTGAACAATAAGGGAAATGGATCATTTTGGATTTTAACAACAAATCGTAAAGATAAGAATGTTGTATGATTGATTGATTGATAGTTAAACTTACTCGTAAATGTCACGCAATCGCTATTGGAGTCAGACGTCCAAATTTCGAACCACGGTCAAATGACGAGGATGATACCTCAACTCCCACAACATTCTCCTAATTTCCACCTCACACTAATACGAAGACTTTGAACCCTGACAGATTTAGCATGAGTCAACCCAGTACACGACAAGCGTTTAGTAGAATCGTGACTCGATTGAACAGTTGATGTCATAGCCACTCGGCTACCTCAACGGCGAATATATGATTTTCTGAGCTTTTAGGTTATGAAGGATTCATTATACTCTCTATAGCTAGACAAGAGTAAAACATATACTTACTGTGTGTGTGTATTTGTTATAATGAATGTGTGTTTAAACGTAATGTGACCATTTATTTATTGTTCAAAGTGGGACATATTAAGTGTATTCAAGAAAATGCTTATTTCATTTATAGAACGGATCTGAAATGTAAAAACACGAGAAAATAAATAATTTACGGAATCTTATATTTCTCATAAATACACTTGACAATTATTTCAAATAAGAATAAAAGTCTTGATATAATTTTTTAACATTTACTTCCGTAATTAAAATTGTGTAAAGCTGCTTTTGCGTAACGTTAAATTATAGGATTAGAAACTGGAACGCTTTCTCTGATGAAAAGAGCAAGGAACACTAATGTAGCCTTTTGACTTCACAATATTTTAGAGAGCAACGTATTTCCTAATATTACTCATTAATCCCGTTTTTCTGGTGTGAAATGTGTTCCATGTTTCGTCTTCTATACTGTAATGCTAAATGACCTTTAAACACTTTGCGTATTCACGTTAAAAAGGACGTATTTTTGGAATGTTCCTAAACATATATCTTAAACAGATGTATGTGTTCTAACGTCACAAAGTTATAGGAAAATTGGAACAATTTCCTAAAAGGATATGTGTTCGAAATTTCGTCCAGGTTCTTTGACCTTATTCGAAGAGAGCCTTAAAGAATGCTGACTTTCAAGAGTTGCAACTGCTTTCACTTTCTGTGTTTTCATTGGTGCCTTCCTTTCTTGAAAAAAAAATTGTTGCAATGGGTTGCTCTCTCTGCAAAAGGGACATTTCAAGGTTCCTAAGTTGTGTTTAGGGACAATGGCACAGGCTACCTAAAAGTAGGACATATGTGGTCACATTTAGAATACCCTCTTTCCAATGATGACTTGTTTGTTTCTGTTCCTTGGGAAGTCATTTAACAGATGCAATACTGTAAATGGTGCAGATATTGAACTTATCCATGATCTCAAAAATGTATGAAAAAAACATTTCATCATAAGAGTGTGGCATTAGGTTATTCCCGATTATCTCTTCAATAAACTCGGGGGGCTGATGATAATTTGAATTGTATAAAATAACAACTCCTTGTCAACCAAAATGAAACGCGATTAAGTATTGCAGAGGAAGATAAGAATTGTAGTGAAGCGATATTTCGAGTAAATGTTATGTATAAACGAAACAGAATTGAAAAGAAAGAGAACAGAGGCAGATTAAGACAACAAACTGATAGACGTTTGTAAATTGGAATGAATGTTTTCAATTATTCATTTGGATTGAAGTCAGTTGAAAGGGGCTACTGATTAGAATAATAGAAGTTGAACTACTTTTCATCAAGAAGTGTTTGGATCGGAATGAGCGAATTGGCAAGCTAAGACTTTGAACTTAAATTAGTATTATCTGAGTTAAGAGGAATTCGAAAGAGAGTGATCGTGCACATTCTTCGACAGATGATAAACTGTGTAATCTTTTTCTTATGAATCTTCAACAGGAGTTTTGAACTTATTAGATTAATGACTATGGTGTTAATTATTAAATGACGGTCGTAACAATTTTTTTTTAAAAAAAAAAACTAAACAGAATTAATAAGAAATTATTGTTCATTATAGTATAATTTACCTCGTTGTTTTTAGTTAATATTTACTATTTGCATTTCCTGCAATTGAATTTTTATGATTGGAATATCATTGCCAGCATGAATAATAATCTAATTAACTACAACCAAGTTAAAAAGGAATTCTTCATCTGATAGTGTCAATAAATTTTAAAAATATGAAAACCACTCACAAAACGAATTATATATAATTCATCACCCATATAAAAGCTGACATTTAACATGACGCAGGATTTTTGTATTTATTAGATTATTTTATAAATATTTGTTAAAATTTTATGTTCAGATTTTTTTTTATTTTCCAGATATCTATAAATTAAAAATGATTTTGAAAAATTTGTAACATATATAAAAATTTTAAATCGTTTTGTTTCTGCGTTAGAACTTTTTTTTTTTTTTGGAATTAGTCCCAATTTCTTATATACGCAGAGGATAACCTTTTTTTTAAATTTTCATTTTTAATCGCAAAACAATCTAATATTTAATAGGATTAAACTAAAAAACAGTATTATTTTTTTTTATATATTTATAAATACTGAAAAATTAAGTATTCACTCACAAGTATAGTAAAGAGAGGCCTAAATTTTTTATTCCGAAGTCTCTTTTTGAGAAACCGGATATTCGTATGGCTAATTTTTTTATTTTTTTTGTGCAAAGAGCTTCCAACGTCAAAAATATTTTCAAGCGTTTAGCATCAAAAAGATAAAAATATCTGTATATTCATTGGGGAAAAGAAGAAATTATGCGATAACATTTGGCCTTGGGGAAATGAGTTACTGAAAACTTGCGTCCTTGAATTCGATGGACGATTATTCCGCCAGCGAAACTATTCCACGTTTGTTCTAGTCATAACTCCTGTAGCTCATATTCATAAAGGGAGAGAATATCTGGTGCTTATGCGGAATCGATCGAGAGCGAAATAAGTGTAGGATACCGCTTGTCAATGTGGTTTCTGAATTCATTAAACATGTACTTTTATTCAAATTTGTGATTCTAATAAAAGGAAAAACAAAAGAAAAGTTTCACATTTTTCAGTTTAGTAACTTCTTAATGTTCAGTTCGAATACGTTGCTATTAGACATTCGAGCTGCATAAACTTGGAATAATATTTTTACGTAGAAAGCATTCCCTGGTTCAAAAACTGCTCGTGTCATGGAAGGGAATAATTTTTCGAAGTACATGAGTATGACTCCTTTATCACCTTCAAAAATCGTTTCCATAATTTTTTCGGGCCATGAGACCATCTTCGTGATCTTTAAAGCAGATTCACCGGAAGCAATATATTCTTCGAATTCTTGCTTAGTTTCTGGTGCAAAATAATGAATCCAGGCTTCATCGACGAAGATAAATGAAAACGACCACTCATCGCTGAAACTATCAACTTTTGATTTTGCAAAAAAGGCTTGTCAAACAAAAACTAACCCATGTGTCAGCGTCAAATTTGTTTCGGCATCCATTAAACAAATAGCTGTCTATTTGCCTCATTGACGCCACCTGTTGTCAAAAACATGTACTTTTTGAGCCACCTTCTTATATTGTGACTCAAGAATATTTTATTATGCTACTCATTTATACTCGTTTTAGTATTTTACTATGCAGAAACAGAATATTTTATTATGCAACTCATTTTTGTTTGAATCAGTTCATTTTTTCGTGGCTAAAATTTGATTAATAATTCGTTACCAAACCAGTAATCTTAAATTGGAATGTGATTACATTAATGTAAAACTGCATGCTTATAGAATGTTTCTAAATTATATAGGCATTCTTTCTAAAAAAAATCTTTACATACTTCTTAGCATGGAATATAAGCAATAACCGAAATAGAGACCTTCTATTTCCCAAAAGGACGTTTTGAAACGATCATTGACATTTTATCACGGAGTCCATTAACTTATGATGTGCCAATACTTTACATTATAAAAACAACTAATTCATCTGCATGTGAAAGAGATAGCAGGCAAATATTTCAAAGTTAACCACCGTTTGTTGAGCCGAAGACTGGCGATCATACTCAACAAGTCGACAGACTGCCGAACTTTGTCAAACGGATGATCAAAAAACATTGGGAAACAGAGTGCACCGTCATTTAAAACATCTGTACATGTTGACTCAGGCAAAAAATGGGAATAACAGGTGAGTTTACACACCAATATAACAATTATCATCAAATAATACATGAAATGAAACATGGTCTATTTCGAAACGGCGCTTCGTAAACGTGTAAAAAGCCTTCCTGTTGTAATTTATGGGGAGAAAAAGAACACCATATATGCAAATCTGAGCCGCAATGAATAAAAGTGGCCGATACCAGCTTGTGAAGTTTCTCAATAGTGTAACCGTTCTAAAAGTGGTAACGTTCAGGATGAAGGGAACATATTCATTGATATCTTGAATGGAATTAGAGATTTTGGTTAGCCAAAATAATTGGTGTAAGTTCGACTGGAATTATGCCAACGTTCTTTAGTAAGTAGGATTTTACACAAGCACTCTCAAGTTAAATGCTTTTATTTCAGTAACTGAAGAGTTTTGTTTAAATTTTTATCGTGCCCCTGTACAAACTGTGAAAAATCTATTATTAATGATAGATTGTGTAACTTTGAACCACAATAAAGTGAAAAGGACGATACATGAGCTGATATCTTTAACATCTAATTTTCACTATAACACCTCATACAAACTCTACCTCACTTCCCTTCAACGAGCATCAGCTGTCCTTATTTCGCGCGTTGAGTCTTTGTTGAAAAAGGACCTGAACTTGCGATTCTATTTGAAAATTATCGACTACGAAATTCGAGACCAAAACGACCAGGGCCCCTTGGCCTTTTAAAAGTTGAAAGAGTTTCGTACAAACTCTAATACCTCGCTCGTCATTAGATCATAGTTTGAAGTTATTAGCTTCATATTGACTTCTGTTAAGTTCTAGAATTGGGTTCGGCAAACCATGGCTCATAGTCCGAGGCTATTGGAGACGGACCTCGTAATTTTGAATCACGGTCAAGTGACCAGGACGACACCTGAGCTGGCACCCCCCTCTCCTAACATCCACACCACGCCAACGGGAGGACTTTGGGCCCCGAACAGATTTAACGTGCATCAGCCCCGGCTGCATGGCGGGTCTTTGGCGGCCAAGGATCGAACCCGCGACTGAGCGAACACCTCCGGCCGCTAGTCCGCGATCTTGTCCACTAGGCTACTGCGGCCTAGTCCAAAATGTTTTCTAACAATGGTTCCCAATTGGAAAATAACATCGTTATTCTTACCCAAAAAACTCAAGAAATATTAAAATTCTAACTTTATTTCCTAACAATAATTTAAAAACTGTCACAGTAACTATGTTAAGTGCAGTAAAAGAAAATGTTTCGTGATCATTATAAATTATTTAAACTTAGGCTGTTTGAAGCAAAAAAAAATATTATTCAACTAGTGATAATAAGATTAAAAATTCAAATAGATTTAATATATGTGTTTGTTTGTTTTTAGCAAAATGATTTAATAATGTTATATTCTGATCAAAAATTGTATCTGAAATATAATTAAATTTCATAATATTCTTTAAAATTCTTACCGACTTTCTAAGTTTTGTTAAAAGGGAACACATCTCTGCAAGTAATATTTTCTAATCGTATTAATTGTTTAGAATAATTTTATTCTAAGAGGAATCCATTTTTCTTTTCATACTCTATATTTTTCATCCTCAGATATAATTGTGACGGGAGAAAAAATTTTCTATTTTGGAAAAAAAAAAGCATGGAAATTCTTCGGGATTGCTTAAAATTAAAATAATGTTAAACTGCTTCATCTCCATAGAGGTCTCTCAACATACGAAAATCATAATATATACAGTTATGCTACCAATGTGGAATTCTTAATCAAAAGAAACTGTTTCAAGATTCAAATAATATTGGGCAAGGTTTCTCCTTAGTTCATCGCAAATATATGGAGTGATTTTCTACATACACTACATACCTATCGATATTAGTAAAGGGCATATACGTGATGCTTGTTTGTTTCTAGCCGATCGGGTTTAAATAGCTTATAATGGTAATTAAAAAGTTTCTTTTTTGTAGTTGACATATTTATAGTTAAATTTTAAGATTATATTTGGGAAATATTGCTCGAATTTCAATATATCTTGTGAGTTTTTTTAGCACGCACAATATTGTTATTTTCTGATTGGGAACCATTGTTCGATAGCCTTTTTCAATGTTAAAGGATACTTCCGAAAGTGAAATACGTAAAATTCCCATACAGACCATCATTAACGAAATACAATTTTCAAGAATTTTCTCTTTTATGAGGAAACATTGTCTGAAAAACAATTACATTCAATGCATTAATACCAAATTTAACCCATTATATAAAATATTTATGAATGAAAGAAAATATTTCATTCATTTTTCAGCATGAGTATAGAAAAATTACGTAAAAATGTCGCTCCTGAATAAAAAAAAAAAGTTTAACTTTTTGTATCGTTCTATGAAAAGAATTGCACATACAAATAAATACCTTCAAGTTTGCTACCTGGCCCACCGAATGTAAAAAATATTACTATATAGCCCTTTCTAAAAAAAAAAAAAAAAAAAAAAGTCTGCAGACTCTTGTTTGAAATATTAACTGAACGGGTAAAGACCTAGGTTTAGAAGAATAACCCTTTTGGAGACCATACAACAAGATTATTTCAGTCATTTATCTTGATAAGTAAGACTCGAAAGGTGAGCAAGGCATTTATTGAAGAAACTATAAATCATTTTAAACTGAGTTACTTTGCGTCTAGTAAAGACAAAGTAAGAGCCGTTTTTACACATCTAAGCTGTAAGTCTAATCCTCGTGACAGTGGATTCTTTTCTTTTAAAAAAATATTATAACGCCCCGGTATTACTATTTCCTCCTTCCATTCTGAATATATCACAAATCAACTCAGTGGAATTATTGTGATTGCATATGAACGTCACTTTGAGAAGCAACACGAAAGCTATTAGTGACGGACCTCGTAATTTTGCGCTTTGTTTAAGTGACGAGTACGACACTTGTGCTTGCACCTCTCTGTCTAAGCCTTCACGACTTGTTAACAAAAGGAATTGGGAACCTAGATTAGATTCAGTGAGCATCGTCCCCCGCTAGACGATGGGTCTTGTGTGGCAACAGGACTCAAACCAACGATTCGAAGGAAACAACGTCCGCAGCGTGGCCACCACCATGACCACTAGGCTACCGTAACCACACACAGTCAAACGAATGGAAAGTCACAGTGATGATAACAAAATTCTTTTATTCATATCCACGAAAATTTAAAAGACAATCCTTGTCCTACTATATCTGTGGAACGAGTCCCTATATATACGTATCAGAATCTAACGTTTTATACAATAGTTATGTACTTATTTTACAAAAGCAATCGATTTCGAGTCCGTATCAGATTTAAATACGAGCGTTCAGTTCATTGACCCTATGCGGAATCTGTCTCGACTGTTATTTGATCACTCCTTACTCTTTCTAATTCAATAACTTTTCCATCGTTTACAACAGGAGTGGCCGTAGCACTACTCTCGAGCCACATGTGGCTCTCGACGGTGAATGATGCGGATCTTGAGTAAAAAAATTGTATGTGTTAAAAATGGTTAACTAAACTACTCAAGTAAATTTATTTATTTGCAAAGTTATTAGTAAACTTAGGCTGATCAGAGTCCAAAAGTAATCACTTTATTTCCTTTCTTGTTAGTTGAGAAACATTATGATTCCAAAATCATTTAAAAATAATAATGATCTACTGATTCTATTCAACCAATTTTAAAAAAACTCTTGAGAAATTGGATGGAATTGCGAATGCTTTGCATCTTATAGCAGTTAGCTGCCAAAAGTTTGGTTGAAGACTTAGGGTAGTTCGCACAAGCTCACTTAAATGCAGATCTATTAAAACAGACCGATGGTAACATTTAATAAATTTAAATGTTGAATATAAACATTCTTAAAATAATACGAAGGAATCGAATAGATATTATTATTTAGTTTTAGGATATTTTATTCCTGAAACTGTTTCCAAAACTATATAGTTGAACTACCATTTTTAGCCACCGAAGGGACTATAGCTTTTGGTATCGTATAGATTGTTGTCTAGGATCATTTCTTGTATCTAATCAATTTCAAAAATTTATCTTGTTTTAGCGTATATTTTTATGTCTGCTTTCACCAGCAACGAACTTAATTTTCGAAAATACGTCGTAATAAGTTTCTCCTGAATTTTTTATTGGATTGAAATAAAGTATATGTAATATATGTTTGATGCTTGTTTTCAGCAATAATGAAATTGATTTTAAAGATATATCATAACAAATTTCCCCCAATTTTTTTATTAGATCGAAGTAAAACAAATATAAGAATTAATTCTTCTATTTACTTATCGATTTATGTATTACCTTAAATCATATGTAAACAGGAATCAAGATATGACTGTAAATGAATAACTTTCAGAATTTTAAGATAACTGCGAGGCAGCCATTTTCTTAGCTACCCAAGGGGCTATTGTTTTAGTTGGATCCCTTTTGGAGTACCAGATCACGTATTATTTTTTTTATCGTTTGCTTCAATTTTAATTATATTTATAGCTTAAATATATTCATTTGAATAATTTATCTTTGCTTCAATTTTAATTAGATTTATAGCTTAAATATATTCATTTTAATAATTTATCGTTTGCTTTAATTTAAATTTCATGTACCTTATATTATATGCAATTTAATAATTTACCGTTTGCTTTAATTTTAATTACAAGTGGCTGATATACTATTCAATTTAAAAATTTATTGTTTGCTTTAACTGTAATATCGGAAAAGTTTACAATTGTCCATTTCTCTATATTTCGTCGTTTACATTAATTCTTATATTTAATTGAGTAATTTATTGATAATTATAAAAAAAGCGCACCTTGGGTGACGAAATCTATTCTTTGAAAAACTTTGCATATAACTTTTTGTTTAACCCATTTCAATTCTATATCTTTTTGAAGTTCCAGTAGCTCCAACTCTATAACCGAAATATCAGCAGCAATATCCGATTAGACGGGACAGCCATTCTTGAAAATGTGAACAAGAAAAGGGGTTTAAAAAATTTAAAAATTCAGTGATTTTAAATTACTGAAAATATCGTTAATATTCTTTGTCAGTCTATTCATCTTGTTTGTATAATATGTAACTAGTAACAATTTCACACCTGGGTAAAGTTTGCAACTTTTGAGTAAGACACGGGAAAAAGTGAGTGAAGGGATTAGAAACCAGATCGTTCTTAATTCGAGATTGAGTTTAATTTTGTTATGGATTTTTAATACATCCTGTGTCAAACCATGCCATATCCTTGCAGCGATAAATTTAAGTATTGCGTTTCATTACGCTTGTGAAAAAAGAATAAAAATATAAACAACGTAAAATTTTACTTTAAATTAAAATTATATATGTATTCTCTATAAAAAAGTAATTATTTATTCATTTAAGCATTCTATTCGAATTAAAATCAAGAGGATTAAATTTAAAAACATGCATGTGAATGAAAGATTTTTAATGAAATAGCTTAAAATTTAAGGAACAAATTTAATTCAGCTGTTCATTATTTTTATTTAATTTTAAATGTAAAATGAAAATCAAGTAAATACATTATGCAACAAAATTACATTAGTTTGCTTATTATTTAACAGAAATAAAAATTGGGCTCATATATAAATTGATACAGATCGAAAATCTAGTTTTATTCGCCATTTAAAGAATAATGTAATTTAATTAAATCTATGTATTAAAAGTAATCAATTTTTTGTTCTTCCAAATCCTGAATGCTTATGCCTTTTCTTATGTAAATTAACTGCGACTTCATTTTAAAAAGATATGATTGGAATGCATTTTCTGTATGTAAATGTAACACTTCATATTTATTAAAAATTAAACGACGATATTTATTTTCGAGTCTTTGTCATTTTCGTTCTAATTATTAATATAATGCAATTATAAACAAAGTTTTATTTACTATCAAATAAAATAAAAAGATATTAACATTTCGACTAAGAGGAAATTGTTTATTGTGAGCAGCTTTAATTAGATATTTATTAGGAAACCTTTTTATTCGCCGTACCTGAACATCCGTAAAATATCCATTGGTGGAAGAAATATCACATTTTGAACTAGCAATTATTTAAAACTTGAAGCATTTTGAAAAAAAATTTAAACATTTTAAAATTTCTTCTCTCTACTTCTATAAATTTTAATAATTATAAACATTTTTCTTCAGACTCATAGAAGTGTTTGTCACGATACTGTATATAAGTTTAAATGTACCAGTAGTACTTATAGTTATACAAAATGTGTTTTCTATCAGACATTACGAAAAAGAGTAAAAAACAGCTGTTGGGACTTTTAAAAAGAGCTATTTATCTAAATCCTTATTCCATGCACAAAATTATCAAACACATTGTGCAAAAAGCAGAAATAAGTAAAATATTGAAATTGGATGTGCTAATTTCTTTTTAACATGTACTCTGGCATTTTCTTTTTCTGTAAAGTTACCGAAAAAGCAGAATTATTCAAAATGAATATTAATTAGCGTAAAATAAGTAAATTTCAGAGCCCCACGTTTCCACAGGAGCAATTACTACCAAGAAAAGAAAAATACCTTCTTCCAATTCCTAATGCATTTTTATTCTCACAAGCAAAATATATGATAAAGTACAAAAACGATGCCAGAGTTAGCAACAAAAAGAATAAAAACAGACTACTCAGCCATAAAAATTATTAAATTAAATATTCAAATAAGAGCAAACGATACATTATTAGATTAGACAATAATATTCTGTTCAGATATTAAAATGAAAGCAGACGTAAAATATTCAATTAAATATATATCTTAGCAACATAAATGTACCTTAAGCAAACTAAATGTAGTTATAATAATAATGTATTATAAGCATATGTTAATTATCGAAAACACATATATTTTAACATACCTCATGTATGTAAAATTATTATAGCAATTACAAAAAATGCTACAGCATTTTAGGCACATCCCCGCCTTGAAAATTAAAGTCGAAATAAGCAATTTAAAGTTTTCAAAGTCATCGAAATGATATTGCACACTGTTAGAGAAAATTTAAACAACTTGATAAATAATGTAGCTAGAATCTTGTACATACATTTAGAAAAGTTCTACTGTAAAAATAAAGTTCCAAAATTCTTTCAATGTTTGGTCCCTTCTTGGGATTTGGTTTGGTCTTATTAACATCGCACTAGAAGCAACACAAGGGTTATTGGCGATCTCTTTTAGGGCCTCATACCCCATTAATACCAAATCAATATCACAAAATCCTAAGATTTTATTCAAAAATAAAAGCTATATATTCAAATAAAAGGATTAAAATTCTAATATAAATAACTCTAGAACCAATGTTTTTACAAAATCTATGGTTGCAATTCTTTTATGGTTAATTTATTGAAACAAATTCATTATGGAAAGCAAAATGTGTTTCAAGAGGCTTCAGTTCCAGTCATACTAACTTCACAAAAAAAGTTTAAGAAATAAATTCGTAAATGAAAATAAACACGCTAAAATTATCGCTGTTGATTAAAAGATGCTATATTTAAAAAAAATCATTTAAGGTATAGATTTTGTGCATACCACAAAATTTGAAGAAATATTTAGCAAACCATGTTTTTTCCCACCTTTTTTTCTCATATAGATGTATTTCTTTGATAGAGTACAAATAAATATTGTCTAACCCTTAGTTACCACGTGAAGGAACAGGGAATATAGAAAAAAAGGGCACGAGAATTGATAAATAAATTTTAGATGGCTTTAAGTATTCACAAAAAATTAGGTCTCTCAGATTTTCTTATACAAAAATATTTCATTGTTCGAAACCTTCTTTTCTAACCAGTATAACGGGAAAATATATTTCATTTAGTTGAGAAGCAATATATAAATTGCTGTATAGAATTTTGTGGTACAGATATGTTTTTTGAGCATTTGATGCTTTCATTCAATGCTTGTAATTAATAGTTAATGTTTAATCTTTTTTTAATTGCCAGTATGTTTTTGTTCCTTTTTTAATTATTTTCTGTAGAGCGGCGAAAGAAAATCTATCTCTCTCTTTTTCAGACTTTTGAGTCATCTCTCCACTCGGCAATGATTGATTGTTTATTAATGTCGCACTTAAGGCTCCCGTCTACCCGCCATTTTGATTTCGTGGACTTAATGTTAATCCTATGGAACTTCGACTTTAATTCTCACAACTTTACTATTTGATCTATTTGAATGCAATAAAGTGCATCTGAAAGAGCAAAAAACAATCAAGCTTCTGCGGAATTACTTTTTTCCTAAGATTTTTAAAAATATTTTTATTCGTATTTTAATTATTCGTTTTTGAGTTTTCCGGTCTTTAAAGAATATTTTCAAATATTTTTTAAAATCAGAGGAAAAAAGTAATTCCCCAGAAGCATTCGTTATTTTTTGCTCTTTCAGATGCACTTTATTGCATTCATATAGATCAAATAGTAAAGATGGGAGAGTTTAAGTCGAAGTTCCATAGGATTAACATTAAGCTGATGAAATCAAAATGGCTGGTTACCCGCCATTTTGATTTCGTGGACGTAATGTTATTCCTATGGAACTTCGACTTTAATTCTCACAACTTTATTATTTAATCTATTTGAATGCAATAAATTGCATCTGAAAGAGCGAAAAAATAATGAAAGCTTTTGCTGAATTAAATTTTTCTCCGACTTTTAAAAACATTGTTGAAGACCGAAAAAATCATAAAAAAATCATTAAAATAGGGTTAAAATATTTTTTAAAAATTGGAGACAAAATTTAATTCCACAGAAGCATTCATTATTTTCTGCTCTTTCAGATGCACTTTATTGCATTCAAATAGATCAAATAGTAAAGTTTGAGAACGATAGTCGAAGTTCTTTAGGATTAACATTACCTCCACGAAATCAAAATGGCCGGTAGACGGGAGCCTTAGAAGCAAAGGCCCTACCTCACAAATTTGAGCTTCAGTCAAGTGACGAGGACGACACCTCTTCTTAAAATTTCTGCGACATCCGAACATGAGGACATTGAGTCTCGAGAGACGTAACGTGCAACAGCTGCGCTACGCGATTGGTCTTCAGTGGTATCAGGACACTAACCTATGATTGGCTGGAATCAACGTCGGGCATGAGAGTGCGATCATGATCTCTCGGCTACCTCAAGTGTTGATTGAGCATTGAAATAAGTAGATTACGTTCTTATTATTCGGTTTAAGTATTTTTTTCTTCCAATAAAATTATTTATTTTTAATTTAATAGACGAAAATATCGTTAATGTCCTAGTTTATGTTAAATTAATGGTTCACAGTCCTGATGAAGAAATATTTTAGAATGAAGACTGACACATACACTTAAATATAAACATAAAAATTAGTTCACTATTTTTTGAAAATTCTGCTTGTTTTAACAATCGTATTCTGGAAAAAAAAACTCTTTATTCGGAAGAAATTTCATAAAATCTTCACTGAATATTTCGTGATGGAAATTTATTCTTCGCAGGATTTCTCCAGTTTGTTTCGATGATTTAAAGCTTTTGATCAAATTTTTTTGACACAATTTTTCTTTTGTGATCATTTCATGGTTCATTTCCATTTCCGAATTGGTTTTATGTAATATGGCAAAAAATACAGTTAAGTAAATGTATCATTTTTTTAAAAAAAAAGATCCAGTTACTCTTACAAACACGAGTTATATTTATAAAGGATTGATGGACGTTTTTTAAAGCTTCTTTTTTTTTGAGTTAAAGAAGTGTTTTATTTTTGAATGCTTCTTAGAGCTTACTTTTTTAAATGCTTCGTTTGTGACATTTTTTAAACATCTTCAAAGAGATATAAGAGAATATTTAAATAAATATTTACTTTCTTTTTTTTTCTCTTCTGTTTCTATAAATGAAACCAATATGGGAGATAAAAGCACACCTTTATATCTAAATAATGATATAAACCTTGACATCAAGGAATATTGAACATTAAAATATCTAATTCTTAGTAAATTTTGAGTGTTTCTAATAGTTTTCAAAAATATTATAAACTCTCTCTCTCTCTCTCTTTAATTCTTTTCTCCATCACGATGGAGATGGTCACAGATTTGTGGCCGGCATAGTTTTCGTTCGAACCCTGAGGCCATTAAGGACCCGACGTGTAGCAGAACTGAGGCACATTAAATCTGTTTTGGCTCAAAGTCCTCCCAATACCGCGTTGTGGAAGTTAGAAGAGGAGGTGTCAGCTCAGGTGTCATCCTCGTCACTTGACACAGGTTCAAAATCACTTTGCTTGTTATCATTAGCTCTCGTGTTGCTTCTCAGTGCAACGTTAACCGATTATAGGGAAGGTGAAAAAATTGAACATATCAGAGACCGCGCGGTCTCAGAGGCCACGATTAGTTATAATTTTTTAAAAATCTGTTTGAAATACTATCTTGTTATTTCTTTTCGATGTTATTTGAGCTTTGGACTTTCAGAAACAAAAATTACATTTTAAAATTAATAACACTTTTTCGAGAAAATTTTGCCAGAGCTTTAGATTTTTTTGATGAAAATCATGTGCTGCATTAAATTATATAAGATAATAAAAACGGACCCATTATAGCAAATTTCAATAAGTGGAAGAAAATTCATTATTAGCATAATACAGAAAAAAATGTGCAATACCTGAGTTATGAATATTTCAAGGATTTCCTGGAAGCAAACAATTTAACCCTCGTCTTCTTTAACACATTCTTTGCACAACTTTTACGTGAATTCCAAACAAACAGGAATTTGGTAACATGAACATAAATATGCTATCTTGCTTTTCTTGATTGGGGGAGGGGGCTTGCCAGAAGATTGATGCGTATATCAGCAAATCCAAAAGTTTGTGTTCTTAGTTCATCAAAACTAGTGTACTCCACCTTTAATTGAATCAGGGACATTCTTTTTTCTTTCATTCCCTTAAATCTACCATTTTCACAATTATTCATCAACATTCATTGGATAAAAGTTGTTTTCATACATCTTTGGGGATTGGAACCATCAATTTTCCCGCAAAGTCTCTTAGTCCAGGAAGACTTACTATTTTGTTAGCAGGAGTTGCGACATTTCAAATATCTTAAGCTGATGACATTTTGTATTGATTTTTTCTGTAATAGTATTTCATAAAATTACTTGCTGTCTCTGGGTCAGAGAAATCAATGCCATCTGCAGAAATTTTCGAATTTATAGAATGGGAAACTTTCATAAACAAAATCTTCTTCGTTGTCATCTTCTACTCCAATATCCCTTCCAACTTCATCTAGAATCTTAAATCCCCTGGGACCTAACTTCAAAGTCATGTGTACTGCTACCGAAAATCGCAATACTGAAAGGGAAGTGCGCTCTCACAGACCGCTTTTTAAGAATGAATTGGAATATCAACCGGATGTACGTACCAAAACATTGTGACAAAAGAAGATGATGTTCAAGAGTACAAAACTGGAAGCTAGACGAAGTATCTATTTGACTGGATTAAGCATGTGATAGGGGTGAAGGGAAGAACATGTTGGACGGTCTGAGCATCGAAGCATATCAAACATTGATAAAAGTTCCCTCACTTAGCAACCCATGAAGTTACTACCTTTTCTCTTCTTTTAAATAAATTTCGTTCATTATAAACATATTTTAATTTTACCGCTTAGTTTTCTGAAAATACTTACCTTTTAAATATGTAACAATTATGAGGATACATGTTTTCAAAAACTTCTTCACAATACTCTTGATAATTCTCATCTTTCTCCTCTGACAAATATCTTAATAATCTCCTCTAAATCTATAAATAGAAGTAGTCCTTTAATACCTTGACTTTTTTACTGTATTTTTATAACTTCTTATCTCCCAATTCTACCAAATGTTAACTTATATAAATGTGACAAAAATAAGCAATTGTATCTGTTTACATTGCAATGAACGACGAAATGACCAATGCCATTAATAATTAATTTTCAAGAGGAATTAGTTTGGTGAGAATTTTTTCAAACGTTTTCCCTATATTATCGACATTTATATTAATTTTTAAATATAAAAATGAAATAAATGAAATACTTAGACTAAAAATCTATCATTTGATTCTTTATTCACACATACTTTTGCCCTCAGGGGTTTTACTTTTATAGGAAGGTACAGGCATCAGTTCTTAGCTGCCAGTTGATTTTCTCTTTGATGATATCACTATTTTTTCCCCGTATTTTTGTTCATGGTGAGTTTCGAAACTTTTCCAATAGATGGAGATGGCTCCTGTCTTTTTTCCCCTTGCATTTATTACTTGCTGTATAATCACCTTACATGCAGTTTAGAATGTTTGAAGTCTGTTGTCGATTACATAACCAAGCACTTCGTCGGATTTCAAGGTTTCATTCATGATACTAATTAGGACAACTACTTGTCATGAGAAAGCTATCGCTCTGCCATGTTCAACCCCCAGGGCGTATGGCTCTGGCTATGAGGTCGCCTTTTAACTCTTCATGATTTGTTTTCAATTATAGAAAACTACTTTGTATTTTTGGTGAATAATTTAAAACTATCAAAAAATTAAATTTCAGAGGCAAAAATTTAAGCAATGGTTCCTTGGATATTTTGAAAGACCTTGAACGGTCCCTTGGATAACTCACAAAATACGACTTGATTTTACAACGTTTTTCTGAATTTCACTTGGTGTGTGAGTGTGTGTGTCATCAAATTTTCGATCTTTAATTTAACCAACTTCCCATCAAGCTAGAGCTTTGAAATTTTGGGAATCATTCGTACTCGCCTAACAATGCAATATTTAGACGTTTGCGATAAGTTTTAACTAATATTTCAATAGTTTCAATAAGTTAAAATATTCTTTCCTCTCGGCGCTTTTAGGATTGAGGAAAAAATTTCTTTCCCCCTCTGGGAACACTGGGCACTCCCCACACCGCATGAGGTATCGTAAAACCTTTGTACTCACGAAGGGGAGATACTATCTCCCCTTTACTATCTCCGAGATAGTAAGGGTTGCTGACTTTTAGTCAGTAATCATTGGCAAGAAAGAAAGATTCCAATATTTGGCGCCGTGTCTTATCACAATAACTTTTTCTGAATTCTGGTTCCCATTTTTTTTTAATAGAATGACTTACAAACTTTCAAATGCATGTTTTGATTTTATGAGTATTATGAATTTTTTAATACGCTCACAAATGTCTCTTTTTAAGTAAATTTTAAAGTTAAAAATAACTAACAGTTTTAACTAATATTTCAATAATTTTCTCTAATAAACTTTGCCACCATATAAAAACGTTGTTTTTAAAAACGTTGGTTTTTATATCGAATTATGTCTTGGTGAGGAGGATAACGTTTTCACTGTGTGGTGGCAACGAGTTAAGAGACACTGAGAAAATTTGTTGTCTCTCGTACCCCTGAAAAAGCAAAAAATAACGAAGGTTTCCTCGGAAGTATATTTATGCTCGGAATTTTAATATTTTTACCTCTATGTTAATGAATCGTTTGTGGATTTTCCGTCTTTAAAATACATTCCAAAATATTTTGAAAACTCGAGGAGGAAATGTAATTCTTCAGAAGCCCTCATTATTTTTTGTTCTTTCGGATGCGCTTTTTTACATATAAATATATAAAATAGTATAGATTAGTATTACGTCCACAAAATCAAAATGGTCGTTAGATGGGAACTTTAAGAGTCTGTAATTATTCACGACGTTAGAGCTGTTAGTATAAAACAAACAATTTACATGTAAAGTTCAATGTTGTGCAATTTAAATTATACGGATGCATTTCTGAGGTTTTCTGATAGGAAGTAACCTAATAATTATTAAGGAACCAAAACGACGTTCGAAATAATAAGAAAAAAAATAAGAAAAAATAAAAATTTATTGGGCATAAAATGTTTATTTTAATTGGTCGTGTAGCTAGATACAGAGCACTTAGCGAAATGAATAATTAGCAAACAATAAGCATTTCCTTTTAACAGAACTTCTTTTCGAATTAATTGGACTAGCTTGTTCTTGTTAGATAAATAGCCTTTTTAAATGTAACTTGTAAGACTTAATGACTCCAAACAAAATTATTACAAATATGATGAAGAAATTTCAAAATACTTTTATCGTGCTCTCATAACCTGTTTCTTGAATTAACATTTTCAGTGTTAAAAATCATAAAGGGCAAAATTGTGATTATTTAAATGAGAATGGTCCCTTTTTTTCTTTTTACAACTATGTATTCTCTGTTGAAAATGTAAATAAGCAAAGTAATATTCTTTGCGAAAATTAGCATAAAAGACTCTGTAATGCATATTCCTTTTATTTACATAGATAAAATGCTTTTACCTAAGTAAGCATTTTCAGTCTTATTTTTCGATGTAAGACACAATAACTTAATTCTACTGAAATGTACTTAACTATTTTTTGTAATGAGCTGCGTTTTAATGCTAACTAATTAATGTATAATAAAATTAATGGTATTTTCAAACTGGGCCCGAGGGGAAATTTATAATATATAAATAAGATTGTAGAATATACTCGAATAATATGATTAAATAATCAATTACGACATATATTTTTGAGGTAATTACTTCTGCTACTTTTCATTAGTTTTCTTTTATCAAAGTTAAACCTTTGGGGGAATTTGTTTCAAAATTTTTTATTCTTTTTAATTGCTAAACATAATTTAAAATATAACAAAAAAAAGTCGATGTTTTTAAAGTACGAGTATACATCGCTTAAATATTTGAATTTTGTAAAAACTTTCTTCTTGAAAAGTAAACGATGCAAGTAAGATCATTATTATTTAATTACCAAGCAGGGATTATTTAATTTCCAAAACATATTACTATGATAATAATAAAACAATACTTTAAGAAACTTGCGGCGACTCTCTTCAGGAAACCGAACCGGTAATAAATCGCTTGTGATAACTAACTAGATGGGGAATTCCTCGCTGGTTCGTGCAGCAAAAACCCATTAGTCAATATTTTAACCAGGACGAAAAGATGGGCATTTCGAATCGCCTCTGTCACCTAGGGCAGCCCCAATCCACCACGGAATGAAAAGTAATCCCATGAGAAGTGGTCAAAAAATAGCCCACTAAAGTGGCGACCGAGGATTTCAATGCTAGAGGCAGCATAGCCTAAAACTACTGGTTGCATTTACTATCAACCCAAACTTACCTCTCAATGTTGAACCAAGACACCCTCTCATGAATCACGGCTAATGATGTACAGGTTACGGCGCATGCGTCACATAGATCCGCCATTTAAACTAGAGTAAACGGAAACTATCAAAATGATACTGAATAAAACAGGAATGGGGGATGTTTTTTAATTACAATAATGGCTGAGAAAATAACCTTCTATAAATATCGTTCAGAAAGTTTCCTGATTACATCGTATCATTGCAATGATATAAGAGGGGAAGTATGCGGAGGTTCTCTTCAGCATACGCGCATGTTTTTTTTTATTGATTGATTGATTCATTCAGTTTTATTAACGTCACACTAAGAAGCAACGTTTGGGATAGTGACGATGAAGCTCTTGATTTTGAACCGCGATCAGCCCCGCTACACAGCGGGTCTTTGATGACGTCAGGGTTCGAACCCACGACTCGACGAAAGATACTCTACATGCCAGATTACGACCACCATAATTAGGAAACTGCAATCATGGAAATGAACAGGATTAAAAGCACTTGTTAACCTGATGATAAATTCCTTTCTTGCTCTTTTGAAGAATTCAACCAAATTCCGACTGAGGAAGGTTTGTTCGGACCGAAATATGGGCAGATCATACCTATATCTCCATTCTCAAAAGAAAAGTTAATTTCAACAATGGAGTGAAAAACAATCCCCTAAAGTGGAGAAGAAACATTCGCCGCCGAATTCATAAGTTTTGTTTTGAAATATTTTAGACTTAGTTACGTATCAGGACTATTTATTTTTGATAATTTATTAGCCTAAGAAAGATATAAAATATATAGAAATCTATGCAAAATTCCACACCATACCAATAAGGACACTTGGGACTTCGACAGATTTAACGTGCATCATCCCTAGTGGTATCAAGGCTCGAACCAACGACTCAATGAAAACCGCCAACCGCGAGTCTGCAATTATGATCACTAGGCTACAACGGCCACAAGAGCTTCCAAATTCACACTTTTTTCTTCTGACGATGAGGGTAAAACTTCCATCAAATTTCAATGTCATCGAATTCCAATGCCATCAAATTCCACACCGGAATTCTTCCCCGACGGGCTTGCCTGACATGTCACGCATTGGCGCAAGTGCGTGGAAAGGGATGGAGACTACGTCTGAAAGTGAAAAATACATTCTGCGGAGGAGGCGTTCAATTGCAACGAGAATTGAGAAAATCGGCCAAAAAATAAAAACGTTACAGCCATGGAAGCATTACTTTTCAAACAAGCCTCATATTATCTTTCAAAAAAAATTTTTTTTTTCAAAATTTTAATGTTTTACTTCGACAAATATTTTGAAATAAATATTGAATTTATTTTTCTATATCTGAAAAAATATTGAACTTTCATGTTTGTTTTAATTTGTTAAAGACTATTTATTTCTAACTTCTACACGCGAAATGTTAATGTGTGCATACAATAACTACAGTGCCAGAGCTGCTAATTTTAATAGAAGCCGAGTCAAATACTTTGAGCATGCATATATAAATATATATATATTGTAATTTTCAATATACATCATATATTCATGCAATAATTTATGATTTAAAATTGAGTGCAATTTTCGTTAATCGTTAAATCTGTTCGAACATTGTAGGGAAAAAAACATTAAAAATGCAAAGCTTTCATGCATTTCTGTTTCCGTTTATTTGTCAAATGATGCAGCTATTGATATGGAATCCTTCTCTGAGATTAATTTAACGTGCTAAAATTAGTTTTAGTTAAAGTTTTAGATTTAATTATTTTACCAGTCACAGGGCAGTGATAATAATATTGGTAGTAGATAAGAGAGAGGGAATTGTCTCCGATCATGGGGTTGTGTAATTAATTTAAAAGAAAAACACGAGAGAGTTTAGCGAATCATTAATTTATTAAATAAACTGAAATATTCTAAAAATAAAATTTGGAGCTCTTACCTATAGATATGAGAATGAAACACTTTGCTGCTATTGTCCTCAGTTCTATGGAGCTGTAGGAGACTGTGTATCATGGAGAGAAAGATTGTCATTAGAGTAGATGAAAAAAATATGGAAGATTCTACCAGTTACCTCACGTGCTATTTAAACTGAGATTGAAATTGAGCCAAATATTATAAAGATCGCAGAACTCGCCTAAAGCTGGCAACATTCTTTTGGAATTATGTGGATCTAATCCCGACGTACAAGACACGAAAACTTGGAATCGGGACAGTATAAAAATTTAAAGATCACTGAACAAAGGAACTGATCATTGGACACTGAACTACACTGAATCTAGAATATGCAGATAAAACCTTTTAAGGGGAAACATTAAATCTTGTTGCTTTTGATTATACACCACAACGACCTCGCAATTCTCCGATTAACGTTGATTCCATATCACGCGGTCATTTTGTTTTGCTGAATTTTACTTTGTGTTTCCTGTCATTCACCGTTTCTTACTAGAGTTTTATTGCAAATTAATTTTTCATGAATCCATGTTTAAAAAACTAAACATAGAAGGAAAATGAATGATTGAGACATTAGGATATTCGCGAATTTCTCTTCACTAACCTTGGAGACACTTTGGTAAATTGAATTGCATAAAATTCCAATTCATTACCAACCAAAATGAAACATCATTCGGTAAATGAAATGAAGATAAGAAGCATAGTAATTAAATTAAGGATAGTTTTATAAAAGTGAAATAGAATGGATAGGAAAGAAGATGGAAGTAGAGGATAACGACAAGTTGATAGATTTGTAGATTGAAGTGAATCATCGATATCAAACATTTACTTTGAAAATATTTGGATATGACTTCTTATCATAATAATAGAAGTCGAATTTGCTACAATAGGGAATGATTTGGAAATCCAAGACTTTATTATTTGAATATAAACAAGGATGAACTGAGTGGAGAGGAATTCGAGAAAATGTGAACTTTCCTAAATTTTGACAGATAATAAAGTGTGTTATCTTTCACTTACGTATCTTCAATCGAAGTTTGGAACTTATTAACCATTTAATTAAGACTATAAGATGGATGCAGGGTTAAATAATAAAAAAGACCGTCACAAGGTTGTAATTTCTTTTGTTTTGTTATAATAGCTTTCAAAATTCAGATATTGTTTTGTAAACATCCTATATTATATTATGAAAATAACTTAACATTATTTAACTTGTTTATTTTTGGCCGCACATTTCCTTTTTCTTTTTACTACGTGGGCAAATGAGCTCGTCTAACGCTGTTTCATATATCCCTCTGTCGTCCAGTAAGGCGTCTTAAGCTCTAAACGAGATCTCACTGTATTAATTTATTTTCTATGAAGCGAATGATAAAATGCGCATTTTGAGAATTCGTTCCTTCTCACAAGGAAATGTGTGAATCTATTCGTAATAATTTTAACCTGTCTTTCACGGCTCATTAATCATCTCATATGTATGCTTGTTATTTACTGCAGGCGCATGGTGCTATTTTTAATATTTTTTTTTATTATTATTTCTCTTTCGATTAGACCTTTTCTCTCTCAGTTTTCTTTCTTAACACTGGTATACTCGTAATTAAGCTGAAAAATATTACTCCGAATGTTTTTTCACAATGTAATTTGTAAACATGTTTCAGTAAATACGAACATATATTATTTTCATACGAGTAATGTTTCAAAAGGCATGTGGTACAAAATGAACGAATTTTTTTTTTTTTGTTTAAAATAATGAAACATACATTGGTTCCAAAGCACGCTCAGTTTCGTCATGTTTTACCGATTCTAATTTTAAGAACAAAGCTAGGTTTCCTTTAATACTGCATTTAATGCATAATTATCTGTTTACTCTTAATTATTAAATTTTCTTTTTAATCCAAATGCAGAGCAAAATCATAAATTCTAGTGTAGGTCGAATGTGTCTACACAACAGACAGTTTGGTCCAAGCGCTCACCTGACCTTTTTCTAACTAACATACGGTCATCACTAACAATTAGTTTAGTTTAGTTTTTATTAACGTAGCACTAGAAGCAACATGAGGGCTATTGGCGACGGACCTCGTAATTTTGACCACGGTTAAGTGACGAGGATGACACCTGAGCTGGCACCCCCCCCCTCTCCTAACATCCACACCACGCCAACGGGAGGACTTTGGGCCCCGAACAGATTTAACGTGCATCAGCCCCGGCTACGCGGCGGATCTTTGGAGGCCGCGAACCCGCGACTGAACGAAAACCGCCAGCTGCTAGTCCACGACCTTGACCACTAGGCTACCGCGGCCCTCATCACTAACAACAAGACAGAAACGGCTCTCATCGAAGAACACGGCAGATTCCCACTCCACCCTCCAATGAGTTCTATCGTGACGCCACTGAAGTCATAAAAGGCAGTGTTTTGGAGTAAGTGACATGAACACAGCATGGTGCCTGATTCAGAGGTTCCCTCAAGTTATCAATTCCCTAGAGCTCGTTGTTTGATCTGGTGCCAACAGAACCTCGAACTTCTGTTGCATATGCAATCAATACGTTACAGCTATGCTGCAAACGCACAATACAGTATCAGCAATTTATTTAGTTTGGACGAGGCCCTATTTTTCTTCTATTTCGCAAAAAGAAAATCAATTTTTTCAAAGCCTTATAATTCGGCCTCGTCCAAAATAAGTAAATTGCTGATACTGTATTGTGTGTTCGTTTCCTTAAAGGCATTCTTTAACCAAATGTAGCTCAAAATATCCCCAAACTGGAAGATAAAAAAAAAGCTCACGAAGTTATATCGCGTAAGAGTATTTAATACATACGTGACTTTCAAGGTAGTTAGTTTTTGTACTACTAGCGCAACTTTAATTCGTCTAGCCGAAAAGTTAATACACATCATCTTTCTGATGTGCAAACACTGTACGAAAATTTTGTTTTGAACCACAACCATTCACTTGACTACCTTCCGACCAACATATAGTTTTCATTGGCACCAGTTACCCTCATCTTATAATACAACATATCTCAACTCCAGTTAACCCTAAAGTTACACCACTAAAGTCACAGATGACAGTGTTTTGAAATTATGGGCATGAACGCTGTATGGTACCTGGTTCGGAACTTACCTTCGAGTAATTGCTTTGTGACAGTTGATTGTGTCCCACAGGTGTCAACAGAAGATCGAATTTCTGATGCAGATGCAGTACGATGCGCCATATGTGTAAACTAATGCTATAATTCGTATTTAAGAATTATATAAATTTCGCTTTCCTGTCAGACAGGCGGCTTTTCAAAGAATCGGTTTTTGGTTAAATTCAATTACTCATATAACAGACTTGCTTGACATCAACAAATTAGTTTATTTTTTCGAGATTATATACAAAACATTTAAGCAGAGTATAAAATAAATGTCTGCTGTTAAATTTCAAACATTTTGATTGAGGTCACTCATTGTGGAAGGCAGTTGTATATCGCAGCAAAATAATGTTTCGTGTGGTGCGCAGCGCCCTCTATTCTTTGCTTTTACCACCATAGCCATACAGCGAATATGGCAGTTTCTCCTATAAGTAGTGTATTATTTGCTGCTGTATCGCGGTCAGCTTAGTATAGTACCTTTCTCTGATCTCTACAAGTAATAATCATACTTAAGGAAAAATTGTGTGCCAAGTCTTACTGTATTGTCACGAAATGAAAATCCATTTTCTCGTAGATAAATTATACTGTCTTATCAAGAAAGTAAGCAGCTGATACCGCCTTCTTCTCCTCCTTAAATTCTTCTCCTCCTTTTGACTCAAATCTATCTCCCAACCTCCAATCCTGAAGAATAAATAACGTTCACATTTTACAGTTTACTTACGTATTTAAAACAAACATGATTTTCAAGCTCTAGTGGTTCTAATAGCATCACTCGTATTCGCCTGATATGAAATAAATATCAACGCCATTTTTGAAACGTGCAAACATGCCTCCGGAAATTCATGTATCTAGCATAAATCTTTAGTGGTGTTTGAATTTTATTTAACACTATTGCATTTAAACATGAAATTTGTCCCCTGTACATGTTTTAGGGCTAAGATGTAGTGAATGCCCGAACGCCAAATTTGGTATTTTTTCTCCAACCCAATATGTGACACTTAATCGTAACATAGCAATTTACACGCACGAAATTTGGCATAAACAGCCTCATCGCCGAAAGAAACGGTGCGATTCCGGAAATTTATAGTTATGTATTCACAACTGATTTTGTATTATGAACAACAATAATCATTCGATAGTCATAAAACGGGGATTATTGCAGAAATTGAAAATTCATTTAACCAGAAATTACAAAATTGTTATCAGGCAGCAAAATATTATGCTTTTTTTTTTAAAAAAAAAAAATATATCTTTCATATGTCGTCGATGCAGTATACGTCCGGACCTCAAAGTCGTTTTTATTTTTCTCGCCAACGTAATATTCGTAGAATAGTAATTGATATGCTCGAAATTCAGCAAAAAAAAGCATCATCGCCTTAAAAAAAGATGCCAATCTGGATGTACACTGCATCAGTTTCTTTCAAATTTATGATACACATCTTTCAGTGAAAAGGGTGCATAACTTGACGTATAACATTTGCTTTAAAGAATTCGTGTCATTATTCTTCAAAAATATTTATAAGATGGATCTATAACTTGAAACACTTTCCTATTACTTTCCGTAACGTACCAGAAAGATTCTAAACAGTAAATGTGGGACGTTTTGGAGCTACTATTACCTTTTTGATTTATGTCAATCGTTTTTGGTATAGATCAATACGTATGAAAAACATAATCACTCAGAATTTTTTATTAGTTTTTGTCACCCGTTTTTCTTACTGTTATGTTTGTTTATTTTGACTCATCGTAGACTCATCCAAATGTTTCCCTGGGTATATTTTTGTTTACATAGCCAATTCTGTATGTTATATATAAAAAATACTCATTCGTAATATAATTCTTATACTTTTAGAAGAAACAACATTTTCGAGATTTGTTTGGAAATGGTTTACAAAGATATATTTATCTTTTATCTCACTTATATACTTCTAAATTTGAAAGGTTTTTCCATTTGTGATATAGGATTGGTTTTATTGTTGCAATTGCTTTATTTGAACAAGCTACGTCAATATACATTACACATACTTATTAAAAAAAGTTTCAGTATAATCAGGACTGAACTACGTAAATGTATCTGTAGTAAGAGAAAAGAATATACTACAGGATTTTTATAAATTGTTATATTTAAGTTTTTTTTTCCAAATAATTTAATGTGTGTGCTAGATGGAGTATTTAAAAATATTCAGAAACCATAAAAAAATAACTGTTGGAAAATGATACTTGAAGTAAATCAAAAGTTTGTTGATTAATTGTTTGCTTTTAATGGCTTAAGAACCGCTTCACTTCACTTCAAGCTACCATAAATACTCATTATTTGTTAGTAATCAAGTGTACAATGCAAATAATTGTGCCAAATGTATACTTGTAAGTAAGATGTAGGATGAAAGTAAGTATCGGCGACAAGATGGGGGATCGAAAATAGAGAAGGATCGCTAAGCCAACTCGGTGGAACATCAACTAATGGAGAAAAATCATATAAATAATTCTAGATTTTTAGTTATTGCTAAACGAAGAAAACAATCAATAAAACTGCATAGTTTGTAGTTTGAAATTAGTTAAATGATAGATGAAACTATCTTACTTTTGTAAAAAACTATCTTATTTTTGTTAAAAACTATCTTACTTACTTAAAAAATATAATTGCAGGATTTTATCTTAATATGTCGACAAATAAATTATTAACATCATATTTACAGAATATAAAAACGTATACCTTTTAAGAAATATAAGTGCATTTAAAGCTATCATATTGCAATTTTCGCTTAGACAATGTAGTACAGATTGTCATTTATTATTTATCATGAGAGATCAACCACAAGGTGTTGCACAGATTATTTTTAACTTTCTTCCTCTCCCCACATGCTTTTTTCATAGTTGTTAGAAGATTTCAGTAAAGAAAATAATTTATCAAAGTTCGTGCATGAAATTTATGAATGCTATTAAATGATAAAATGCTAAAAAATTACAGAACTTTTTTTAATTTAAAATAATTCACTCCGACTGATCCGGATTATCCGGAGGTCCAGGTTACAGGAATTCGATTTTACTATGCTCTACTGCACCTATTCTAGCTTGTATTTGTTTTTTTTTATATATATAAATATTTCTTTGTAAATTTGTTAGCTAGTTTAATACTTCATAAAATGTGATGATTATCTTCCCGGGCTCTGGCTTTTTCTCGTCGGTTAGCAAAAGAAATAATAACGGTAAAAAAGGAGTTTTTTGAACATGGGTTTTCTTTCAAACTTCACACTTTGCGTAACATATTTTTTATATTTTAAATTTTAAGAACAAAAGGGAACGTTGAGCTAATTGAATTTATTCAATAATTAATATTAAAAATTTATTTTATTATTTAACGTTCATTAACTTTATCACCTAAAATAAATACGTGTAAAAGTTTTTAGCTCAATAGAGCCTTGTTAGTCAATTATGCTAAATGTAATTAAAATAAAAGCAAACGATAAACTATTAAATTGAATATTATATCAGCTACATGTAATTAAAATTAAAGTAAACGATAAATTATTAAACGACGGGTTTGGCGACCATTTGGTGACATGGCGGGAAACAGCGTAAAATTTAATTCTTTAAATAAATATCTTTAATCAATTAATTTGTATTAATTGCAGTTAAGTTATTGTATTGTCATCCAAAATAACCATGTATAGAAAATTTCAGCTCTATTGAGTACTTTAAAATGTGAGAAAAAAACTTTTCAAGTTTTGAGCCACACCAAATTACAATTGACCTAGACAAAGTTATAATGTGAATTAAAGAAAGCCCATTGAAAAAAAAAGAACTTTTCAGGAAAAAAGTGATAAGAATATAAAACAATTCTGTATTTTAAAAGTTTATTAATTCAGTTTTAAAGAATACTGCGTTACGATCTACATATTTTAATCGTTTTTATCTCTAACTTCTTTATAAAATTTATTCATAATGACTTAAATATTATTAAAACTATTCTATAACTTTAATTATTACGGTAAAATTAGTTTAATTTTATAATCACGTACCTTTTTCAATAAATTAAATTATCATAACATAATAACGGGCGATTACTGTTCATAAAGCTCTTTTAGACAGAATACAGCACAGCGTTAAGATCTCCATTAACTTGCGTCGAACTGGCTTTATTCACTTATTCCCGCAGCGCACCGATCCTTCCAACAAATCTGATGGGACTCAACCTTGTCCTTTTAAATTGGCAATAAAACAGTCCAAAGCATTAAGAAGGGTTATTTGGGAAAACGTTCATTTATTGATTGGGAGCTCAGAAAATGAAGTAAGTGGCGCACTTATTTGAATGGTCGCATTACTAAATTTTATCGTTCTCTCCAACAAATTGACTCCACCACACGCTACTTCTTGAGCGTGTTTGTAACATTTATTTTTAGGAAAAAAGTTATCGTACTATTCTTATTTTGATCTTATGTATGCTTAGTTCTTAAAATTATACAAATTAAATAGTTCTCCTTCCACATACAACCGAACTTTCGCATATAGGACTTAAACCTTCTGGATACATAAAATATTTTTCATGCAGAAATACTTATTGTATTTTTTTATTATTATTTTCTTGCTAAAACTATGATGCTGGGCTATTCGTGACTTTCTCTCGGAGATTTTTTGATAATTTGAATTGCATAAATTTCGATTCCCTTCCAACCCAAATGAAGCGTGACAAGGTAAATCAGATCAAGATAAGAAGTGTAGTGAATTGAATTATAGACAGTGATATACAAGCGAAATAGAACTGAAAGGAAAGATGAGGGATATAGAGGAAAACGACAAGCTGGTGTATAATTGTAGATTGGATTGAATCATCGTAATTAATAGTTTGGATTGAAGCGACAATTAGTTAAAGTACTAAGATTCGATTCGAGAAGTGCATGAATCGAAACGTGTTATTTCGTTAGTTAAGACTATTATTGGAATATGAACTAAGATTGACTGAGTGGAGAGGAATTCGAGAGAGTGTGAACTTTCCTATTATTTGATAGATAATAAAATGTATTGTCCTTCTCATATGTATTTTGAACTGTAGATTTGAGCTCATTGACTATTTAATTAGACTTTATGATGGTTGTAGAGTTAAATGATGAACAAAAGGCGTCACAAAACAAGTAACTGTGTCTCATTGTTGGAAATAGAGGAGACTTCAAACATTAAACTATCAAAAAAATATACGAGAATATATGTAATTTACAAATTTGATAACAATGAATGAAAAAAAGGAATGTTTGATTACAAAATAAGGAGCGATTCTTTTATTGATTTGTGGACAAATAAATTCTTAAGGCGTAATATTTTTCTGAAGAGAAGAAATGCCCACTTAAATACAGAAAGCTGACAATTTCTACAGGAACGTGAGGATAAGCCTCAGGTTGTACCGGACTCAACTAAGAATACTTCTAACACTTGTTTTTTTTTTTGTGTATTTTTCAATTAATTTATATTTGTTGTCATCGTTATCTTTGGGTTCTTTTTCATCAAAGCAACCAAACAATAATGTTCAAATATTCGAAAATGAGTAGCCACAACTAAGTTTTCACCCTCATGTAAAAATTTATTGAATTTGAAAACTATTCGATATCTTGAAATTACATTCGTCAAACAGAATCCGATTTATAGTGAAATTTCTAGGTTCCAGAATATTCGAATCGTAGTAGTTCTACTTTAACATCATTGTGGCTGTGGTAACTTTTTGACCATGGTCGGAAACTCGCGAATGTTTTTGTTTCCGTCAAGTCCCTTTTTGAGCCCTGCTGCTGCTAAATACTCACCGTATGTCATGGCTGTTACACGTTAAATCTTTCGAGTCTCCAAGTCCTCCCATGGGCGTGGTGGGGAAGATTGTGATGGGAGGTGTCAACTAAGGTGTAATCTCATCACTTGATTGAAGCTCAAATTGTGTTACTGCCATTTGACCTCGTATTCCATCTAAGAGCGACGTTAATAAACAATCAATATCATTTCGATGTACTTGTATATAATAACAAATTAGATTTGGGACAATTTGAACACTGTTAAAAGTTTTTTTTATACAGACACATCTAACTGTTCTTTAGTTTTGTATATCGAATAAATCTAACTTTTTTCAATAGTAATAATTTTTCGGGTATCATGTTACTGCTTATTCATTATCGTGGAAGATTATTTATTAATGATGTAATTGGACATAATATGTCGTTTGTTTAAAAAACAAAATGTTAATTTCTTATTTTTCTATGCAAATACAATATTTAACACAATTTACATATCTAATAATTAACTTAATTACTTCTTACAATTTAATGTTATTTCATTAGTTTAGGTTCACTTATATCGTAAATAATGCAGAGAATAAAGAATTCTTGACAATGAATAAATTTCGAAGAAAAAAATATTTCGTTTTGTTAGGCAAAACATCCATTTAATTACCAGTAAATTAACAATTATGTCAAAAAATTAATCAGAATTATAATATAATAATACAATAATGTAATATATACGTACAATTAAAGTATATAGATATAATTTAGATATTAATAATTCATTAATTATTGTAAGACGATACTATTACTTAATTAATTTTCCTTGGCTTACGACCTATGCGAATTATGACTACCCTGTATTAAGGAACAAAGACACAAAAAATAATCAAAATAGTGAATAAAGAAAGATTCGAAGGATCAAAAAAACTCTTGGAACTGATGTTTTTAAAGCAATTTTTATACATTTATGCTAAATTTCAGTCTTTCTTGTTCTTACATTATGTAATTTCTCGTATTTTTATTTACAGGTACATACAATAGAGCATGTATTTTATATTTTTCACGTTGTATACGATAATTATACTGTTACGAAAAGACTGAGCCAAACCTTTAACTCTCTAAAAAGTTGTTGTTGCCGAAAACATGGCTAAAAGACAAGGAGATGCAGGAAAACTGAATTTGTAGAGATGACCTTGGCGACAAACATGGTGACCTAAATTGTCACAAAATATCGCCAAATTGTCAAATTTGGCTACAATTAAGATGCATTGAGACAAATCCAGAAGTCTGTGGTATAATTTTTGAAAGTATGTATCACACACATATATATGGCAGTGCATTTCAGTCATTATATACACCCGTGTGGTGACCTTGCTTGAAAAAAAAGTCGCACTGTAGCTCATGTATGTCATAAGAGGTGACTAAAAGGGGTACCCAGTGTCTGGGGATATAGCTGGGCACTCTGCCCCTGGGGATTATATCAGGTGACTGGTTCTCAAGGATAGAGGATCAGGGGCTTGCCATGTTTAGGTGGTTACGGGCACCCTAGTGATCTTTTTTCTTTCCCTTGAAGCTAACTGCCTTTAGTAAAATCGGGTGACGCGCCTCCGAGATTCTCTAGATATCCTTGTCTATTTTCGACCCTCCTTTTCGTGAACAAAGTTTTATATCTTTTTGAAAACTGTTCTCACCGAGATCCCAGTTTTACACACTAATTGTGTTTGGCACAGCATGGGCATGTCTTGGCTTTTGCACCATTACAAATACTATCACTGACTCGCTCATTCAAATATCTAGATTACAGTTATACCTTGTATGGCACATCATGGCCACACCAGGCTCTTATGCGCCATTAACGCTATCATCACTCACTCAGACATATGTCCTCCATGCGATGCTATGATTACGTATAGCTGTGTTACGTGACTTTTCGAACTTTGAATTAGTGCTATCGTCTATTCATATGTGTGTGTATTAACTGCTTCCTCTTAAAAGAAAACATTTTATATTTGTCAGAGTCTGAGAATAAAATTTACACCGTAGGAACCTGCTTATTAACTGCATATGAAAGTCGGCCAACCACGTGACATTATATGTGTAGATTGAATTTTATGTACTGTGCACAATTTTTATAACCGTCTTGAATTTATATAGGGTTGCAAATATAAATCCGAGTTACGACCGTTAGTCGGAACATAACCTGTCTTAAGTTGAGAAGACCTTTTAAACACATTGTTATTTTGCTAATATAATTAATTTCGGTTTTTATTAAATATTCTTATAAGAAACTTAGTGTTTATTTTTTAAAATAATTTTTATTGTTACCTTCCTTGAGAAGGAACCGTATTAATTTAAGGGGTTTGAGATTTATTAAATTTTTTGCAATTTATCCAATGATTTTAAAAAGAAAAAAAATTATATTTTAAAATAGAACACCCTTACTTCCAGCCACATTTTCATCGAACGAGGAGCAATTAAAGGTAATCGTGCGTGGTGGCTCTACTAGGACTCAAATAAGCTTTTGGCGTTTATCATGGCAGTAGATTAACCGTAACGCTAGAAGAGAAAATAATTACTTTTACCCCGTCTTTCCGGCATGGAATACAGGGCAGGCAAATGACATAGAAAAAGGTACGAAAACAAAATACGGTACAGCCTTGTTAAGTTGGACACCCTTAATCCGAGTTTTTTGATAGATATGCACGAAGACTTTTTTTTTTTTTTTGCTTCATACACACACACATTTTTGAAGAAATTTGCAAATTTCCATAATGGCATTTATTAATTTTATTCTCACATTTTGAAAAATGATTTTCTTCATTGAAATCTTAACAACCATGTGCTATAAATGTAGTAGAAAATAAAGAAAAAAAAATTTAAAAAAACTTAATTTAGCTTTAATAATTTCATTCTAACATGTACAATGTTTTTTTTTTCTTTTTAAGTCATCGAAAAAATAAAACTATTCAAAATAAATATTGTTTAGCGTAAATTAAGTATATTTCCGATCCTCAAACTCTACAGGAGCAGTAACTGTCCAAAACAGAAAATACCATCTTCAAATATAAGGAATTTTATTTCCTCAAGCAAAAACTTCTCAAGTACAAAAATATTGTAATGTTAGCAACTTGAAAAGAATAAAAACTGCCAAAAAATCAGTTATAATCAGTTTAAATATTATGATAAGATCAAACGATAAATATTTCAAGTAGACAATGATATTCTGTTTGGGTATTAAATTAAAACGTAATAATATTGAATTACATATATCTTGGGAATGTAAAAATACCCCAAACAAACTAATTGTAATTAAGAGGGATGTTCTGATAGTAAGTTTCGTCATTTTCTTCATAAGAAAAATTTATTGCATAAAAAAATAAACCATGTCCTCATGAACTACATACCTTACTTTTTTTTGTGACAAATATCTCAATGTCGCAATTGACATTGAGATATTTGTCGTAACGTGCAGTCAGTTTGAAGAAACCGCTCCAGTAAAACTCGGTGCCCTGCGATGCAAGGAATTGTCTCACAGCCTGCTCCACCTCAGTATTGCTGTAGACGGACCTGAGCACGATTAATACATACGTCTGACACCATTATGTGTCTATCCGCTAACACCATGTTGTACTTTAGTAGTGTTGTTTTCATTCTTGGATGAGGAGGGACAATCATTTCGATTTTCATCCTCCACTTTCAGCTTTCCTTCACTGAACATGCAACATCACTGCCCCACTATTTGACAAGGCGTTCATGGATAACCAGTCAGCCGTGCCCATTCATACAGAATAATAGCACTTCGATTGCCTACCATGTTGTCAATCCCATCTTGGTTACACTGGTCAGCTACTACTCTCTTTGCTTCATCGCTCTGCGCTTGCGTCATTCTTCCTACACTGACGCTACTTCCTTCGTTGAACCAGCAACGAGTGTGGATTCTTACGGTAGTTATTTGTTTCATCTATTGTACTATGTACTTTTTTCACAAAAATGGTGCCACTTACTTTCGAAACATTCCTCGTATTAAAATCGTAATGTATTATAATGTCAATCTTTTGATCCTAACACCCCCTGTATTCTTTATTTTATGCTCGCAGATTTTTGCTAACTCCGTTTTCTCAAAACAAAAACATGTTCCTAAAATGGAGGGGAAGGAGAACTTAAAATAATATTATATATGCAAATTCAACAAAACCTTAGTTGCACCTCTTATCACTAGTGACAAATACGGTGCTATATTGCCTAAATAGAAAATGCAAAAGAACAACTTTAAGTGTGTTTCTATTGTTTGCAAAATAGGGCTCTTTATCTTCTGTAATTGTGTTTCATACTCGATTCCTTCAATAAAAAGATATTTCTCTATCTATGAATGTTATATTTTATTTCATTTTTCCCATTCTTCTGTTAACTTGGAATTTCGATATCCCGCACCCGCTCTGGTTCCCATTAATCCACTTTAACAAGGTTTGTATGTAGATATCAGTTTAGCCAGATAAATCAATTAGATCTTTTATGTCCTTCAAGAGTATTAGTAACAACATTTACATAGCTGTATATAAAAAATGAGATCCACTCAGTCCCTTGTGAATACAGCTTTTATTTTAAGCATAATGTGCCCTTCAAGAGTTTATCTGTTTCAGGTATGAACGGGATTTAAGTACCCGAGGCATCTTTTATTTTTTGTCCCGGAATGGATTTACTATATTTGGGGGAAAACGGATGACGCTTTCCCGAGAACTCCTAACGATTCTCTCTTAATCGATCTCCCTCTTTGTCAAATAACATTTACTCGTACCTTTATTATGTGTTCCCACACGCTCTAACAAACTTCTGGGGCTACTTTACAACGTTATTTCAATTGAGAACTTCCCTTTGTGAAAGAAATGTTATTTAAGTAAATTAGCTTTACCGTTATGTGATTGTTTATTAACGTCATTCTGAGAAGCAACACAAGGGCTACTGGCGACGTATCTAGTAGTTTTGAACCTCTGTCAAATGACACCTGAGATGGCACTTTCTTCTCTAAACTTCGATGCTACACCAACGGGAGAACTTGGAACATTGACAGATATAACGCTCATCAGCACCGCTACACAATGAGTCTTAATTGGCATCAGGGATCGAACCCATGATTCGACGAAAGCAACTCCACGACCATGACCCCTAGGCAACCATAGTCTTAGTTTTACAATGAAAGAAGTGTAGTGAATGGATTAAATTAGAGGAAACAGAGGAATTAGCGAAAAAGATAGGATCACTATACTGGATTAACCAACTGTGAGGGGAGATATTCGAAGCGTGTAAAACGGACTCGGATCCCGTCATTAGCAGCTCATTGAGATTGGATCCAGTTTAATTAAGCCTACTGTTTGGAGTTATTAAAATAAAATAATTCCCTATTTTAACATTTGGTTAAAGGGAAGCGATTAAGGAAACAATCCACATTATTAATTTATCTTTGATTTGCCTTATTTCAAAAGTGAGTAATTTGATTAAAAAGTTACCTGGTTGTTACTGCATCATTATGACTGTAAATAATAATAAGAAAGGCAATTCTTTGCGCCTTTTTCTTCCTTCCACCTGGATCACAGGTCTAGATAGGACGTGTAGAGAGAGACCGCTTCACGTGAAATCTTTCAGTGTTCTAAACCCCCAGTGAACCTGTTGCCGTGGTGTGGAAGTTAGGGGATGGGGTTCCAGCTCTGCTTTCGTCCACGTCACTTGATCGAGGTTCAAAATTATGAGGTCTGTCACCAATAGCCTTCATGTTGCTTCTGGTGCGACGAAAATAAAAAGAACTAAACTAAATTAAGCCCTCTGTGACATGGCATGAAAGTGGAAAAAGGGGTTGCCTCTTGATCACGGCTCAAATTTACGAGGTCAACTCTCGTATTACTTCTATGTGCGACGTTAGCTACCGATAGATCGTTCGATCTACAATTCTTTCTTCGTAATAAGTTACTCGAGACAGAAGAAAGTAATTTGTTCTATATCTGTATGAGTTCTGATCTCCCTGAAATTATTAATTCTTATAACTAGGCATTTAATTATGAACCTTCCTATACTTAACCGTAGGAACGAGTGTTTTAACACAAGAATACTACAATGATCTTTATTATCTCTTACAGTGCTTACTTTCTTTGGTAAACATGATGTGCACTCAGAACGCTCAATTAATGTTTCCTCGTGTTAGACCCGCTTTTTCAGCTACCGTTTTCCCTTTCCCTTTTCCTTTACCTTTAAATCTAAATCAAAGATATAAATTTGTAATTATTACTTGTACTAGAGTTGTCCAACCGAAAACACTTTGCAGGCCGCTTTGAAAACTTATTTTATTCCAGTAGGTCACATCTCATATATACAGGAGAGAGGGCGCGTGCATGCGAGTATGTGTGAGGAATTCGATTTATCACCTTTTTAATTTGGGCTCGTATAGCTCCAGTTAAAATTCTCACTATAAAACAACGACTACTTTCATCTCTCCATTCGCGGGAAGCGATTAACCTTCCCGGGGCTCATTAGACAAAAAAATATTTGTATGAAATACAAATTTAAAAACCGTCCTACAGTTACAACACAACGCAGGTGCTAAATTATTAGCAATTAAAAGACATTTAGCGGTCGACATGTCTGATACTATACGCTTCTGGGTCAAAAATGTTAAGCTTGCTGCAGACAGACTGGCTGCTGTTATTTCACATGATCCACGCGTTGCATTCTCTCCCATCGTCTAATAATGCATAGTCGTGCTCTTCTGTGAATTGGCTGGATAGGTTTACATTGTGTATCGTACACTTACGCAAGATGACCTGTGACCTTTTGAAATGAACTCGACTTTGTAATTTTTTCTGAACAAGATAAATTGCAGAAAAATTGTGATGACAATTGAGTCAATGTACTGAAATATTCCCGTAGTAATGGGATATGATACGAATGACATTCATGGGGTGGAATGTTCTTTAAAGCTGTTAAGGACAATGAAAGTTTAAATCTGTGTTCAGATGAACCAGCTCCGTGGGTTGACCAGGCCTGGTTTATATGATACTCTTAGATCCCAGTATACTAATGAGTGTTTGGCATAGTTTGGATAAATAAGGTATTTTTCAACCAATGAACTTAATATAGTTTCTGGCGATATTTTAGCACATTTCATTAATGTTCTAAACTATAATAAAAGGAGCCTTAGATCGATTATGTAAAAAATTAATTATTTTATTTAAAATCTTAATCAAAGTTAAGTAACACTGATGTCTTACCATCTTGGAAAGTGAAAAGAACCATCCCTAAAAGACTAACCTTTGAATTTAGCAAATTTTTTGCAAAAGATGAGCTAAGAAAGTCAGTAAAAATTGGCAAGTGCACTATACCAAATCTCTTTAGAGTGGTCCCATGGGAGAAGCCGTAATTGTCGCCTGAATCTTACAGAGGAGATGCAATGTGGCGACAAGTGTTGGCGATTGAATTATTGTTCCAATTTTGGAACATCATGAAATTCCAACGGAATAGATGTAACGGTCACTGAACGCAGCACGCGGTACTAAAATGTGTATACAAAGGAAACAGGGCCTTAAGTCTGGCTGCAAGGACTAAGAGCCATTGCAAATTGCAATGAACACGAGGGCAATCTCATTACAACTAATAATAAAAGACAATGGAAGTAATACACTCTAATATAACACTTGAATTCAGTCACTTGTTTCTGGAATAAGATGGAAAAGAACTGGTAGTACGTGTAATGTATACGACAACTGTTGGTGTAAGAAGATTATCGCTCCCCCACCTCTTTGTCAAGAAAAACAGTTGCCAGCGAAACAAGATTCAACGAAACCTGTACGCACGAGGGGGATTTAGGAGTGGATACGAGCTCCGAGATAGACGGCGAAGTGTAATTAAATTCATTAGCTGTTATCTGTTAAAGACGGGATCTTTATTAAGCCTTATTGCATCTCGCAAGGGTAAGGAAAGACACATAACATAGTCAATTATTCTAAATATTAAAAAAATGAATACTTATGAACTGAATTGAAATTCCACTTTATTTTTCTAATCAGGAAAATTTGTATAAGCGGGTTTTATCTTCCGATTCATTTGGTATTCGATTAAAGAGTTTCGAATATACTCCCAGTGGAACTGACCCGAACTATCACACAGTGCCGAAAATAAGATTCTAAGATGAACGCTATCAAAGTAGACAAATGTAATAAGCAAGTTTCATTTCGAGCTGAAATTAAATAAAAATTTACTGCACACGAAACTTGAAAAATCTCTGAAGCAAAATAATTTAATTTGTGAAACATCACATTGTTTTGAAAATTATATTCTCCGAGGATATTCTTCGACACACTACGCATACATTCTCCTTTCTTGAATCGAGTGATTTATCGAGCTGATTCTCAGAAGCATTTTATTTGGCACTTTTGTTTCTTACTCCTTCTCTTCCTCCGATTTTCGAAGAAGATAAATCCTTTTTTGATTGAGAAGCAGATGGTGTTACTCCACAGATAGAATTCAGAAAGTCATCTATTGATTTGATTTCTTATTTGTTTCAAACATTTCTTTAGTCATTGTTGGATTCAATCAATATCATATTATTATATGTTCACAAACACACACGACTTTTGTTTTATTGGTCTGAATCATAAAATCTCAGATATTTCGGCGTTTGGCATTTATAAGGTTATCAGTTATTTTACTTCTACATTGTATTTTTTCATTACTGTAACAAGTATTTTTTCGAATTAATGTCGTATTAATCAAGCAGAAGTTATGCGGTTATATATAGTTTCATTCACAACAAAGTCAAAATGGGCTTGTTTTCAAGGCTTCTGAATATCAGCCATTTTGAAATTATGAAGGCAGTGTTAATCCTTTGGAATTTTTATTTTCATTCTCTTGTCTAGTGTATTTATTTAAATACAATGAAATTATCCTAAAGTGCAAAAAATACTTAAAGTTTAAGAAAGACTACATTTTTTTCCTTCTGTGTTTGTAAGTGTTTCAAACCCTTTTTAACGATATGAAAATTCACAAATGAATGATTAAAATAAATATAAAAAATTGTTTTCGAGAATCAGTGAAAAACTGCAGTTCCACACACACAATTGTTTTTTTTTTTCTCTTTCAGATTCACTTCATTCCATTCACTTAATTTTTTTAAGATTAGAAAGGAAGAGTATATGTAAAGAAGTTCTATAGGATTAATATTTCTCTCTCAAATTCATATTAGCCTCAAAACTCTTGTCTTTAATCCATTCTGAATTGGTGAAAGTAATGTTAATCCTATGGAGTTTCTGTTTTCCTCCTCAAACCTAGAAACAGCTGTATTTATTAAATGAAGTGAAATGTATCTAAAAGATAAAAACTATAAAAGCTTATGTTGAATTATGTTTTATTTTCTATTTTTGAAGGTATTTTAAATAATTTTTATAACGTGAGAACCAAGGAACGAATCGTTAAAGAAATAATTTTTTTACAAAATCAGATAAAAAATGTAATAAATAAATCGATGTTTTTGCGCTTTTGGGTGCACGTCATTACATTCATATAAATACAATTTTTTTTTATTTCACGTGAAAAAAAAAAAAGAAATGGAAATCTTTACTCTTTAGAAGTTTTTTTTCCTCTTTAGAATGAGTTTTATTACATTCAGATAAACGTTTTGAGTCCAGATTTGAGGAAAACGTAAAAATAACGTAGCAGTAAAATTACTATTTAAAATGGCTGGATTGTGATTGTTTACTTACGTCACGCTGGGAAATTCAAACGAGAGTTATTGGCGACAGACCTCATAATTTTCAACCTTTCTTCAAGTGAGGCGAAAGACATCTGAGCTGAAACCCCCTTTCCTACTTTACACACCACGCCAGCGGGAGAACTTGAGACCTCGAGTAGATTTATTGTGTATCAGCTCCGCTACACGGCAGATCTTCAGTGACATCAGGATTCAATCCTTCGACTCGACGAAAACAACGCTGACCACGAGCCAGGGACCTCAGGATTTCCTCGGCCACTACAATAGCTGGAAGACAGGAGCCATAAACGTTATTCGCAACAGAAGTCTAATAGCTTACATACACGTGTCCTTCAAATTTAAATAACTTTGAATAACGTATGTCACTTTTTCGAAAAAAAAAGAGCTTATTCTTTAAATTATACAGTACTCTTTACATTCCTTGTGACACTGGAATGCATTTTTACTTCACTTCCAATCCTCTGAGTATGTGATTGTTTTAGGATGCTTGGCTTTTGTAATTAAAGCTTATAAAGATTTTAATTTAAAAAAAAAACTATGTTTTACAATAATCATTCGTTGAATTTATTTAATTATTACCGTTTATTTTCGTCGCCCCTTCCTATAAAAGGAACATGACGGGGGAATAAAATTTTCGGAACATATACTAACTAGATTTATTTCAAAATAGGATTCTTGAAAAGATGTAAATTATATGCTTCGAAAACAAAGACATTTAACTGTGTTGCTATGATTTTTACAATGCACAATAATAAAATTGATAAGAATTCCGAACTGATTAGTTGAAATTTTATTACATTGTTATTAACAGCAACACGAAGGCTATCAGCGACAAACCTCGCAATTTTGAACTTCGGTCCAGTATCGACAACGACTCCTGAGCTAGAATCCACTCACCTTAGTACCACACCAAGTCAATGGGAGAATTTAAAGCCGTGACAGATTTAATGTACTCTTCCTCCCTACACGGTGGGTCTTTCGTTGAAAAAGGACTGAAACCTACGATTTGACGTAAATGAAAATTAGGAAAGGCGTGCCAATTGAATGGACAATTTTTGTACCCTTTGAAGAGGGAGTTTAAATATTCAAAAATTGACAAATTTATACTTAGTTACTAAAATCATATAGATAATTGATGGATATTTATGTCGTCGTCCTGTGATACAGAAATGGAAAATATGATTGATCAGATATCACTTTGAGCGAAAAAGGTTTATCTTGATTATAAAAACAAAGAATCATTTTTGAATAGTGAATGGAAATTAAAATCTTAAGAACTGAAAATCAATCGTAAAATTACTACAATATCTGTAGACAAATATTATGAAATATAAAGTGAAAGAGGTAAAACGTTTCAATATTCATTTTTGAGTATGAATTGCGACCGCGGAAGCTTAGTGGTTATAATCGCGGAGTCGCAGCCAGCATTTTCTTCGAATGGTGGATTCGAGCCCTGATGCAACAAAAGACCTACCGTGCAAAGGGTTTTTGTTTAGTTTTTATTGACGTCGTTTTTATTTCATTTTTATTTATCGTTTTTATTTAGTTTTTATTGATTTTTCGTTAGAAACAACACGAGTGCTATTGGCGACTGGCCTCGTAATTTTGAACATCGGTCAAGTTACGAGGATGACACCTGAGCTGGCACCCCCTCACCTAACTTCCACGCCAACGGGAGGACTCTGAGCCCCGAACAGATTTAACGTGCATCAGCTCCGGCTACATGGCGGATCTTCAGCGCCCAAGGATCGAACCCGCGACTGAACGAGAACCGCTGGCTACGAAACCGAAACTTTGACCACTAGGCTACCGCGGCCACACCATGGAACGGGGCTGAAGCACGCTAAATATGATGGAGATCCCAAGTCCTACTATCCGGGTGGTGTGGAAGTTTGAAGAGTGAGGTTGCCATTTCATTTGTCGTTCTCTTCACTTGACGGCAGTTCAAAATTATGAGGTCCGTCGCCAATAGCTCTCGTGTAGTTTTTCAGTGCGGCGTTTGTAATTAATCACATTAAATCTTGGATATGAAACATTCGGTTATAATGACATTTGATCGGACGGATGGGAAGGTAGGGAATGAAAGGTCGACATTTCTAAAACAACTAGTTTATTAATCAATCAAGCTACAAATCTGCATAACAATTCAAATAGAAATCTATCCTATCTCTCACCCCCTTATTACCCGTCTTCTGTCAGCTACGCCTGTTTTCTCTTGAAAGCTTACACTATATATACACATAATAGTCTTAATTTGCATATTTCCGTTCTCTTCTTCGGAGGAAGCCCTCTGATACAAATAACTGTTGAGGAGTGCTAATTCCCCAAGAGGACTATTAGTGACCAGGTCGCGGATAGACCCGTCACACGGTGTCTGTTTCGGTGTCTGCAATTGATGTTTGTTTAAAATATCGTTTTATTGTACCCCGGGATACTCTAATTATCTTTCTCTATTTTCGACCCTTCTTAATAACAATGAATCACTTCAATTTATAAATATTTATCGACATGTCGTTATCTTCTAACAATCTTCTCTTTCCTTTCTCTTTTATTTCGTTTATATGTAATTAACCCTAATTCAATTCATTATACTTATTATCATAATCTAATTTACATAACCACAGTACATTTCAATGGCAAGAAGTTGTGATAGAATGCAATTCAAATTACAAGAGGTTACGAGGTTAATGTAGAGAAAACCGCGAATAGCACAACATCACACACAACTTTTTTAACTCTTTAAAATTTGATATAACTATATAAATTAGTTGAAAGTACAGCAAAACTCACAGACCACGAGGTATTGAAAATAATCTCTTATAAAAATAATCTGAACTGAACATTTCCCTTTTCGAGAACTGGTGACTTATTTATAAGACAAAAAGAAAAAAAAAAGTATCAATATGTCTGCTCTTAACAAGAAATCGTGAAATCATCCTAGCAAACGATTGATCCGATTTTCATAAACAAGAGAAGAGAAATGATGACGCCACAATGTCTTTTGTAGTGATACTTCAAGAGATTGCTTATCGAAACAGCCACAGTAAAACCGAGCGTAATTCAGACACGAAGTTTTACTGTGCCCGACTGCATTTCCTAAGACTGCTAAGTTTTTTCTTTACCTATTGATTTTAAGGTTTTAAAATATGCTTGTACCTTTTTTTTTTTTTTTTTTGTAGATTGTTGCTCAGACTCCCTATGTGTTTTAACTAGTTTCAAAGAGTACTCGATTCAAACACCATTTTCACGTTTTTAATTATGCATGCATAATTAACAAAACTTACTTTATCAAAAAAGCAAGTTTCAAACTACTTGAGACATTTGCATATCTAGAGATTGAGACGAATGTCTTGCAATTAATTTTAAAAAGTAATAATAAAGGAATTACTTGATTCTCGATTATGTAAAAAAATAACTTTATAAAATCGGAGTTAACGTTGATTTAAGTTATTTTTTACCTTACAATTGTTTCCGAGAATTTCAAAAAATAAGTTTTAAAAAATGTAACAAATAAGCATCCAACATTTTCCATCTCTCTTTATAAAAATTCTGGCAATTCAGACTTCTTAAATGACAATTGATTGTCATTAATTGATTCGAAAACTATTTGCATAGTTTATTTCTCGGCATTCCAGGGGAGAAATTTGGTATTGATATTGCAAATCAGTTTTTTGTTGTATTTACAGACAGGCATGATGCCAAAAAATTTTTTGTTTGGTTTCTTTTAATTAACAGGCCTTATTGAAATCGTTCAATATTTGTCAACTGTTTCATTAAATTCTTAATACGATTGGTAAAGAACGTTTCGAACGAAAAACTCCAAATAACTTTTTTTACCTAAATTTAGTGATATTTTTTTTCAGTTTAACAATTCAAAATTTTTGGATTCTTATTGCTTAAAAAATTGGAATCGGAATCGTATTCTTTGGATGCTGAGCAATCAAAATAAATTAAATTCAGCAAATTCCGATGGTTATTTTGTGACTCACAATTACGATTTAAATAAACAGTTTTAAAGGATTGATATTTTATTTAACCAAAGAACTCGTTAAGATGTCTGTGATTGTTATAAAGAAAAGATTTATATTCCCTGTTTGCACACAAAAAAATAAAGATTTTGTTTACGAATTTAAAAACTGTTTCGTTTAATCATGTAATTAACACTTCCAAAGTCTGAAAATGTAAAATTCAGTGAAAAAAAAAGAATGAGATACTAAAAGATTAAAAATAAGTTTTGTTCGAATAATTCGAGTCGTTTGATTTTTATTTCAAATAAAAATATTGGTGAAGAATAACTTCTAATTAGTAGAAATGCAATACACATTTTTAAGGGGGTGACTTCTCATAATTAGTATAGCTTAAGGAATATTTTTATAAGGTTGACTGAATGTAGAGTTATCTATTTTTTGTGTTCATTTATTGTACAGTTGTTATTATTCTAATGTGATTATTTATCAAAATTTCACTAAATTTTCTTAGAAAAATTTGTAATTGAAATAAACACCTGAGAAGTTTAAAAATAAAGAAAATTAGTGTGCATTTAAACCTCTGAAATTTTTTGAATAATTATTTTGACAAAGTCTCTCATTAAAATGTTTGTTTATATAATAGTAATAATATTTTCCGCCAAGGTCGATCCTATGTATATATGCTATTTAATTTTTCGACAATAACTTTTCAGAACATTAGAATAATTAGAAAAACAAAAATTCAAAATTATTCTTCAAAGAGGTAATTTTTTAAGGTACGCCATTTTTAAATGATTACTTGTAACTCGCAATGTTATTCAAGAATGGGGCTTCCAACGACTGTTATAGTTTCATCTGAGCGTTATCGGGAATTCCTTTCTCTCTCTGTCTATATATATATATATATATATATATATATATATATATATATATATATTTACAGAGAGAGAGAGAGAAAAATTTCCTATCTGGTCGATTATCTCTAGAACTACTGGACCGATTCTAACGAAATTTGGTTTGTACATAGGGCTGATATAATACAAAAACGTAACCATTCAACAGTTAAAATACACACGGCAATATTGTGCGTAACATTAATCGAAGTTGCAAAGTATGAAACAGCATTTACAGAATAGACCAAAAATGAGTTAAGGGGGGGTATAGATAGATATACAGATATACAGGCTCTCTTATATATTTACAGGCCTTGCACAGTGATTTTATGCTGGAAATAAGAGAGTTCATGTGGCAATTGGTCGCACTCGTTCAGCAACGCTGTTTTCTCGTTTTGGATGGTTCTCGGTGGGGACTTACAAATTGAAATTTCCCTCCCTAAAGCGTCCCAGACATGCTCTATAAGATTGAGGGGCTGGAGATCTGGCTGGCCAATCCATCAGTCGAATATCCTCCCTTTCCAGAAATTCGTTGACTGGATCAGCTCTATATGACCTCGCGTTGGCATCCATTAAAAGGAAATCAGGACCAACTGCACCCTAAAAAGGCGAACATAAGGCTCCAAGACTTATATATACCTCTCAGCAGTCACAGTGCCTTTTTCAAAGACATGGAGATGTGTACGGCCATCCAAGATGATGCCAGCCCAGACCATCAAGCCTCCGCTACCATAATGGTCGATTTCTCGAACAGGAAAACGGATCCCTGGCTCTCTCCTTATGAAAGAATGGCGAGAATCCGTGGTTAGGCTGAACCATGACTCATCGGTGAAGAGAACGGTCGCCCATTGGTCCATGCTCCAATCTCTATGATCTCTGCACCATTTTAAGCAGACTTTCCTGTTCGCAGAAATAAACAGGACGCAAACAACAGGTCCTCTTGCAAACAGAACTCTCTAATGAAGTCTTCTGGAAACAATCACCCTTGAATCTGGTGTTCCTGTGACCGCATTCAACTCATGAGAGACCTGAGAAGCTGCAGCTTCCCTGTCCTACTTTGCTATAATGGACAAATGGTGATCTTCTTTGGCCGTCGTAGCTATTGGACAACCTTACCCAGGCTTTCTCTCGACGGATCCGGTATCCTAAAATTGTTTCCATAAAATGGACCCGATGCTGGGCGTTAAATCGAATTTTCTGCAAATCTGGATTTGAGACTGGCCTGTTTCTAGCCTATCCACAATTCACAATTACCTTCCATCAACTAAACCCTGGTGGTTACTCATTTTTACGGTTTGCTGAAAAAACACCACGAAATTTGGCGAAATGTGCAAGCGAACGAAATGCAGATTTAGGTGCACGAGCTTATAAATCCTGTTCTTCAACTAATTTCACCCTCAAATACATATACGCTTGCGTATTCGAAGTTCAAGAGTTTTATCTTTGTTTCGAAGCAGTGTTTTTACATTTCGTTCAATTCTTTTCACGAAATTTGACATAATTTGCAAATTCTCTTAATTTTGAACACCTGTGTATTTAATGTTCATCAGAATGTAATGCTCTCTCTCAGCGAACTAAATAAACAATCATGAGTTTTAAAAGTCGCCTTTTTATTTACTGAATTAATTAACTTTTAATATCTTTCATATATATATATATATATATATATATATCCAAGAGAAGGAGCTCGTAGCATCTAAAATGCTTTGTTTTAGTTGTCATCAGGACTTACTAGACAGTTGTCTAAGTTACTGGTATTTATAATCATGACGCGTTTCGCCTCTCAAAAATTCTTCCCTGTAACTTTTCTGGCCAATGAGGTCATCCTCGTATTCTTTGGAATAGATTCAGCGGAAGGAACTTATTGTTTTTATTGTTGCTTGGTTTTCGGTAAATAACGATGAATCTACTTATCATCGACGGTGACAACTTGATGTGAAAAAAACAAATCAAATTTGTGATTGGGCAGCAAACGATAACCAAATCAAACCTAATTTATGAATCCATGTCAAATTAGTTTCGGCTACGTTTAACAGAGGGCGACACGCAAAAGGTAATAGCAATTTACCTTAGAGATGCCATATTTCATTAAATAAAAAGTGCTTTTTCGGCCTCCCTCGGTAAATACATACATACGTACACACACACAAACACACACACACACACACACACACACATATATATATATATATATATATATATATATATATATATCTTTTGGCAGCTCCTACCTTTAGATAATTTCTTTTATTCGTACCAAAAAATATATCTTTCGACAGACTTAACTATTTCATTGTTGGTTACTTAGTTTTATATTAATTTTATTTTTCATCAGTTTTCTCATTTCTTTAATTTAATGCTGTCTATAATTAAATATTTTGATTTATATTATTTTAGTTTTATAAAATATGGGATTTCTTTTTCGGAATCTTTTTTTTTTTGTTTTTTTTTTTGTATGTGTCTTATTCTTATTCTTTACGGCTCGTGAATTTAGGGCTTTACTTTTTTTATAAAACTAATGCTGTTTCCGAAGGTTTGGTCATTAACACCTGTATAAGCAGCTCTACTGTCCCAAACCAGTGGCAGTATTAAATAGCTTTATTCCCATTTGGTCTACCTTTAAAGGATATTAAATGCTTCAATTTTTTCATGTTTACTCATTATGTTTCTTTTGTTTTTTTCTTCTCATAATTGATTTTTTAATCGATATCTAATATTACTGAAATATTTAGTTTCAAATAATATTTGATTTAAAAATTTATTTGTATTATGGAATTATATTTTTCATTTTTTAATTTTTATATTATAACCTTTTAACTTTAAATTTAAAATTTCGATCTTTGACTTCTTTTTGTATTATCTAATATATTTATTAGACAATACAAAATCTAATGTATTCTCTATGTATTTTTGTATTCTTTTTCGTAAAAGTTTGTTTTATCGATAAAAACATACTTTAAAACATACAACTAATAAAGATTTACTTTAACTTATA